>VZSZ01000142.1:863087-924139 GCA_013398815.1 Ibidorhyncha struthersii | reverse complement strand
GCCGTGGCGGTCCCCTCGCCTCCCCTCCGGCGGGGTGAGGGCAGGGGCCGGCCCCCGGCCCCCGGCCCGTCACTGGCCCTGACGGAGGCTCCGCCTCAGGCGGGCCCTGAGTCTGGGCACTGCTCGACCCCGCGCCGGCGGGCGAGGGGCAGGGGGGGATTCTTCCCGCCAGAGAGGCTGTTCGCTTGAATCCCCCGTAAAGATGGCTGAGAACGGGAAGGGAGTTATTAAATGTGCTCGTTCCACACGCCTGTATATAAAACCAATTTAGCCGCTGTCAAAGTTCTGTCCGGAAAAACGCGCCAGCTGGGTGGGTTTTCCCCGCGGCCTCCTCAGTAGTGGTTTATTTACCGCCGGTTTCCCCACGTAAAATTACTTGCCATCCTGAAGGGTTTTTATGAGGCCTCAGGTAGACCCCTCCCGCAGCCGCGGTGTGGGTGTTTGCCTGGGAGACTGTTCATCCGCCGCCCGTCCCCGACCCGCTGCGCTGAGGGGAGCGCTGGCGCTGGGCCGCCGGGGGGGAGCGGGGGGCTGAGGCACGAACCCTCCTCCCTCACAGCCTCGCGTGTCCTTACAAACTCGGTGTGATAATATTTAGCCTTTAACACAGCACCGAGGTGAAACTGGCGCAGCTGGCGTGCCTCCGGGCAGGGGATGTGTTTCTGAGGAGGAGAGCCAGGTCCGTGCCAGGGCGAGTGACGGCTGGTGCCAGACACCTCCGTCACCCCGACACCTGCTTCATTCCGCCCTGAAGCTTCAGATTCTCCCGATCTTCTTCATACTTGAGGTAAACAGCTCTAACTGTACTCCCTGACATGCTTCATCACTAGCTTTAACCAGGTGCAGACAGACCCGCACTGGAGGTATTTAAAAGAACGAGTTAAATTTGTAATCCATGAAGTGGCTTTGCCATAGACCAGAGGACTAAACAGCGAAAGCCCACAGAACAAAGTAACCCTGGAAGAGCACAGCCGCTCCTCCTTGCTCACATCAAAGGTGGCAGAGAGTACACCAACACGTCCAGACCAGGGTGGGCACCAGGTCTGGCCACCACGTTGGGACCAGCTGAGACCCACCATGGGGTGGCCAACCAAGCCTGGGGGCCCAGGTCAGAGCTTTGCCCCAGACTCCGGGCAGGGGGGGCTCGGTGGGAGCTCATGGGAGGCACACGGGACATTTACGGCTGCCGGTGCCCTGACAGACAGCTTCAGACTTCTCTTATTCTCTCAGTTTTGCTCTGTGGGAAAAGTGTGGGCCTCTCTGCTGGGGAAAAGGAGTCGTGGCTTCTAGAACTGGTGCAAACCCACCTCCTTTCCTTTGTGGTTATGGTTGATGACTCAGATGCAAAAAAGGGCAAGATTTGATTCAGAAAACAGAAATTTTTAAAAAATATAGTGATACGGGATGGTGTTCGCTGGCCCAGGGTTTGCAGAAGGGTTGGATGGTCTTTTCAAGCATCTCTGTCCTAGAGGACTGTTAGATGGTTGCTTACGTTTTGCAGGGGAGTGGTTTCACTAACCCAAAAGGTCCCTTTACCTCAGGAAAATCAATTTTGACGTCTCTGAAAGAAATCTGAGCACTGAATAGGGAGAAACAAAAAAGGAGGGAAAAGCATTCTATGGAAAGGACAAGATGAGAAATGAAAGTGCTGAAACATAAATTAGTATATTCTCATGGGTTATGCAAACCATCTGGCTTTAAAAGCTAGTAGTAGGAACAAGGAAAAAGGTCATCTGAATTAGCAGAGAACTGCAAAACAACTGAAGGTAAGAAAGGAGCAAATGGCAGGCACAG
The DNA here is from genome assembly GCA_013398815.1 of Ibidorhyncha struthersii. Classification (NCBI taxonomy): domain Eukaryota; kingdom Metazoa; phylum Chordata; class Aves; order Charadriiformes; family Charadriidae; genus Ibidorhyncha; species Ibidorhyncha struthersii. The sequence continues at coordinate 922,345 of VZSZ01000142.1, read as the reverse complement.
CGAGAGAACAAGTTGTTCGTCAAAATACAAAATAGCAGCGGTATTACGGGAAGTCATTGCAGCTCTGCAACGGATGATTTGCATAGCTCCTGTGAATTTATGATCAAATACTATGCAGATTTTAAAAGCAAATTAAAATTCTTATAGCCACTCTGTGCAGAGGATTAGGAAAATAATGACATTTGTTCAAATGCATGTGAAGCAATGTGAAAAATCAAGAGAGAAAGGGCATTCATCAAAGACAGAAAGAAATCCTTGAGTACACAAGGTTAGTAAAGACAGGAGTAAGGTGTCAAGGAAAGAGTAAAGAGTCAATTGGTGGATGAATTGGGCACTTGGAAGTAACTCAAGGAGCAATTCTCAGGACTGGAAAGTGTAAAGCATTCCCTACCTGGTTGTATTTTACAGGTGTACAGTAGGCTGCACCTAGCAAACATATATAGATCTGTCTTATAGCCCCAGGAACAGACAGATTGAAGTCAGTGGTATTAGGTATAATGAATTTTGTTAGTGGCATGTAAAAACTGCAAGACCTGAGTCTGTGTGTAAATTAGATGAATAACAGTATCACAGTGTAAATAACATGTTATGACACATGCAGGTTACTTGCTGGTTCACAGTCATTTTCTCAAGATGTTTCTCTGTGCCAAGGTTTTTAATAGTTTGTTTAATAAATTAAGCCTCTATGCTTAGGTCTACCAACCTTGTGAGGTTATTTTGATTGTGGTTTTTATTGTTATGTTTTCAATAAGTTTCTGAACTGTGGAAAAAGAAATCTTAAAGGGTATAAGTAATTTGTGAAAATTAGTAGAAAGACTAGAAAAATTACTGCATTCTTGAAGTCAGGGAAGTTGTGGGGCTCAAACAAAACTGTAGGACTTGGTTTTGAAAAGGGAATAGAAGAGGGTATCGGTAAGTTAGTTCTGTAAGGGCACATTTAAATCTTTTTGGTGAGGGAAAGATACTGAATGGTGGCTGAGAGGGTGGCATATCAGCTCTCCATTGCTAATGTGTCTGGAGGTGAATGTGAGGCTATATGAGAGAATGACATTGGAAATGATAGATCTGAAAATTGCAGCACAGTGAATAACATAATGAAGTTTAGCATGTCCTAATTGCTGGAGCTGAGCCTTTTTACGATACCCATATCAGTGTGAAAAACATGCTAGGCAAAGTGAAAGAAGAGCTGGATAATCTATATGATTTTATATGTATGAAAGATTTACATCCTTATCCATGGTAACCACAGCTGAACAGGAGTTTTTCAAGGAAACACTTTTCTGTTTGAAAATGCTGTGTTGTCTGACTAAGGTTTTTCATGAGAAACATACATGTTTTCAGCAAAAATCCGTTAGTAAGGGCCAGAAAAAAAAATCCAGAAAGGGCCAGAAATGATCCCAGAATGGCTAATTGCCCAGCAGCCAGGACACCTGTGTGGGCTGAGATTTTAATATTTGCTCTGGTTGATTCAAAGACATGATCTAACCATTGGACAATACGGACAGCCTCTCGCTCTCTCTCTCGATTTCACTGGGCCATTCAAGATTATATTAAAAGCAAACAGCCCTGCTAGAAAAGACATTGGTAGGCAGAAGTAGTTTAGCATGGAAAAGGCAAGAAGATGAGTATAGGATTTATTTTGTTGATTTAATACTGTTTAGAAAGAAATACTAGAAGTAATGACTTAATAACATGGGAATTGAGTTAATAATAGAATTTTTAGAGATGTAAGAAGAAAAGGTGCCAAAATTACATGAATCAAAAATTGGGTGGGGGTAAAAAAGAAGATAACCACAGCATTAAATTAAAGTAGGACATTGCCAGAGAATAACTTAGGCATAAAAATATACAAAGGGAAAATAATCTTAATAGTTATATACTTATAAGTAATTAAGTGATCCGAGTAAAATGTTGTAAACAGGATTAAAATAATACGTGATAGTTAAAGGCTAAGTATAAGGACTATAAAACACAAAGGTATCTTCTGAGTTCTACTATGTACTTAGTTACTGAGGTCATGTTTGTAAGCTTTTGCAGGTCTGTTTTATAATTACAAATGGGAATTATATATACAAGCGTAGGTACACCTGCATGATTGTAGAAATAGTATGTGTATATTTGTACAAGATAGAACTGAGTGTTTTGTCTGAGGATCACAGAGCTATTTGTCAGTTTAGCCAAGTATAAAGAAGAGCCTGAACAAAAGGTCAGTTCCAGCTATGCTAAATACAGTCTTCCTCTATCAGCAAGCACAACCTTAAAAAAAAAAAAAGGCATTAAAATTACCTTCTTCATTTTCTTTCTTCCTCTTGTCCCCTCAACCCCCATCCTCCCCTCCCCAAATCACGGCTTCTGGGCACGTTAATTGCAGATCATTTGTCCTGTTAATGGGCCCAAAATCCACAGGGAACAATATCTATCAGGCAGTTTATCTAAGATTGAGTAACCTAGATATCTTGGCAGAGCTTTAAGATGTATTGGGGGGTAGGGGCGAAAGAGGAAAGAGGAAAGTTTGTGCTATATCCATGCCCAGACAAGACAGAATTTAGACTATTTTATTGTTTACATTTTCTGGTTCTACAGGACATAGGTAAAATATTCAAAGCCTGTAGATGTATATACAGACACAAAGGGAGTCCTTTGGAAGCTCAGTGCTGCATGTGTAACCTTCACCTGGCTTTTTTGAGGGCAGAAAGAGCTGACTGAGCAGCATTAATCCTCCTGCACCTTGCTTGTGATTTGAGGACTTCTTTCAGAAGACTGTGAAAAATAAGGCTAGAAAAACCATCTCTAGAGCCACATCTCGGAGTACCATGGTTACAAGAGGAACAGTACTGATTGCCGCTTTGCATATTGTTGGTGTGAGCAGTCATAAACTGAGGAGGCTGATGAGCACTGGACCCTCTTCAGGGTGGTCTGGCAAAGATGTTCTTTGAACAGTGACTGCAGAACTGTTTACACATTCATATCCTGGAATGTTTTGATTATGTATATTCACTATTGGTGGTGGAAAGTCTAAAGTGACAAGATTTCTTTTTAAATTACAGGGCAGGGGGTGTTATTGCAACATTATTGTAGAGGCTGTAATAGCTCTTGGGATAAAAAGCTATCAGAACAGTTAACAGAAATTTTGCACTATGCACTTACAAGTAGTTGCTTGTATTTATGTATGTTGAAAAAGTACATGAATGGTTATATAGCTCTGTATATGCAACCCTTTCATTAAAAGAAAGCATATCACTTATGCCATGTACACATTTTAAAAAATATTGAATTAAAATAGTTAATATTTTTAAGTAGTTAAGAATGAAGGACTTCATCCTGCAGTAGTGATAAGCAGTATGTCTAAAAAGTCATCCAGTGCCCGAGACACTAAGACTTTTTAGAGGATGAGAAGCTCTACAGAAGCCTGGATTACTGAGAGCTAAAGTCATATAACTCTCTCCATAGCAGTACAAATACTCACTTAAATCTCGATTTGGTGGTTGTATTCTACATTCATGGACTAAGTTTATTAAAGGAATAGAAAGTTTCTAAAAGGAGAACTGTTTAACTGGTGTACAAAGGTGTAGCCCCAGGTCATATCAGCAGTAGTTGTGGTCTTTCTTTCTCAATTATTGAACACTTCACAGTAGAACTAAATGTACTTGAAAGGATTTTAGCATTCAATACAGAAATTACTGATTTGCAGTATCAGTTATTTCATATCTATAAAACTAGCAAAGCCTTTGGGATTTTTAAATGAATTCATACTGAATTCAGTTTAGCATGAAAATAAATATTTGCAGGGTCAAAAAGATGTCATATTGCTTAGTGGAAGAGTGTGGTAGGATTCATTTTATGACTATTACAGCAACTCAGTTGTATCTAGGAATAATGTTTTAATGTGCTGTTAATTTCAGCTATTTTAAAGCTTTTCTTCTTATTTCCAAAATTGTATTAAAAAATGTCTTTACTCTGGAGCATGCTAAAAGCTTTACTCTAGATATTTCTGCATCACTGAGGGAAGAGGAGTTCAACATGGAGCCAGAAGGAAAAATCCTTGAGAACTGTGCAACTGTATGACTGATAAAGTTTAAAAAAAGGAAAAGAAAATAAGTAGGTTGATTTTAGTTATGACTGGTAAGCTGTGAGCTGGGCTTTTATTCCCTATGCTGTAACTGAATGATAATGGGTTTTATGTGTTGCTGGAAAGAGCAGTTGGAAAGGAGCCTAAAATGGAGTGTTCAGGGCCTAAGAGATGAGACACAGCTAGAGAAAATTACCTGTGAGAATAGCAGGAGATGTGACTTACATTAACCGAAAGCTATAAATGTGACTTACATTAACCAAAGACCTAAAAATCTCTATATAGGAGTGCTTAGGGTGGCGTGTTTTGAGCTGACTTCTAAGGCTGTAGAAACCCTTGGTACTAAATCAGCCACTTCAGTGTGCATGGTAGGTTGGGCTTGTGAGGAAAATTTCCGTAATCTCTTCTGCTGGTTTGCTAGGGATGCTGGAGAGAGCAGCTTCTGTAAATGCAGGCATTTGCAGGTCTGGACTGAACCCAGATTTGTTTGAGATTCATTTGAAATTCTAGCTGACTAGTTCAACTGCCACTTGTGGCGATATCTACATTAAACAGGGTGCTGAAGCTATGTTTGATAGAAAACTGGTTGAAGAGAAGGAAAAGGTGGCATGAAGCAACCTGCAAGCAACAATGTATGGGTGTTCAGAGCCCATGAAGAACAGACCTTCGGTGTCTCAAGACAGGGATACAAGAACTGATGAATCCAAACTCTGAGGCCACTTCTGAAATCTTTGTATCTAGTGTCAGACTATAAAAGGGAATTTGGGCTTCACTGGGAGAGGGATGGCCTCTACGACAATAAGCACAGGTGTGCACTAGAGCTGGCCCCTTTTAACTGAGAAAGGCTTGATTTCTTGCTAATGCCCACCACCAGCTCAGACCAATATAGAGGCTAAACTATGACTTGCCTATCTTGAAGCCACTGGAGACAGATTTCAAAATCAAACCCACCTGAATGCCTATGGATTTTCATGGGTGTTTAGCGTTCTCAGCACAGCTGAAAAACTTACCATCTGAGCATCTCAAGATGGTATATGCGGATTAAATGGTAAGACATTAGTAAATGTTTTTTGCAAATGGGTTCTTGTTCTTTGAAAACCAGGTTGAAACCCTTAGGTGTGCAATCAATAATTAGATTTGGTTGCCATTGATCAAAATTGATTTAAAATGTTAATAGGGAGCCAAACTTTTAAATTAATTATGTGCTTTTAATGGGAGGGAGGTCAGAAACCGTTTAAAAAAATCTATTTTTATCCATCCTTGCTAATCTGTAAAATTTGATACCCAGTGAATGGGTTTTACAACTGATAACTAATCCCCTGAGATATCTACTCCTCCTGTGCTAAATTAAAGGATGAATGAGATTAATGCACTTTGTCATTCTGAAAGAACAGGCCTGTGGTTGATTAAAGCTGCTGGGGAGCTCTGGTTACGTGTCCCTCACTTCCTGTGTCTGACTTGGGAACCCGAAGTCTGATTCAGAGGGGCTTAGCACCCACAACTGCAGCTGGAGACGGGTGCTTTGAGGTGACAAGTACTATACAATATGACATCTCATACTGAGTTCCCAAAATTCGCAGAATTTTTTTAATTTAGTCTCACTGCACATTTGTAAAATGGCGATAAGAAAACCTCCAGGGAGTTGGAAAGATACATGAATCATTGTGAAATGCTGGGACTGCAGTGACTAGTACCATAGTAACGCCACTGTGGAACAGTTTTGTCCTCAGAGCTGGGTATGAATAGCACACAGCAGATTACGTGTAGAGCTATATGTTAAACAACGCATGGGGAAAAAGCACTGAATATTTGCTGTGTCGTCAACAGCAAGGGTTTTCAACCACCCATTGAGCAGATACGGACTGAGCACTGAGTAGGGAACAGTTTGTGTGGAAAAAATAACTTGTCTTAATGTAATTAAAGATATCATGTCATTTGACACATAATTAAAGGAGAGGTTAAATCTGTGCACATCTTCATTTTGCTACCTCCTGACTTTTGAGTGCCTGACTTTTCAGCTCTAGTAGTGTTCTTAAACCATGCTTTCATGTGTTACATACGAGGGAGGATCTGGTTTCACAAAGCACAAAGTGCGGATGCTTGCCTTATCCAGCCCGTTGCTGTGGTGGTGAGAGGAAGCGTGGGACAGCAAACAGTTAAGAAGCCACCTATGCTCTCCTCCATCTTTTTCTCCAGCATGTCTCTCTTGCTTTGGCTGCTTATTGCTGAAGACATAATGCGCTTTTGGATTAAACTCATCCTCTATGTTCCCTCTGGAAAACGTTCATAGAATCATAGAATCATGGAATCGTCTAGGTTGAAAGGGACCTTTATGATCATTGAGTCCAACCATCAACCTAACACTGCCAAAACCCACCACTAAACCATGTCCCTAAGCACCACATCTACCTGTCTTTTAAATACCTCCAGGGATGGTGATTCCACCACTTCCCTGCGCAGCCCGTTCCAATGCTCGATAAACCTTTTGGTGAAAATTTTTTTTCCTAATATCCATCCTAAACCTCCCCTGGTGCAACTTGAGGCCATTTCCTCTTGTCCTATGGCTTGTTACTTGGGAGAAGAGACTGACCCCCACCTCTCTACAACCTCCTTTCAGGTAGCGATAAGGTCTCCTCTCAGCCTCCTTTTCTCCAGGATAAACCACCCCAGTTCCCTCAGCTGCTCCTCATAAGACTTGTGCTGGAGACCTCTCACCAGCTTCGTTGCCCTTCTCTGGACACACTCCAGCACTTCAATGTCTTTCTTGTAATGAGGGCCCCAAAACTGAACACAGTATTTGAGGTAAATAGTGTTGTCCTGTCTGTTACTGTAATAGAGGCATACCTGGTGGTGACCTAGGGTCTAGAATATTTGCTGTAGCTGTTGTATGACTATAAACTTGGAGTATCATTGAGAAATATACTGGGAAGAAATCTAGAATTGAGCAATATGTTTGACTGACTCAGAATGGAGCAAGAACAACTGAGCTTAGATCATTTTCACTTCATTTTTATAGCTTAATGCCTATTGACATGGGTTATTTTGAACAGCAAAAAGATGAAAAAAAATTAAATACATCGTTTCTAGTGTAAAAAATTAGAAAATCTTCCTCAAGGCATTCTGATATCTCAGAGTGCAAGATTGCTTGGACCATTGCCTATGATGTGTTTCTTCTAAAGGAACGTTACTGAGGCTATACTGTGACTGGGGGGGGCGGGGAAAAAGTAGGTACTGAGGCTATACTGTGACCAGGGGAAAAAAAAAAGTAGGGAAAGTTCATGGTAACGACAGCTGGGGAAAGGAACATTGTTTGGACTACACTAAAATTACATTATCTGTCTTTGTAAGTACAAGATTATGTTAAGAATAGTCATAGGCTTTGGTGAAAATATTAAAAGTTGAATAACAGAAGAGGGAAGATGCTCTTTTTCTGTTCTGAAACACTACTTTAAAAAGCTTTCCCTTTGCTCGCTGTTGTAGCTCAGAGTGTTCCAATAGAGCATCAAAGACCAAACAAAACCCCTTACTTGACTTCTTAAGGGAATTTTCCTCCTAGGCTGAGCATTTTCCATGAACTTTTCTGCTCTGTATAATAGAGCTTCGACCATACATGACTAAGTGGGTTGAGTCATACAGAATTATTTCCTTACACAGCAGTGTAAATAGGTGTGGATGCACTGCTCTTGGTAAAGCCAAGGAGTGACTACCAAGTTTGAAAAAGCAGGCCACTATTGCAAAAATCTTGCTATTTCAAAATTTTTATCTCCTTATGCCACCCTAACCTACAGTTAGCCTCTGTAGCATGAGAAAATTATGAGGTAGGCAGTTTTTACAGCCTAGCCTGTAAAAAAACGCCAAAAAAGGGAACGGGGGGAAAGCAAAGATACTATGCTGGGGTGCCACCCATTGAATGAAGGGATGAGGGTGGCTGAGCAATGGCAGCCACCCAGAAGCAGCCTAGTGAGGACCAGGGAGGGTAATCAGAGCTGAGATCGTCAAGGTGAGTTCCTTCCCTCTCAGGCCCCTGTGTGCTTCACTAGGAACTATCTAGAGCCCAGGCCTGGCCTGGATCCCACCGTGCTCAAAATAAATCCACTGACAGGAGTGGAAGTTCCACCTTGAGAAAGAGGAATTTCTCCAGATGGTTCATAAGACAGAAGAACAAGGTTCCCACTTTTACGTTTATGATGGGAATTTACTATTCTGTCATTAAATCTCCTATGTTACCAATGAAAAAAGGAATATCACGGTGAAAAAGTAGCAAAGGTATGAAATTCTACTGGCAAGAATTACATTAAACACAGTTAGAAAAAATACTAAGACAAAAGTAAAGTTGTACCTGGCATTTTCTTTCACTAGCAGTTGAATAAAATTAGAGGTAAAAGAGCTGTCTGAAACTGGAATGGTAAAAGGAAGGTAGAGAGCTAAAGGGACGAAGATGGTCTTCACAATAGGTTTGTGAAAAAAGAATTCCTCTCTTCCCCCTCACCATTATTTCAAAAAAAATAAAACTCTCTCTGCATATAAATTTTTCCACAAAGTCAATGTATTTCCAGAGCCAAAAGCATCACACCTGTTCAGATGTGCTAATTGCACGGGAGACTCTTTCATCAGATAGCAGAGTGCTTTCTAATATTAGATCATGTTGAAACACGTCTGCTTTTACGCATTCAATCAATGGATCATGATACACTGATAAATTAAAAACTGCAAGCTACATTCCCTGATCTCTGTGTGCTGCCCAGGCAGTTTAGGGCTCTATGATCTTAACTGGGAAGATAAGAATTCCCCAGAGGCAGGCTGACCTGTGAGGGATGGCTTGGGAGCCAAATATTGCTGTCCGTCCCAGCACAGATCAGATCAGGGAATCAGGAGGCAGTAATTAGATCCCTTGATAAGTTCTCTCATTTTCGTGCATCAGACAGTTCTCCGTTTCATTGCAGATGGACTAGTTTTATGTTTCTTCTTTTTCACTCTTAACATAACCTTAACTTTTTGAATTCTGACAATAGCAGACAACTGAAAAAGTAAAAAAAAATTAAAGTGATAAACACTAGCAGTTAGTAACTCCATCTTTATTTTTTTTTTACTTAAAAATCAGGTTCTTGGGTCATAGATGTATAGGGCTGCCACACCAGGCAGGATGTCTCTGACATTTTTGCTACTATCCTTGAGTTTGAATACTGTTGCAGGAATCCAGTGCGGATTGAAACATCTGAAGAAGACAGGCTGTTGCGGTCATCAAGCGCCGCATTCCTCTGGCAGCTCTTGTACATGGGCAAATTCACCTGCTCAGCCCGGTGGCTGGCGCAGGCACCTGATGGAAACAGCTTTCACTGTAAAACAAGTGTTTTACACGTACTGGGTGGACGGCCGCATGAAAACAGCCTCCCTGCAGGTCAAGGGCAGTGGTCCATGAGAGGGAATCTGGGGACAGAGGATGAGAGAAAGGTAACTCTATTTTTGTCATGAAGGATGGTCTGTTTTCATAAAGGACCGCTTTTAAATAAAGGACAAGCCTTAGAACTTCTCTTTGTGTGGAAGTGAGAATATGCTGAGAGCAAAATATTTTTCATTATGCCGTGTATTAGCAGTGTCCAATCTTAGAGAACGGTGTAAGAAAGGACACAGCTTTTGCCAGTATGATCAGTAAAATGAGCTCCCCCAGTAAGAGGAGCTTTTCCTTCCATGGAGCGGTGGGAGAGCTTCAGTCACGCTGTCATTAAACAGCCTAAAGCAGGAACTAGATTTACTTTTTTTTTTTTTTTGGTTTGGGTTTTTTTTTAAGTACTCTCTTAGATTGGTCTAACTGGATTCTTAGCTTCTCACAGATGCATGTATTTTTCCTTTAGATGCTGTTCAGAGAAAAGAAAGCTACTAATACTTGCCTTTTTAAATAAGCACGGCAAGATTTCAGCAAGGTCATTGCACGAAGCCCACATTTCTTGCGATTAGGCTGGTACTTGGGTACCATTTTAGGCAATTAGTAAGTAAGGATGGCTACATTAAGAAACAAAAGAAAAAAAAAGTGAAATCAATATTCCTTATTCACATGAAATTTGAGTTAGCACCAACAGTTCATATAAGCGTTTACTAATTACCCCAAAAGGCGGGAAGCACGTGCCAGTACGCACTGCAAAGAACCCAAAAGGAGGCTGGGCCGGCTCTGTCCTCTGTGTCCTTTGATGTAGGCGTACAGCTGTGCAGGATTCACCTACCTTTCCAGCAAGTACCGCTAAAACGTACCTACTTCAAATGTAAGGCTTTACAGCAAAGCATCCGTTACTGCAGCATATAAAAAAAATTATTAACCCAAGACAAGGATTGTTATAGGAATAGTAAGATGGGTAAGGAACTAATTGAACAGAAGAGGGAAATAAATTAGGCTCAAAAGGAATTAGTAGTGACGTTTTGGAACGCGGCCTTATTTAATACTTTAATTAATGACAGTACAAAGCCAAGCATAAACAAATGAAATTTGAACATACATTTGAAACTGGGACAAAGTTGACAGCAATATCAAACAAAGGACTGGAATTTACATAGGAAGAATTTAGTAATGTGAAGTCTGAAGTAATATAAACACCATGAAATAAGTAAGTGTAAAATCATGTCTAGAGAACCAAGTTATTTTGCTGAAAACAAGGTGGTCCTCTGGTTAAAAAAAAGAAAAATGACACAGGCGAAGAAGGTTGGTGACACCTTCTACTTCCCAGGGTCATAAGCAGTAAGAAAATAATAATACCAGAACTCCTGCTGCGATACTGTTTTCAAAAAACGCTGACAGATATAACAGAATTTCCACTGCTGAAGTTTCCTCAGTAGTAACACACAGAATTTCTGCAGCTTTTCTAGAACTATGGTGTGGAACTGGGAAGAGAGAAATGACCCACTGCTGTTAGAGAAGACGAAGGACAGGTCTATACCGAACAGCCTAAGCCGGTGAAAAAAACCCAATGATTGCAGAGTAAATTAAAGCCAAAATTACACCGCTTTTTGGAGCCCAGGTCTGTGCAGAGAAACAGCAATACAGCTCCGCAGAGCCCTGACTGAGAAGTCTTATCTGAAGTAGGTCAGGCAAGATTTGTGCCTATCTGCAACGGCTTAAAGAAACTGAAGAGCTACTGGCTGCCTGTGGAAAGTTTCGCAGCTGTTCCTGGAAGCTGCCCTTGACCAGCTAACTGCCAAGACATAAGGACCGAGCCGAGCTCTTCGGTCTGAACTGGGAGGCTCCCACCATAGGTTCTCCTAGATGAGACGTGGCAGGGTAGCGTGCGATGGTCTTGGTTCACCAAACACTGCAGCAGATCAGCAAATAACACTACAAGGTAGCTGGCGTGCCTGGTGATTTCGCATTGCAGTCATTATCACAAGTGTTCTTCAAGCATTTATCAAGTGAGGTGAAAGATTGCATCAAAATTGATCCCTCTGATTTCCTTCTGGAAGTCAGAAGACCTCAAAGCACTTGGCAGCAGCAGCACACCCGAGTTTAAATGCAAAGTGGTTTGCAGCTATCATGGGAGTAAACAGCAGGTGCAACATGGATTTTTTCTTCTCCTTGGCAAGTCTGAACGTTTGTGTGCTTGGATCCATACCTGAAGGCATTTATTTGCTCAGGAAGAAGCCTGAGAGCTTCTCCTGGTTTTTCTTTCGTTCCCAATTTGAAGCTGTGATAGATGGAAGACTGCTGGACTTTGTTTCCCAGCCAGACAACAGAGCAAATGCACGTGCACATTGTCATTAAACAAAGGACCAAGTCCCTACAAATAAAATTAAAACATACGAGATTACTGCAAATGGTTTAAAGCTAGTGCTTTCTTCAGTAATATTTATACTGAATATATATGCACGAATATATATAGGCGTGCACTTACAGGTGCAACTGTGACTACAAAATTTATTCTTCAGGCAGTTGTACGCTCACAGCGACTGCCCATGCAAACTGCTTAAAGGAGCAGCTTAGAATGGTGTTACCTTGTTCATATTTCAAGCGATTTTATTAATCCAAGCCAAGTCCAACTTCTTGAAAAAACTGAACAGATCTCAAAGGGTCTGTCTTAAAATTATGGGAAGTTCTCAGGCATACAGTTAGGACAGCACCGCTGGCTGAATACCAAGATTATTCCATAAAAAACACCAGAGACCAACCTCTCTCCCACAGTAACTGTTCAACAGCACTTTCAATTAATAAGATGAAACAAATGTTTTACAGATTTCCAAAAGATAACTCAGCTTAAGGAACATACTACTTATTTATAACTTCTAAACAGAAGGAAAACGTAAGGATTTAACTTTTTCACAAGACTCGGTTTGCAATGAATGAGAACAGCCAGTAAAGCCTAGAACTCTTATGATACTTTTGTGAAATTTTCCATGAAGACACAAGGAGAAAGCCCTGGCAGACCCTGGCTCAAGGAATCCGAAGACTATCATTATTTGTGTTGCAGAAAGCCAAAGTTTTTTCATCTCTCAGGGCACTTACAGTAGAGCTGGACCAGAAATTGAGCTGAACTCTATACACCCGCTCCACGACTAACACCAAACAATTTCAACACTCTCGAGAACTACTCGAGTCCCAGCCACCAGGAAGACAAAGATTCATCTTTAAATTTTCTTCCCCTTCTGAGCAATATCACCTCTGAGTTCTTCAGAAGAAATCTGCATTTTTCTGATGTTGGTATTACCTTTATTTCTTTCAGGCTCAGGGATATTACATCTGGAACAGGTATTCCATGAAAAGTGAAAACTGGAAAAACAATATTAAACGCTGAGGAAAAACAAGGCAGGAAATCAGGATTCTCTTTTAATCTAGTAAAATGAGCAAATGCCAAAAGACTGAGAAGCAGGGAAAAAAAGAAACTGTGATCTACATATTCATTAAGTAATTTGTATAATCAGAAGATTTAAAAGGTCATTACTGGAACACCTGCCTGTTAACAGATGTAGAAGAATGAAGGCCAAAGAACACAGTTTTTATAAAGATGTTGATAAATAAACAGTTGGCAGATCTACAGCTACCTGCTGTGGCAGCATTAGTCTTTTTGGCTCAGACTACTGTTATGGATAAGGTAAATCTTCTGGAATTCATGAATCCATACACATACTGGCTTTCCTGTTGCAAAGCCTGACAGTTGCTTATTAAGAATTTGGTTGCTTTTAAATATCGACATCCCAGCTAAAGAAGCTTTTAACCAGTAGGGAAGTTTTACGCACTGAGGTCAAGTTTGAAAGTGATGTAAAGCGGATGAAGGTAGTGCATTGCATTTGACAGGGCAGATACTAGAAGAAAGTCTCACACTCTTACCACAGCAAGAAAACCAGCAGAGTAGATGCCTGTTTAGATAGATGGGAGTACGGCACTGTGCACAAATCTTAGTCAAGAACGAGGAGTCTGTCTTAATTTGGCTCTATTTGTTAATTTCCATTTCTGTGCCACTCAGTAACACTGGAGACCTTAATAAGCCATTTGCATAGACACATAGTGAGAATCCCCTTACTTAATTGTAGATAACTGTTAGATATCCATGTCTAAGCCCGTCACCGTATGCTACTTTCAGTTTGTGGCTGAATCATTTTCTGGCGATTCCTATTAGATTTCCTTCTGAAACAAGACAAAAAAGTCGCATTATGAGCTGTGCTGGTTTTGGCTGGGAAGAGTTAAATTTCTCCACAGTAGCTAGTATGGGGCTATGTTTTGGAGTTATTTTTCTGTCTCTCTGTTAATTTTCTCTCTCTTTTCCTTACGATTTTAGAAAATTACAGTTTGTTTCTCACTTTTACCCTTACAGTTCTTTCCCTGTGGGGCGGAGGCGGGGGAGTGCAGGGCTGTGGCACTGTGTGGTTTTTAGTTGCTGGTTAGGGTTAAACCCCGTCATGAGCTTAGACATTTAATTTACAGGTATCTCAGTTAAGGCAAAGTAACATTCTGCAATCAGCACTCTATCACTAGTATTAGGAGAGCACCTGCTCGCATTAACAAAATTAAATAAGTGGCTTACAAGTCTGTATTAGCTGCATCATTAGTATTAATTTATTAGCTAGGGCATTTCCCCTACCAGTACACTTGTGACTGAATCACACAAATATTCAAGTTAGGAGGGAGCTTAGGAGATAATCTGGTCCAGTCCCCGGCTCAAGCAGGGCTAACTTCAAAATTCCGACACGATGGTCAGGACCTTGTCAGTCAAGTTCTGCACATCTCCAAGGATGGATGTTCCACAGCCTTTCTGAGCAACCTGTTCCTGTCCCATTTCCAGTTTCAATTCACTCTCATAAAGAAAAAAATTTTCTTCTATCCAACAAGATAGAAGAAAAGTTACAAGTTGCTGTAAGTTGTTTCTGTTGCCTCATATTCTCTTCGTATGTACATCTGGGAAAAGTCTTTTCTTAATCCTCATCCAGGTAGGTGAAGAGAGCAAGATTGTCCTTCTGCACTTGCCTGGGCTAGTGGTATACAGGTTTAGTCCATTACAGGTAGAAAAGCATGTGTCTTTGTTGAACATCATGAGATTTGTTGATCCTGAAGTCCAGCTTGTCAGGATCCCACTGAATGGGACCACCCTACCCCTCGATGTATCACACACTGCTCCCAAGTTGGTGTCATCTGCCAACAGACTGAGGTTGCACTTCATCCATTGTCCAAGCTTTTAATAAAACCGTTAAATAATAGCGGCAGCAGTAGCTGCCCTGAGGAACGCTACTAGTAACCAGCTTTCAGTCTGATGTTGTAGCATCAGTATTGTTCAAGTCTGATGGTCCACCCAGTTTCCCACCCACTTTCCAAGTCCACCTCTCTCCAGTTTGGCTCTAAGGATACTGTGTAAGTCTGCATACAAGTCTTTCCTATGGACAGGAAAGATGACGTTCTCTGCTCTCTCTTCTTCCACAAAAAGGAGGGAAATCAGGTTGGTTAGGCAGAGTTTGCGCCTGGCAAGTTCCTGATGGCTATCCTCAATCATGTGTCTTGAAATGAAATTAATTTCTATAACCTCAAAGAACATGCATGCTCTATAGTCTCCCCAGGGACTGAGGTTAAGTGCTACCTCAGTCTCAAAGTAGATAAGATATAAGTATTATTTATTTTATAAAAACAAAAGATATTGATTTTACACTCCCCCCCAAATAAGACATTTTTATACAGAATAACCTCTTTACAGCTGTTTGAAAAATCTTTACTATTACATGATTTTTATACACACATTTATACATTTTTCCTGCTTTAAACGTACAGAGTAACAGAAAACAAACTTTAACTATTGATAAATTTACAAGATAATATTTTTTAAAAAACAATACATCTTCCTTCCTTTAATTTTCACGACAACAGCTTCCATGTGGTCAAAGACTTAAAAATTCATCCAAAATTTTCAGAGATGATTCATACAGGATTCTGAAATGGCATAAGACAATGTGTAACAGGATTAGATATGCTAAATGCTAAATCAATCCTTGACTATTTCCTTCTCAGAATACAGCTATCCCATGATTTCTTTGACAAGTTATTCCCTATTAGTTTAAGTATTAAATATGCCTTTACAAATTACTTTTAAAATAGCTGAGGTTTTTTTCTTGCAACTTTTCTATTTTTCTGCTGATCATCTCTAGCTATAGTGTAATCTACAGCAAGTCAGTTTAAATTACTATGTCAATTCAAGCACATTTTTTAATATTTCATCATCTATTTAAAGAACCCACTCGTTTTCTTCACAGCATTTTAACTCTTTTTTCAAACATAAATAGTTAAATCCTTTACCGCTAATTCCTACTAAGGCCATTTTTCATTCTTTAATTTCTTCCTTTCTCCCTCATTCTTCAGTCTTCATAATTTTTCTCCTCACCTCTGGCAATTTTTTTTCCAAGCCTGAGCTTTCCGTCTTATCCTTAGCAGCAGCCTGCTTCAGCTGCACATACACCCATCTTAGTCCCTTTTTGTCTTTTTTGTCTCACATTACTCCCTAAACAGCCTCAGAGTGCAGCTCTGGAACTGCCCTTTGGCAGGCCCTTTTTATTTTCTTGCATTCCCTGGCACAGTTACTCATCTAGCCTCTGCACTTGCATTCTTACGCAACTTCTTCTAACACCGCTCTACAATATCTTCAAAAGACAAAAATGGGCACTTTGGTTTTCTGTCAAAACATTATTTCACTGTTAACCACTGTACACTTTATCCTTCACGTTACTTTTGTAAAAGATTCTGTCACCTGTATTTCTCGAGCGTTTTTTTTCCTCTATATTTTTATGGTTATAGTCCTAGACTGATGCCCCAAATAAGCAAGGCTAGTCAGTCATTAGTCATGATGAGTTAGGGCGTTCGCCATGAGACACTGAGACCTGAAATACAAGAGGTAACTCTGCATTTCCGCAGCAGCGTGGTGGATGTTAGGGCTCCCTGGAGTCAGACCGCCACGGGAGTGTCACATGCTCCTCTTTACAACGCTGTATCCTTTAAGCCATGATGGAACTCAACTGTCAAAATAAGCTACTACTACAGTGTACTATAAAATCAGCATAATTAGTTAAATACTGTGGGCTTAGACACAATGCTACTTTGTATAAATTTTATTTTGTTACTATTTAAGGCTAGTAAAACAAAAGCTCTGTAACGTGGAATGTGGGACCATGCAGGTACTGCCCAGTGGCCGGCAAGGCGTCATGCAGAGTAACGGCAGCCCTCCCCAAACAGACAAATTCAAGTCAGTTTTACCCGGTAGCTTTCTAGTGAACTTTTAGATAGGTGGCAGACAAATCATACACAAGGTTATATTACAAAACAATTCAAGAATCATTATTTATAAATTCAGTGAGAGCACAATAAAGAGTTTGGGAAGCTGGCTAAATGATAATACTAAAGAAGTCTCTTGTAGCAAAGCCATTAGCTAAATTCAAATTCTAATACCCATATACCAAAATGCTAATTGAAGTAAATACAAAATATTAAGTAAAAGGTATTATTCCATAGCACATGGAACATTTTTCTTTAGCCTCCAAATCACTGCACTGACAGCTTTATTCACATTTCTTTTGCGAGGCATAAATATTTGCATTTTATAAACTAAACGAATGTGTGCGCCATTACTCTTGAGGAAATTCTCTCAATACGCAATATGTTGTTCAGAATTTTTAAGTGCACTGAAAAGCATTTTTAAAATAATAGACCCACAGGGCCATCTTAAACCGCTAACTCGGCTGAAGAGGGAAGACTAAATTACAACAAAAAGTTCTGCTTCTGAATTAGTGCAACAATTCCTTGTTTAAGGGCAGCACTTTAATTACTACATCAGACAGCATTTTTTACGTGTTTCTTTCTTTGCTAATATGTAATAGCTTACTTCTAAGTCTAAATTTAAGATGCTGGCACAGAATGCCAAGTCTCTTGGGAAATTAAAGAATGTCACTATTTCCTGGTATACCTGGGTATTAAATAAAATAATCCCTCAAGGAGTTATTATGAGATAATGCATTCAGAAGCAAAAAGTAATAATACTATTAAGTATGAGTTAAAAACCCAGTAATATATCTTAGGATGCATCAGTGCAGCACTGTGCGTTACAAGATTGTACTCAAAGTAATGATCAGAGGTCTAGCTTGCAGCATACGTTAACTAAAATTTTGGTAAGCAGAGTAGGATGATGAAATAGTTCACAGACAACAGGGCACATTTTCGACTGTATATAATCACATTTTAGTTATACAGTAGCACACTAGTGTACCAGAACACTACAAATGGCACGGCAGAAGACCCTAGGGGCCCAGCCTCACCCAACATTCTGTCTGAGAAAGCACAAATGCGCTGTAAATTAGTGAAGCAAAACCTAGTCGGTGAAGAAGTTCCTGCTAACCTTTTTTCAGAATGAATACTTTTACCCTTCAGGACAGAAAGAAGAAAACCCCAACACAGCTGTACAAATATGAATCCTCCCAAATTCTCCAAAGCTGTGTGATAGCTTCTGAATTTTGTTATCATATTGCAATTCTGATTCTTGTTAAAAATACTTCCCATCATCATGGTCATATTCCTAATCTTTTAATTTTATCTGCAACTATCTCTTGGTTTTGTGTTATACAAAGGCCATCATTCATATATCATGAAATTAAAACACCGTGTAGCATCTTACGCTCTTCATCTGCCCCAACTTCTAGGCTGATTTGTCCCTGTTCACTGGGCAGAGATGATCATATAGATTCACAAAGCAATTACCTGTGTTCTTACTGAAATTTATAGTCAGTAGTGCACTCAAGTGGCAGCAATTACTCATTTTAATGGGCCTATTTATTTAATCATGTTAAGATTTGCTTTAATTTCTCAGCCTTTTCTACTGTCTTGATTAAAAGAAGCGCATAACTGAATCATGATACTCTGCCACTCACCTTTCTTTTTCCAGATTTTTATTATTATTTTTAAAAATATTCTAGTAGAACACTTGGCCACCCAACATTAAATGATTGAATGGAAATAAAACCCTGGGTTTTTGTTTGTTTGATTTTGTTTCTAAGCTAGGTCTCAATCAAAAGAAATTTTTCACAGCCGAGCAACTAATTAAAACAATCTACCCAGGAAGCAGAGCGACTCTGAGTTTTAGAAGTCCAATTATGCAGTGATTTTTTTTTTTTTTAAAGATATTTTTTGGTTCTTTATCAATTTTATGTCATATGAGCACAATATCCTCTGTGGAAACCACTCAGAGTCTTGACAGCAAAATTTCCCTTTTCTATTTACTTATGTCAGACAGGAACTGGAAGTGAAGGGTGCACTGCTTTTCATTTTTTCCCCTTTTTTGTTTTTTAAATAAATCTCATTTTCAATAGTACATAACTGAAGTGGCTCCTATGTATCATAAAACTTTCGGGTCTAGTTCTTAAGTTTATACATCTCATTAAAGAGAGTTACATAATAACCTTTTGACTCTGATATAGTATCAGATTTAGATGAATGAATGCATATTTTGTTAGCAACAACACAGCTACTCTATCGTATCGTCCTGAATATCCAGCCCCACCCCCCCCACCAGCCGAGCCCCCCNGCTGTTGGGCTTCTTGATACAAGTGCAAACTCTAAGGATTTGAAGTAGGAAATGGATATAGCCCATGTGGCCTCCTTGATAAACTATCTCATTTTTCATGCAGTAGCATCTCATAACTTTCGTATTGACTTTAAATTGGTGACACCGATTCAGTCACAGCACAGCCGCCAAAGGTCCATGTCTAGTCATTACAATGCCAGAGAACAAATGCCTCAGGCTGGTGATCTACCAGAAGAGCGTGCTGTGAATGTGTGCTTAGGTCTGAAGGGCCATACAAGAAACTGTTGAGTAAAATGAAGTGGGGGTAATGGGCACAAACTTGAACATAGGAAGTTCCATCTTAACATGAGGAGGAACTTCTTTACTTTGAGGGTGGTGGAGCACTGGCACAGGCTGCCCAGAGAGGTTGTGGAGTCTCCCACTCTGGAGACATTCAAAACCCGCCTGGACGCTGTCCTGTGCAACCTGTTGTAGGTGACCCTGCTCTGGCGGGGGGGTTGGACTAGATGATCTCCAGAGGTCCCTTCCAACCCTGACTATTCTGTGATTCTGGGTGTTTTTTGTGTTTTGTTTTTTAAGTTAAAGTCTGTCTATTCTACATCCATTGTTTGACTGAATAGTAAGGATCATCAGTTTGAAGAATTAAAGATTGCAAGGGCCTCTGCATGTTCAAGCCACTGTGGTGCATTAATAACTTTCCCAGTATTTTTGGACGAATGTTCATAACCACAGTCTGTTTTCTTCATATTCTATGTTTGTGCTCTTTAATGTCTACTTTGCATGCTTTCTAATTCTATGGTCAGTTCAATAATTAGGCAGAAATCAAATGTTAACAAACTTTTAGACTTAAGCAAGTTTGAGATGCTTAAGGCTAAAGCATTCATCATGATTGTCTATCTTAGACAGGTCTGAAATCAATGATTGCAAATACAGTGTAGCCAATCACTTTCAAGAAACTCATCCCCCAAAAATCTAAAAGTCAACCAGGTATGACAATGAAATCGCAAAAAAGAGCAAAATAAAAATCCCCTGTGGGAAGGTCTTAAAGTCATTGTCATATTCAGTTAAATTTTTACCACCTGCATAGGGATGGATTCAAACACCTACTACCAAAACGTGGGAGAAAAATCTTGGAGCAATAAGAAATAGTAATAGACTACTTGCTTTGTTCTACACCTGCTGCTAACAGAACTGAATTTCAGAACTGAATCCTGCAACATACAGGATCAAGTCATAAGACATTCAAATTAAATGCAGAAAACCAAACTAAATATATAAAGATTGCAATCACAGCAAATGTATGGGCAGGAAATTTAATACTGTGCTGAGCTCAATACCTCACAATTTTTTTACCCACTATTTTTAACCTTGCAATCATCATGCTCTAACTGTATTAGGTAAGTACAAAACACAGCCAATTATTGCAGAGAGGGTATAGGAGAGGTTAGTGTTCATTTCCCACAGCACATTTACCTTTCAGTGCTGCTAGATTCTTCTGTAGCAGCATCCTTGCACGTTATCAGGTTCCTTTGAATGGCAGGTGCAATATCCTTTAGAAGTGAAGTTTTGTGCTTACCTATTTGAAATAAGATTATGTTGAAAAGTTGGACAAAAATAATGATTTATTGTAAAAAAAACCCTGCATATTTTCGTCAAATATTTTTTAACGTGAAAGATTGTTCAATGAAAGATTAGATTTTAAATTAGATTTTCACTATCCTGGATTAACTACTGTGTATTTCAGCAAGTCATAATATAAAGATAGACCCTGTGAGTTAGCACAGTTGCATTTTGAAATTCACTACACAAAGACTGAAAGTCCAAAGCTTAACAACATAATTTACAAGTGATATGACCTTAAATCCTGTAGAAAAATGGTAGCTTAACAGGATGAGAAAAAAAAGCCTGCCAAATTGTATAAGAACTCAGCTTTCAAAATGAAGCACATAAAAAAAAGAAAAAAAATGGTCAAACATGTTTTGACTGACCTTTAATTATAATCACAATGCAGACAGTAGCTGTTAGACTAAAAATCCCTTCAATTTCTTCAGAGAGAATGCATTCCATCAATTCATTTAAAAATGACCTAAGGAAAAAATAAAGCCAAAATACGTTATAAATCATGTTTCTCTCAAAATCGAACTGAACACAACAAGTTTGTGATTATGCTACCCTGCCACCACAGCTTCAAAGATACCACGCAGGACAAAGCAGTGGTTATTGGGTAACTGAAGTTATGAAGTCATGTAGTCATGCTGCTTCTGGAACTGAGAATATCTGAGTTAGCAGAATGGTAAATTCCTTGGGATGAAAATAAAAAAGTTTGTAAACAGAGTAAGTAGCTGTTAAGAGAAATGAAGAGCTCATGGACTATTTTGGGAAAGTCAACGTGTGAAAAAACTACTGGTTCTACTAGAATCTAACCCGTGTAATTTGTATTGAAATTTCTAACTTCAATTTCTACTGAAGTTTAAAAAAAAGTTATATGACTCCAATGGTTTGCTAGTAACTACTCATGCCCTTCAAACTATTACTACTTGTAGCCTGATTAGAAACTGGAGTTTAATTAACACTTTGGTCTAAAATACGTTATCTCATAAAAATTAAAACACATGGTTTTCCAATTACAAAATACTGAAGAACATTTATAACTAAAGATAGTCCCAAAACACTCCCAAACTACATTTTACATATTGAAAGTATGGACGGACTAACAGAATTAAAACAACTGTTCATTGCAAAGTCTGAGATAAATGCTATCTCTATATATATCTTAAGAGACTCAATTTTAGCAAGAGATGATAGTATTACCAGCAAACTTTAAAGGTGTTTTGGGACATATATTAAGAAAAATGAAACAAGGGAGTCAAGGAAGAAGTCTAGCAACCAAACTAAACTGCAATATGGAATAAGCCAATATTACAGAATGAAACCACTAATTGGTCATTATAGTGTTTATGGTTAAAATAACAAATTTAACTCAGAAGCAATTCTCAGAAACAGAGAAAAATAAAAGAACAAGAGTGATAAAGCAGGAGATTGGCAAGATCTGTAATATTCATACTCCTCACAGCACAAATCTGAACGCTCTGTGAAGAGCTAAACGGAAAACGAGAGCAGTAGACATCCCAATAACTTTCCTAAAGTATTTCAAAATACCTTTGGTAATATTATTATCTGCTACCAAAGCTGAGCACCATAAATACCCAGTTCCGACTTTAATTGTTCTTCAGGTTTTTATTGTGCTGAGGTATCAGAATGAAACATGCGGTTAAGAGGAGAATCAATCTCCACTAGCAATTCAGTAAATAAGCCTCATAGAACCTCAAAATACTGCTTCAAAGAGCTGAGAACAACAAAACCTCTTTAGGTTCTGAAATAAATATTATGAAGTCACTCATGCATTGCATTAGTTTTATTATATTATTGTGGACTAATCTGACTAAGTATTGATTCTATTTCATATTGCTCTTAAATTGCTAACTGATAGTATTCTGATCAGGGTTTTGACTTTACTGTTATCATCGTTTAGGTCAGTAGACATACTCTTTAGCTCCATGAAGGAACACTGTAATTTTATTAACCTGTAATAACACTCGCTGCAGACTCAATGCAGCTGCCTTTCCCCACCTCCCTCTCAACAAGGGTCACATGAGCCTGCAGGCAGACCTAAAACAGAACAGAACAATAAGCTATTTACAAATACATGTAAGTTAAAGACATAAGTAACTAGAATCATAGAATTGTTAAGGTTGGAAGGGACCTTTGAGATCATCAAGTCCAACCATTAACCTAACCTGACAAAACCACTTCTAAACCATATCCCCAAGTACCACGTCTACCCTCTTTTTAAACACCTCCAGGGATGGTGAATCCACCACCTCCCTGGGCAGCCTATTCCAATGCTGGATAACCCTTTCAGTGAAGAAATTTTTCCTAATATCCAACCTAAACCTCGCCTGGCTTAACTTGAACCCATTTCCTCTCGTCCTATCACTTGTCACTAGGGAGAAGAGGTCAGTGCCCATCTCTCTACAACCTCCTTTCAGGTACTTGTAGAGAGCGATAAGGTCTCCCCTCAGCCTCCTCTTCTCCAGGCTAAACAGCCCCAGTTCCCTCAGCTGCTCCTCATAAGACTTGTCCCCCAGACCCCTCACCATTTTTTTTGCCCTTCTCTGGACACACTCCAACACCTCAATGTCTTTCTTGGAGTGAGGGGCTGTTAAATTGGTCCCATATAGATAGTTCCCTACTAAAGAAAAGGATACTCACACATTACTGAGTGACTTGGCAATATCTGACTACTTGTCACTGGTATGGGGACTGAAATTCAGTCCTAGAGACTGCCTAATTAGTAACTGAAAACATAATAGACGCTGCAGAACCTGGTGCAAGATGATTGTGTGTCCACAGAAGAGAAGCTCACATCAGATTCTGTAATGTCAAAGGCTTTGACATTCGCATTTGCATGGAAAGATGATAATTTCTGAGATATTGAATGATTTACCACTGGACTCTGATTATGGCCTATCAATACGATTAATAAAAGAAAACGGCCTTAAAAATAGTCTCAGTCTAGAGGCACCAGTGGAACCAGATGTAAGTTATCTCCTGACTTAGATCATCTTTGCACCAAAAGATAAATACTAGTAGACAGATACATGTTTATCAAAGTACACATAGAAACAACATGGTCCAAACCAGCAGTTTTCTCTGTCAAGAACCGACAAGATTCTCCTATAAGAAAATGTTTCAGAGGAATAGATTGAATTTCTGCATCTCTTTCTAGTAGTTGTGTGTAAAATAATTGTGTTTCACAATAATGGTGTGAGAGCATCTTAATGAACAGCTGCTGCCTCACAGAAGAACAAGGTTTGGATTAGGAAACCTACTGCTGGGCTCTTTGGAGTCCTTTGTTTTGCAAGTTTAACTAGAACTAGAGATGGATCAAGAAGAAAAAAAAATCTCATGACAGCAAAGACAGGACTATTTAATGCCTGTCAGATGAGGAAGTTAAGAATAGGAGTTAGTTGTGATAAGTTATGGAGAATGACAGGACTTCTAAGGAATACACATTAGCCCCCTGATCATGCAAGATAACAAGACCAGTCATGTAAATAAAAATTGAATAACTAAGCAATGGATGATCATGAAATTCACTAGTGACAATTTTAGAAGATATTCACGGTACATAGCAGATAAAAAAAACAGTTTAAGTCTTAAAAAAAAATGATGTAACCCTACTTTTGGGGGGCTTTTAGGATGCAGATTCTTTAAAACTATTTTGAATTTTGTGATTTTAAATCAGCTATAGTACATTGGTCACCTCATTGCAGACATTCAGTTAAAGGATTAATGCTATTTCTGGTAAATATTTTACCTCATCTAAATACTTCTGTATTGAGAGGACTAATGTTTATAAGTATCTTATGAAAGAAGGAAGCCAAGATGCATGATTAAAGAACTCATTTCGATGAACAGTCTTGTAATTAAGAAGCACTCTTAGAAACAGTTAAAAAAATTGAACCAACCCCCCCAGTCAATACCTACAAGCAATATGTCAATAGAAAGGGATTATGAAGCAGTGCAGCTAAATATATTAAGCATCTAGTTCCTCAAAACTTAAATGTCATCAATAAAGTTTTAATTTTTAAATTCAAATAAGTTGTTCTACATTACCAACAACCTTGGACAAATTAATGTAGAAACATTTACCTGACAACATTAACTGACTTCATAATTATGGTCATTAAACTGCTTGAAAGAGGAGGAAGGTCTGAAATAGTCTTTGGTATAGTTAAGTCTTTTTCACTGGAAGCCTAAAAAAGAAAAAAGTCAACAACTGTTGGAGATCAAGAAATATATGTATGCAGAAAACATCAAAGAGAATCTGTATTTCAATAATTACACTAACCAAGACTTATCCTTAAATAATTAGAAGAAACATTCACGTGTGTTCTTTGAATAGCCTTAATCCAACTGTGTTGTGTCCAAATAAACAAACCAAATTAAAATTAGAAAGGCTAAAACTAAACCAAATAAACAATATTTGTATCAAGGCAAATATCTTCCACAGTTGTTCTGAACAGAAGTTTCACTTAACTGCATTGTTGGTTGCTATTTACAAAGGCACAGCTCTTTTTGGTATCAGGTTCTGGCGAGTATTTCGGTAGAACTGAATTTTGATTTACTAGTAGAATAACATGGGGGCAGGGAAAACCCCAGCACAGATGACTCACTGCAATGAACATTCATAATCTATGAGTATGAATCTGCGGTATCATTCAAGACCATAAACTTTTACTCTGCCGCGTCTGTGAAGAGCATGCCCTCATCCCACAGCTGATACATTAATATTTGCAGGTAAATCTCTGGTATTTTTTCAGTTCCTTCCGCAACACAGAATCTTAGAAGCAGCTCTATTGTACTTTCCGGCAACCATTTATTCCTCTATTTCTGACTTACCTAGCAATGACAGGAAGAGTACAGCCTCTTCTACAGAACCTCTGCTCTTCCTTGTTAGTTCTCAAAGCTTCCTATCGTACTAGCCGTATTTGCTACTAACACTACATGCATTAGGAACCTGCATTGGGAATGTTACCCTACTCCTTCAAGGGCAGTAATGGACTTTTAGCACATACAATAACTTCTGTCTATGTATTCTTTTCAGTATTAGAGCTTCTTTCTTTACATTCCAGAGGAGCTCAGATCAGATATTTGGAAATCCTCTAGACAAAAAACTGATGAACCAAAACCAGATGCAGTATGAGAAATGGATCTGTACTGAAGCAGAGAATGCATAAGTGACTAGTGCCAAGCGAGACATCAGCCTGTTTCGGAACAGGATTACAGAACCTTATGGGACAGTTCCAAGAATAGGGAACTGGAATCTTTCAGAGATCAGTGGTTCACTAATATTGGGTGAGATGAAACGAGGTAGGTTTAGAACAATCTCTCTGCCTCCTCCTTTCCCTGCGCTTTTATAGCTGAGCACAACATCGTATGGTATGGAATATGCCTTTGGTCAGTTTGGGTCAATGGTCTCGGCTGTGTCCCCTCTCAGCCTCTTCCCCACCCGCAGCCTGCTTACTTTTTTTTAGGACAGGGGGTGAAGGGAAGAGAGGAAGCCTTGACACTCTGCAAGCACTGTTCAGCAACAGCCAAAACTAACTGGTGTGCCCTCAACTGTGTTTTAACCACAGTATTAAACCATAGTACCTTAGGGACCATGGTGAAGAAAGTTAACTCTTTCCCAGCCAGACCCAGTACACATACACAAGAGAGAACACCTCAAAAACCACGTAATTCATCAACAATGCCTAATGTCTAAATTCTGCTGTCAGAGCCAGATAGTGAACTAGGTCTCATGACAACTCTGTTCTTACACAGCTGTATTCATAAATCTATATTCATAAATTACGGCAAATAAAATTTCCTGTTCCATGCCAACACACACAAAATCTTGATCTGCCATACAATGATCACACTTTCTGAACACAGTTCTATTGTTCCAATAAAATGTTTAAAAGACGGTTGGTGTAAAAAAAAAAAAAAAGAAAAACAAAAAAACCTCAGTATTAACTTTACCTTCTGTAGCACATCATTTATCTCTGCTACTACTGCAGCCAGGAGAGTAGAGAGCACACCTTGGTGAACTGCTGGGCAAGATGAATGCCAGCACTGGACTGCATGTATGAATTCTCCAAGAGGCATTTGAATAGAGTGAATCAACTGAAACCAAAGAAAAACAAATCAGTTTTTTCAAATTGCTTAAGTAATCAGCAAGCTTCTCTGTGAAGAAGTGCAGACCACACCTTGAAAGCTACTGAGGTATTGTAGTCACCTGGGATCAGACAGAGAATCAGCAACATGTTTGGAACTCTACTCATAAACTTGAGAGAAACAGCAATGGTTGTAACAAAAAAGAACTGAAATTTTTTTCAGAAGTCCAGAAAAGCAGACCATCAAATTTACCAGAGTTATCCACCCATCTCACTACTATCTAGCCTCTGCTATAAAATACACGCAGCTAACTCTTCCGTGAAGATGGGAGGTTTTGAAGAACTTTAGGATGTCATACATATTTAGAAGCAGATACAATTCAGGCTGAAAGAAATGAATAAAAGAACGACAACGTCTTCTCCTTCCCAAGATCAAAATATATATACTAGAATTCTTTGCTCTGGATTGAGAAAAGTTCGTTTAATTGCAGATAAGATTAGTAACCTGTGAGTACTAGGGTAGTTCAGGATCACCAGTAACAGAATGCATTATTCTCCAATTTACTAGTTTTTCTAGACCAACAATGGATTAAAAAAACCCCAATGACTGGTAACGAGGAAATTCAGAAAATTTAAGTGAAAATTTCATCAGATGTTGACTCAAATAATAGCCTCAAAGTGTCTAACACATTTGCATAAAAAATATGGATTAATCTACATATTAGGTAGCAATTTCAAGTGTAATATGATACCTGAATCCCTTCTTCCTGCTGTTTCTTGAGTCTACGTGCCACGCATTCTAAAACTTTCTGGAAGACGGTCTGTACAGCATGGAGAAGATTTGCCACTTCATCTGTCTCAGTATTCTGAGTTAAAGAAGCTTCAATAATTTCTTTTAGAGTATACAGTAACAGTGGAGCACAAAAGCCACCTCTCTCTAGTGAAAGAGATAAATATCACAATATGAAAATTGTAATGAGATATTCCTCAGGTACAAGCTTAGAATGAAACTCAGTTATATACCATAAATAGCTATAGTTTACAAGTGTAGATGATATATTTAGTTTCTGAGCACCCTTAGCTGAAATTTTCATACAGTTCAATCAATATTTTAAGTATAAATCCAGTGTTCCTTCCAAATCTTGAAGTACAGAGATTAAAATTGTTTTTTGAGAAACAGACTCCAAAATGCTGAAAGCAACAGTTCTGCTAATATAAGTCAGCTACGTATATATATGGAGATGTTGATGTTAGTATGAAATACCGTACCTGTTTGTACAACTGAAAGAGCCATATCTAAAAGCTGTGCTTGAAATGTGAGATCGCCAAGGCCAACCATTATGACATCTTTACATACCGTCAGGTAGGCCTAGAAGAGAGATGCAAAAGCATACAAGAAACAAAATTTATATAAAGGTATTGTTCAGTAAAACCTAAAAATAATAAACCAGCAAAACCTTAGCCAAATTGCCCTGAAAGCTGGTACATTTAATTGGAGTTATTCAGTTCGCAACCTTTGAAAAGCAGGAGTTTCCCAACAGTTCTCCAAATGCTTCCACTGCCCCTTCCTCCGGTAAACACAGTTTCTCAAAAGGCAGTAAATCCTCTCTCTTTTTCACTCAGGCTCAGATCAGAGGCAGTGATACTTAACATTTACCGAGGCAGAATATGACACCTCCAACTACCTTGAACAGCAAAATTAAAAACAGCATACAAAAAAGAGCTTTTCCCTACAGACAGCCACATTACATACTAAACAGATTATAATACTAATGTATAGACAGAGTAGAGCAGAGAATTTTTAAGCAGTCTATGTATACGTGAGCTGAGTTGTTCAAGGACACTGACTGTGACTAAATTAGTCCAAATCTTACCCTTGACCAAAATCTAAAAGGACCCATTCCTCAATGCTAAAATGCAGCTTGGGTTAAGTAGTATGTCATGGGAATGTAACAGAAAACAATTCAAAACTAGCTAAAACACACCCACATTATATAATCAAATGCTTTCTGTGAAGAGCAAATGAAGATAAGGGATAAGGGACACTGTCAGTGACGACACTTGGGTTTGTGTCAAAGGGCCCATCTGCCCCACTCAACAAATCAGTGGCCTGGAGAGAACATGCCCCCAGTGAATATCTGCCCGTAACAGCAGCTGCAAAACTGAGTAACAGACCAAGCAGAGAAGGAAGGGTGAAATGGGAAAGAATGGGATATGTTCTGGGGAAAGTGATGTAAGTGGAAAACGAAGAGACACCCCAGTCCCCTCTCATATACAACAGTATTAAAGAACCAACTGTAATTATTGTATCTTATATGGATATTTTGAGACAAACTAGGTCTGCTTTTAATGCCAGCATTGCTACCAAATATACACTCCAAACAAGCAAAAAGCACAATCAATACCTCATTCCAATAAAAAACAGTATACAAGGTGAGAAGCAAATAGGAGCTGCTTAACAAGCACGTGGCTTATTACAGGAGATGAAAGAGGCCTGGATTCTCTTCTTGACTTCCAGACAAGTCACATCAGTCTTTACACCTCAGTTTTTTCTCTGGAAATAATGATGCAAATGGACTTTAAGATCTACTAGTAAAGACCATTATGTTTCATTATTGGCTCGTCAAGTAATATATCAGATGGGTTTAAAGGTGACAACTGCCTATCTTATTGCTTATCAATAAAGTTGCATTTTCATTTTCTATTCAAACCGAGGAAATTGATCATAAACATTCTGGTAATGCCGGTAAAGATTCCCTATTTGCATCTTGTCTTTCTATAAGGTTGCGTTTTGTGCCTCCAAACTTCTGAAAAATAGCCATAAAAGAGCTATTATATGCGTACTAAATTTTTCATTCAGAGGGAAGACACAATAGCATATAAAACACACAAGAAACCTGTACCAGGAACAACTACAACACTTCTTTGAGTTTACTATCTCTCTATACTTTTCAAAAAGCAATATGGCTTACTGGGATTTAGTTCAAGACTCACCTCCTCATTAAATTCCCAGGTAACTCACACCCTACTTCTCTGCTGACTTCCAAAGATATGTTCTATGGGACTTAGCACTAGAATGAAGCATACTGAATTCCTCAGGGTATAATTTTACCTATTTCTTTTGGGAAAGCAGGAAGGAAAGGAAGGAAGGAAGCAAGCAAGCAGCAAGCAAACATGATTATATCTAAATCCTCTCTCATAATCACACCACCTTCCTGGTCCTCTAAGTCATCCGTTGTGCTATTCAACACAATGTATGCAGCTGTAGTGATTCTATGTCATTTCCAGGACCTTCTACGCTCCAGAAGAACAGGCTATTAAGTGCTAGTATACCATGTAACTATACCCTTGTTTTCAGCAACTGATTTTCTTCTCCTTGTCAGAACTGAGACAGTGAAAATCTTAACTTTACATTAATGCACTTTTATTAAAACAGTATAAACATTACCTTTATTTAATATGGGGGATGAGAGACTGAGGACAAGAATTACTTGTTAGAAATCTAAAATTTGGGAGACCCAGGCTGCATCGCCTGCTGTGCTAGAAATTTCTTGTGTGGGCATTTTCACAAGTGTGAAACAAAAAACATGTTCCATCCTCACATCAACAGATATGATGAGAATATATATTATGCACTGGTAGGTGAAAAAAGTTTAGATAAGAACAAGGTATTGTTGACTCCAGCTACTTGATTTAATTGCTAGGTTATGCACAATTGTATTTATAGATTTCTATATTTATAAAATATAAAGGTTATAACTGAAATCAGTTTTAAAAAAGTGTGCAACTTTAAGCAATCAAAGGAATAGCAAAAGCACAAAACTGTAACCTCAGAACAATCAGGAATGTATTTCATTAGCTCATTCACTTGCTGGGCTCCTAAAACTCCAGTGCACTATGCTTTTCAGTATACAATTACTGCATATATGGCTTTTCAGATTGGCAGCAGTTTTATTTACATTACAAGAGACCTCTAACCTGGATAATTAATTCAGAAACATTACTGTGGTTTGGAATGCCATCCTCTTGATCACTTGCTAGTATAAAAGGTACAACTTGACTTTCTATCCAAGCACCCGTCTCCTTCAAAAGAGAGAGGTAATCTTCTCCTTCTTCAGAAAACTGGAAAAAAATTTAGAAGTAGTTTACCAACTGTCTTTCTAATTCTTCTAGAATTTCCTTATGCTCTCAGCTGTAATTCCAGTTTATACTGAAAAGGTATAACCATACCTTGTTCTGAAGATGAACACTCAACCTGCAAAAGAGGCTGAAGGCTCTTAGGCCAGTTGCTTGATTCCAGCTACCAGAACCTGCATCAGTTGCTTTCAGAACTGAGCCAAGAACCTCCTGAAATATCAATGTTTACAGTCATATTTTCCAGAAAATCTTTTCAAATGTGTCTTTTCTCAACAGCTCTAAAGCAAAATTTTTAAAAATAACAAAAATAAACTGACACACACACCCCCAAACCCCATATAACCAACAGGCATACTTTCAATTAATCTCATTTTGCAATGCCATAACTGATTTTCAGACTATTCCTTACATGTACATTCTAAAAGTCAGGTCCCTTAAAAATGCTGCACACTAGATCACAAAAATTTTGAGACACCTAAAAATGACAAGCTGATTAAAATATGCCACGTACAAACAATTCTGAACTAATATATTTCTAGTTTAGAATATTTGTTTGAAGAACAAATCAAATGGAAAACGTTTTTATTATGAATCTTATTTATTTATTCTTGCAGGCCTTTAATTTGACTTTGGCAACATATGATGTTAAGCACTCTTTTATATGCACTGTTTATGGTTAAGGAGAATACTACCTTTGCAGCACTGAGAATTTTCAACAGCTTCTTCAGTTTCTTTTTAGGAACAGAGAGCAGGCAACCACGATTAACAGGATGAGTCAATAAATATTCAATGTAGTCAATTGCTAATTCTGGCTTCGATTCATGCGTTACATTGATACGTACTCGTCGTTTAGTTGTTTTAATACTCTAAATGAGAAGAAAGCATAAAAACAGTACAACACTTAGTACTGTTACAACTAATTTCAAAGCAGAATAATATGGCATTAAAGAGGCTTTTATTAAAAAAAAAAAGCATGACACCTTTATGTAATCTAGCAATTCCTTAATTCTTTGACGCATGCATATGCATACCTTTCTTTGGGTTAGAGTGTCAGACAGCCAATCACATACTAATTCCATAACGTGTCCCACTTGACCCCAGCGACACATGCAGTCTATCAGGCTTGAATATTTGCTTTGGTCAGCTCCATTGGCAATATTTCTGAGTCTGGAGATCACACCACAGCTTAAGAGAAAACAAACAAACAAAAAAAGAGATGCATTAGCTCTACATCCATTAGTGCACAAATAATTCAAAGAAAATCAACCAATAGAATACCGAAAAAGATTCACCAATGGCTCAAAGGCATATTTTGCACCTTACAGATTTTACTAGCTTATCAAATTTGTTTAGTGGATAAATTTATCCAAATGAGCATTTAATATGTCAAGTTGTGAAAAATGAAAAAGTACAGTCAAGAGGAGATTTCTTGTCAGTCATATTTTTGATTTAAAAATAGTACCTGAATGTAGGAACAGCAGCAGGGGGCATAAAGGATGCCAGAATGACCAATGGAGTTACGCAACGCTCATCCTAGGGTAAAAAAAGTACACCATATGATGTACATGTACAGAAGCACACAAAACTAAAAAAAAAGAGTACTGAAAAAGTATGATTAAGTTATCTCAAATTAAGGATTTCCCTTTTTCACTAGAAGTAGAACTGAAAGAAGCTCATAACAACATGTGGCTTGCAATCTGAAACTTCTGACTCCTGTTCTCAGAGGTCAATTATCAATTATCTTATCATTCAGCTTTCTGACAAACTGTCAGAACAACTACCATGAATAATTATGGCTCCATTAGCTTAATAACCATTGCAAAAGAAATAACAGCTCTAGCTTACATTTTTTCTAGTAGAGGCTAATATTTAATTGCACAATCATGACACCATCTAACTCCTTTCAAGTAACTAGTGCCTTAAATGAATATTCATTCCCATCAGAAATTTATAAAAAAGACTCTAAAGGAAAGGGTGCTTATATAACAACAGTACTGTAAAATGCATTACAAGTCGCTACAACACTCGAGGTCCAGTCCATGACACGGTCTCGCTCAGATTATATAGAAAACAATCTACGTGAAAGACTCTTCCAAAAATAGTATTCTGTATACAGGTCCAGGCTTCATGAATACAATCAAATGCAATTATTACCTACTTAGACATCTGAAGAGCTAAAACCTTTTTAAGATGATTTTTAAAAGTACATTTAAAAACATATTTGTAGCTTTTCAGGAAAGAGAGATACTGCTTCAATCTGTAACCTTTTAGAAACTAAGCCTCTGATGACAGGTCTTTTTAGATCCAAGCTGCTTACTCACTGTAAGAATATCAAAGTCAAAGAGGTTGCTTGCTAAAGCTGGTTATCTTGTCTGCTCACCAGAACCTTTCAGGAGGGATGGTACGTCCTCTACCAAAAAAAGATTTGGAATGTCTTTGACACCTTCCAAATGCTTTCAGAGTAGAGAGCGCATTTGGTATATCTGTGCTGCAGAATATTATGTAGTGATGAATTGCTTTCCACTCCCTGATTATCTAAAGCAAACTTGAATGTTGTTAAGTATAACAGCCAGCATAACTCAGTATACTTCAGCATAAAAGCCATAAACAAAAAAAAGACATCCAGTAGATAATCCTTCTGAATGCACTACAGGGTACAGCAGATACTATTAGCCACTATCAAAAGAGAGCATCCTGAAGAATAGTGCTAGGACAACTAAAAAAAATCAAGGAGACTGAAAATACAAAAGTGACTGATTTTAATTATTTGTTATATCAAACCCAAACAACAAATAAGTGCATCAAAAGAGCAGAATCAAATTAGCAGAAACCAAACATAAGAAAGTGAAAAAGGAGCCTCAGCTGCTTCAGCTGTCTGTTCTCGCAGCTGGATCATGATAAGAAGTGGTGGTGGTGGAAGGGTTTGGGGGGAACAGGTGGAAAAATGTGGACTCTCATCTACACTAAGCATTTATTCTGCAATGGCATATTTTCAGTTACTGATTTCCAAAAGTTCCAAAAACATTCAGAAGAATGGAATCCTATAAAAACATTACAAGGAGAGCGATTTATTGCACAAGTATTTCTGTGTTGACTATTTAGATAATGGTTCATCAGTCAGATTGCAATTGGAGAATAGCTTCTACCCATTTGTGGAATTCCAAGAAACTTGCTATTGTCTATGATTTATAGCAACAATGAAAAAGAATACTTAATGTCATGAAAACAGATAAAAGACAGAACACATGAAAGCATCTGAAGAAAATGCTAAGCACTTACAGGAAAATCTAGGTTTTCTTTACCTTAAATACTTTAAAATATTCAGGAAGAACAGAAGCAAATTTTCTGATAGCATAATCTTTGGCCTCTTCACTGTGATCTAGAGCTTTGTGAATACTTCTCCAGAGAATTACAGTAATCTCCAATAAACTTGCCATGCTGGCCACATCATTTATTGACAGCACATTATTCAACACCTGAAATACAAACATTTGGATGATATTATCTATTATATTCTCAAATATAAATTTAGGTTACAATAAGGTTTCAAAAAAAAAAAAAAAAAAAACAAACCCTGAAAATCCTTCTATTCATTTCACAAAGGCATTGAGTTTGTTGTAGAACACAAACTCCACAATTCATTCTTACTCTATATAACCTGAGTCATCTTGCAACATTAATTTTTTGAATAACTGAATTGCAGAATCAAACCAATTTATAATTAGTACTTGCATTAGGGAAGTAGTAATTTAAAATATGCTTCATATTCCTTCTGTCTTATTCTAGCTCCTTCACCAAATTTCTGCTATTGCAGGGCATGGAAACACCGTAACGGCAGTTCTCCCCTTCTAATTCCACAGATGCCCAAGTGCTTTCCTTCAGATTTCTGTCGTATCATTAATTGCCTATGTCTCAAATTAAGCACCACAGAAAAAAAGTTACCAGAACTTATCATAAAGCGGACTTTCTTACACTTGTATTCTCCTTTTCACTTTCTTCATCATCATCATCACCACCACCACCACTATGATGAAGACTCTCTTTCATTGCTTTCTGGATGCAGGCATTCAAGCAGCGCCGAATAGTAAGCATCAGTTTAGCTACATTTAAATATAATAAGAATAAATTAGACATCTACTATTTGCTAAGAATATTGCTAGTAAAAGCTTCTAAGCGTAATGCTGGAAAGCCAGTATAAAAAGTAGGCAACAGAACCAGAAATAACTAGGAAAAAAGATACCAAATTTCCTGGTAAAAGGAAATGGAAAAAATGTGAAAATGCTTTACATCCTCAAGTACGAAGAAGAAATGGCAACATTATCACCAGGTTCTGTAATTTTATACTTAAAAGTCTACTCAAAAATCCCCAACTACCACCTTATCAAATCAAGATCAGAGGAAGCTCCCACAATTCCTACATTCACCTGGCACAGCTATTAATTTAATGGCATATGTTCAATAATACTTTCCCCCCCAAGGCCAATTCCAATTATTTGTAAAAGATGCAGTAGCCTAACAATTGCACTCCTTAATGAGAAGCTCATCTCTAGATAAAAGTGAAAGGGTGACGTCCACTCTGATGAAAGTATGACTAGCTAAAACACACCAGCACATGTTATTTCAAAACTACCTTACCAAGGTAATACGATCAGTCTAGGGGCAACGGCTTGGGCATTTTACCCATGACACTCCACACTGACTACTTTGTTTTTATAGTATCAGAACTCCTCTGAAACAAAATTTCCCCTATTTTACTTGGTTCAGTAAAACTTTTATAAAAACAGCTATACACTGTGGAGTACGTATCCTTTTCACTGAAAGTTTCTGAAGCTTTTAATAAGGAGAGCTTTTTAGATTTTGTCTGAGCAACTTGAAAATATTACTGATCCACGTATCTCAGATAAACAGATTATTGGACATAAGTATTTCTCGCCTTCTGTAGAATCTTCTACATAAAGTTCTCAAATCACTTGAGACACCAGGGTATTTTATTTCACTATTTCTGTGTGATAAATAAATATCGACTGAGATATTAGATCAACTTAGTTTTCAGGTCCATGTGAGGAGAAAAGGGAAAAAGAGAGACCAGATAACAACCTGCTAGAGAGAACATACAGTACAGCACCCAAGAGCGGAAACAAAAAGCTTTGGTCTCTTCACTGTTGAAAAAGCTTATGGCTGTTGTCACCAGGGTTCATTGCTGGTGTCAAGAATTTAAAAAACTACAAACCAGTATTATACCAAAACCAAAAGATCTGGCAACAACATACCACTATTAGAGAAAAAAAATGAAAAAGCAATTACATGGTGTGATATGAGTATTTCCAAAGACTCATGAGGTTTTGTACTTTACCTATATTGGTAGGGGCAGTATATTCATAAGCATATTGATAGAACTTTCTAGCTGCTGCTGCGTTCATCTGGATTAGAGTAACACAGCGCTCACACCACACGTCCTCAGGATGGTTAATGGGAAAGAAAGAGTTGAATAAGAGATTCACTATGCGTCGTGACACAGGCCGTGAATCAACTTCAAGACGAGCCAGAAGATGCTCCATGGGACAGATTTTCCAGAACTTTTTAAAGAAAGAAAAATGTATTAAAGGAGTTAAAAAAAATAAAGAGAAAAAAACAATCACCTTATTAAGTGTTGTCTATATCAAAAATCTCAACAAATATAAATAGCATTTACCAGAAACGCATAAACTTTTTTTTTTTTACCAAAATATCTGCATTTACTTGAGGTCACATATTGCTGCAACAGTGCTGCTTTCTGTTCCGATGCACCTCTAAATCTCCTGGTATCTCTGACAGACTGGTAAAACTCTGGTTCAAGCAATTCCAGCTCAATATACCTGCAATACTCATGCAATTCCATAGGCATAGGGAAGAATTATTTACTCTACAAAGATATAACCACAAAATACAATTTGTCATCATGTTCTACATTTCATATTCTCATCATAGGACAAAGTAGGATCAAACTACCTACACACCCTAAAACCTGTACAGAAGAGGACCCTTTCCAAAACCAGCCCAAACCAAAAGTGCCTCCCATTGTTAGCAGAGCTCTAGGTTATCTCTAACACAATAATGGAAGGCTATGAAACTCAGA
This sequence comes from Ibidorhyncha struthersii, assembly GCA_013398815.1. Classification (NCBI taxonomy): domain Eukaryota; kingdom Metazoa; phylum Chordata; class Aves; order Charadriiformes; family Charadriidae; genus Ibidorhyncha; species Ibidorhyncha struthersii. The sequence continues at coordinate 885,283 of VZSZ01000142.1, read as the reverse complement.
AAGAATAAATGGCTTGTTATGCCAGCAGTAGTACTACTCACATTTGTAATTTTTTTGTGAGAAAATCTTGAACTAATTATGCTGTGCGCTTTCAGATAAAAACCCACCCCCAAAACAGGATTTCTTGGCACTGAAAATTATTATTTGATTCTTGAGTAGAAATATTTGCAGCAGCTAATTCCCCTGTGGTTCCAGACCACGGGCATCCCTGCTAGGATTATCATAAAAGGAAGGTCCTTGGAGTAAGCATTAAACTAGTCCCAGAATTTACCAGATATTAATGTTACAGTTTTTGCATAAATAGGAAGTTACTGACAAAACATCTAACAGTGGGATTTTTTTTTCTTTTATGTAAACCTGATCCTTACTTTAGAAGATCCAAATCTTTTACTACATAAAAATAAAGCACAGACTCAATGGAAGATACCCATTATGACTAAAGAACAATCTAATACCTAAAAAAAATCCCTGAAGTTGAAAATTATCTTCTTCCTCTGTCCTTAATGGCAGCAAATTCAGAATAATTCAGGAAAGCCAAAAAGATTGTTTGCTTCAACTTTCATATTAAATGACAAATAAAAAATCCTTGTTTGAAAGTTATACATTTAAGACCAGCATGAATAATTTGTTTTTAAAAGACTGTAGAAAAAGTAACATCATTAAAAAAGAACTTAAAGCATTTCTGATGTTGAATACAAGTTAAAAAAAGCTTGTTTGCTTTTTACTATACAGGTAACTGATATTAATGGATGAAATCATGACTGTAGGTGCCAGTTCTTTAAATCGTATTTCTATATCCTATCTTATGAAAAGTTAAAACTCAGGACAAGAAGCGCTGAGTGCCTGTGAGGTTACAGAGTACTGTAGAAATGAGTATGAAAAAATACATAAGAAGATTAGGAAAGCGACACGTAATCAGATTAGGGGAATATGCTTGTCGAATATTCTTAAAATAATTAATAACACAAGAATATGATAGAAATCACAATTAAGATTTCAGAGTCCAATACTTTCAAAGCCACACTTCTGTGATCTGCTGTTTCTGCTGATTATGTGAACCAAGTGATACATCTCCTAACGCAGAGGCACCATCAGTGTGAGGTCCAGTGTCACAGAGATTCTTCTGCCATTGTACCTCACATTCACCTGGTAAAGCCCGGTTTTAGTACCCACTGAAGCAGAAACTTCAGGAAAAAAAAGCTATCTTTCGGAGATATTTTTTTTTCACTTATTTATAACTGAATTGCCTCCTCCAGTTATCTCCAATAATATTAACAACCAGAACCAATTGCCTAAGTAAAGGTACAGCTGCATATTGTTAAGCTCAGGAGATCTACAAACATTACTAGGACCCTGCTGGACACTTTTTGCGCTGACAGTCAGAATGATAATACCTTGTACTTGCAGCGCTTGTATCCATTTCACATTTTCTGTGGACTTGCCTAATCAGTGTATTGAGGTTTGTATTATGCAAGTACCCAACTTGCTGTTGCATTATTGTAATCCTTATCCTGAACCTGGCCAAAAGCCCTCAATTCCGAAATCATCTCCCACTTATCTTGTCTTCTGAGCATATTTTGGGGAATTTGGAAGGTAGTGAGGTGGTCTAATCTCAATATAATATCTTTGAGGTCCTGTCATCAAAGCTGGAATGCACACATTTGGCAAGCTGGTAATTCTCATGTTAGGGACAAATGTGTTCCTTGAGCACTGAAGCCTTAAAAATCTGACAAACCAGGCATTTATTTAATTCTCTCCTGAACAACAGTGATACATACTTCTGACTTCATACAGTGTATGTGCCTAGCACAAGATAAGCATCTCCTAATAATTAGGCTTAGCAAGAGACAAAACAATGATTAAAATAAAATGTAAAATTGAAATTAGGAAACCATTAACAGCAAAGAGTGTAGAAAGAGCTCAAAGATGCTATAATGCCTAAGGCTGGACCGTATCACCCTAAATAACACTCCACCACACAACACAAAGGTCATTCTATAAACTATATAAAATTATTATTTATTTAAAAGTTTTTATAAACTGTAAAAAGATAACACAATCTCGAGGGACATGCCCACAAAAGACAAATAAAAATTATAAAAATAAGTAAATAAAACTAAAAAAGCAATTCGGTAAAGGCGTTCAGCATTTAGAAGGTGAGAGATCCCTGACTTGAGCTTTCCAGCTGGCAGGAAGCGTGGCGGTACCGCCTGCTCTGCCCTGGCACGGCCACCAGAGGGCAGGGAAGACAGAAACACGCTGAGAAAAAGGCCTGCGGAGTGCTCGTGATGCCAGCAGCCACTGAAAAAAAAAAAAAACAAGCAGGCAAGCACAGAGGGGCCACGGGACCTACTAATCATCCCCAATTAGTCAAATATCGGGGGAAGAGGAAAAGGAGAAGAGTGTAATTGGCTCAACTAAAAAGCAGACTTTCTAGCATGTCTATAAAATTTCTGCTGTAGTAATATCCAGACACAGTACTATCTCATACACTGAATTTTTCTGTGAAGAGCAGCTGTGGAAAGGCTGAAAGCGCACTAGGACTATTCACAATTAATTTTTTTTTTTTTTTTTTTATGGACACCATGATTTCATTAGAATTCACAAAATTGCTGGAAAGAAGTACTTTATCCTACTACCTACGTTTGGCTTAAAACCTTTGAAATGGACAGAAGTGACTAAGAGCAACAGCATTCACAAGTCTTAGAAATAAACTCAGTCAAGATGCTTAAATATATGAAGAGAAGAAAAATGGAAGTTAAGAGTATGACTACATTAATAACTTTTTTTTTAATTTTTTTTTCCTTTTAGGAATACTGTACTAGTCTCAAAAGGTACCTTTTGGTTTTTCTTCTTTTAATAAATGCCTTGATTTTATCTCCTTCTTGCTACTTATCAAGTGTCAATTATCCTACCTTAGCAGCCTTGGTAGCCTTAATTTTCAGCAGCATATCAACAAAAGCCACTCGCACTTTCTCTGAATTGTCATGAAGACTGTGTTGGACTACTGGCAGAAGCTGTTCCAGTAATGGGTGACTTAGTTTGTTGTCCAAAATTATTGGTAGGCACTGCAAGTAAAAAAGATTATGCTAAATAAATAAAAAATTAAAGAGTAGATTTGCAAAAAGATGTACCTAAAAATTGTTGAACTATACCATGACACTTCTAAGGTTAAATTAAGCAGGGACAGACACTGCATGCATATTTTTCCTGTAATATTCTTTAGTAAAAATTGCTATAGTTAATTTCATATTTCCAGTGAACTATGTTCAGTGAACTCATTTCAGATGAGGCAGCTTCAGATCTACACTGAGGGCATGGTCTTGCCTTCTACCTGAGGACAGAGTGTCACGTATTTTTTGCGGTAGCAATACCAGCTCCCTAAGCTCTGATGATTTCAGATTAAAAGTACATTCTTTTTTGCAAAATTATTTTTACATCAGCACTTTCTGCTTATGCAGTATAGACCCACATACACAAAAATGTTAAGTGAAAATAATGCTTAGGGAGTTCATTTTTCTGTCCAAGCTATTAGTTGCTTACCAGATGCCAGAAAGATGTAAAGGAACTAATCCTAACATACTGAACAATTCATGAGAGGCCGGCATTCCCAGAGAAGCAGTTTGTAATTATATTAATCCAAACCTCAGAAACACCCAGTGGGGTGCAAAATCATAACAACATTGTGCATGTCTAGGGATGGGTTAAAACCATTGACACAGAAACATACTGGAACCTGCCTGCATACATTTTCAAGTCTAAGCATAACTTCTGATAGCTAAAATAATTAAATTATCAGGTCCAAACAACGTATATAAGACTAGAAATGCAAAGTGGTTGAGAGTCACAAAGCCAAACAGTCACTATTTTAGAAGGCATTTGTTCATCCCAGATGTGTGGCTTTTATAAAACATGTGCAAAACTTGCATGTATTAGGAACTTTATTGCATAAGCCATTTTGGTGAATAAGTAATTTCCTTGACTTAAGCGGCCTATAATAGAAACCTGTGCCTCATTTAAAATATAAAAAATGACAATCATGATTTTAAATTTAGAAAAAACATTTACTTTAAAAACAGAGCATCGAACATCAGCAGATGATGTATCACATGCCAGCTCTCCAGTTAGTTTTTTTAAAAGATCAGCAAGAATTGTCGGTGGAATCATCTCCCAGTATTTGGATGTTATCTGAGTAACTCCGAGTATCCCTGTAGAGCGGACAACTGGATGAGGATCTTCTAAGAGACTCTAAAACAAATAGAATAATAATGTGAATATATGCATTATTGTGACTCTACTGCTGTTTGCCATTAACCTATCATAAACAAATAGCATTCCATTACCTTTTAATCATTATGCAAATCATCATACTATGAAAGAAATGTAATATTAACATTCCCTCCAGTTATTTTATTATGAAGCAAACTAGGAAATTTAAATCAGAAGCAAAATTAATACAAATATTGGCCAATTCTTTTAAGCGGACTTTTCAAATATTTTTTTAAAAAAAACAGTTCACATTAAGTCTTGCATCTGTGACATAATTAAGAATATTTACACTTCTATTTATATATGAGGTTGCACTGGCCACTGTTCTTATGAAACAATATGAAAACTTTTAAATTCATTCAATTATCTGATGCTTACATTTTTCAAGACCATACTCAGAATTTCCCATTTTCTTAATGAAAATACTATGCCCATTGGCACCCATCTAGAGTGGTAAGGAGTTTTTTTGGGTATTATCTCCATTATACTTCACTTCAAAAGTATTTAGTAATACAGTACTAAACTTCCATTGAATGCTTACATATTAAATGTAAAGGTCTTTTCACAAATACTAGGTTAAGTAAGGATCAAGATCCTTTTAGTCAGGTTTCTAGTCTTTCAAAGGCATCTTTCATTCACAGATTAATGAATAACAATCCCAAATATTTCCTTTTCAGAGCTGAATATAGTTTGTGTGATTTGTTGTCAACATACTACAGAAATTTAAAATATTCATTTATTTTTGTATTTTCTGCATCACAGGCCTGTATTTCCCTATGAATGCTATCCTGAAATTTAAGATATTTTGATTGCATCAACAGCTTATTTTTGAGTTAGTTTTGATGAAAGTTTCATTTTTAACATTTTAGTTTCCTTAAAACTTACAAAAAGTTCTTCAAACTGTTTCTGAATTTCATTGTCCATCTCTTCAGCATTAAAACTGGGATCACGGACAGGAAAAGCATCAACAAATAAAAATGCTGCGTTCGATCGAACTTCTGAGTTTCTGGCCTGTTGCAATGAAGGAAAAAAAAGTATTTTTTGAGTAAGTACAGACTTTTAATATCAAAGGGCATATCCTGTCAAATGCTGCTCTCCAAACGCTTCTAGCAAGTTAGTATTTTTAATTTAGTAGATGGAAGAGATGAACCTTTAAATGTATGGAAGAACTTACAGTAATATCTGATTTTTATTTTTTTTGACTTTACATTTATGCCCATTCAGTAAACCTCAGTTATTAGTACAATCAGCTTTCAAGGCATATCAACTTCAATGATCCTGAAGAGTCACAGTCAGAGCCCTTCTGCTCCCTGTAATGCTGAATAAATTAAAAGCGATTGGTTTTCTCTTGGTCACCTTAGAGCTCCTCTTCAGAATACAAGAATCTTGAATTCAAGCAGTTTTAATTAATTAAATTGCCTGTCAAGAGACAGGTGATTTAATGGAAAAGCTTAAGCTTATTTCTTCAAGAAAACAGTATTTAGAAACTAAGTACCAGCAAGCCTGGAGAGTAACGTATCCAACATAAACATATTCAGTTCTGCATCTATGCACATAAGTAATAGGACCACATTCTGAGCTCCAGGCAGCTCATCAAAAATCCAAGGCAAGCCTCATAACCCTCAGACATTTGACCATTTGTAATAGTTTTCAGTGTGTTACACTATATATTTCACTGGTTGTAGAACCCCAAATGTGAAGAAAAATTAACAATTCTATGTTGAGACAGTCAGCAAAAAATAACTGGCCCTGTGGACTCTTTAAAGATAGAAAAAGTGAGCAGGCAATGAAATGAAAAAAAGATGAGATTCAAGGTATCTCAGGGAGAAACCTGAAATCTAACCATCCGACTACGTTTTATTTATCAGACAGCAGTGCAATGATAACAGCTTCTGCTCACTTCTCTTGGAAGGAAGAATTTTTTTTCAGATATTCGGTCCGAGTTAAAAGAAAGGGTTGGGGTGTGTATATATATAGTCTAATAAACCAAGCAAAATAGGCTTAATTTTAACAGCAAGATAAGAGACAGTTCAGGGAACCACCTGACTATTCTAATCATCCAGTTTTCCTCTTCCTTTGTCACAAGAGAGATTCAGATCAAAGGCATAAAAAACAAGAATAACTACGTAATATTTAGAACTAAATAAACTAATGGCAAATAAAACCAGAAAAACACAAAGGACATCAGCAACAATTACTTCATTTACAATTTATTTTGTGTTTCCCTTCTGGACTGATCCTCATGTGGTGGGTTCCGTCTCTAGGTAGAACCAAAAAATTCCAAACTCTTCAAGTCAACAAAATTAACAGCAATTCTAAATTTAATACTACGAAGGCAAATAAAGCCCATATTTACATTCTTTATTTAGGGACTTGAGTTTTACGTTATTTATCATCGAAAATACCAACAGTTTAAAAGTGAATATAATACTTAATTCAATCCCATAATGCTGTACAATATCCTTTAACTTTGAGCTTGCCTATAGTGAAGAATTAATGCATAAAAAGCTAATATGGGAATTCAGGGTGAAATAGCTCTTCCGCACTAATATTTAATGTGACAATTAATTCAAGTATGTTTTTGTGCAATAACCTAGACCTTGTCTACCATGGCCATTCCAGAAAGTTAATTTTCATAGACTTTCAGTGCATTACACTGAATTCCATTAAGCTCACTTTAATTCTGAACTGAGTACCCACATTTTAAATTCCTGCCTTTAATTAATTGGAATTTATCCCAAATGTATTTGCATATTCAAGCTTATAATAGAGTAAATGTCTTCAGCAGATGTAGAGCCTAGGACTTTAAACTCATATCCTATTTTATCCCACACCAACTTTTCCATGCAGAAGAGCCTGCAGTTATTTAAATGACTAATGTTTCTTTACCTTTATGCTTGTACTATTCTGAGGAACTTTCAGAACCTTTTTAAACAATATTTAAATTTTTTGTTCAGTTAATTTTCAGAGCTTTCTTTTAAGCTTCATCTGGGGCTACAGGTCCTGAAATTTACTTCCAATTATTTAAAACACTGGTTTTCCCCAGTAAAAGTTAGTTTAAAAGCATGAGATGATAAAAAACAAACAAAAAAAACCCCAAACCAAACAACCAAACACACTACTTTAAAGGAATCGCTTCCTTCAACAGCTTGAATTCCTGGAGGAGTGGTTCTTGACTTTTTGAGCTTGATAAGAAATAGCTTAATCACTACTTATCTCACAATAAATATCCATATTTTTGTACTTATGTATTTTCTTATACTAAGAACCAATCACTGCACAACTGTCAGCTATGTTTGCATGAGACTTACTTTTCATAATAAAGACATGATAAAAAGATGAGGAAGTTACATAAGGGCTTAGATTATAAAAACTTAAAAGTTGCATAAAGGCTTATAAAATATGTGTATGTAAAAGCCCCAAAGGAAGCTTGTGAGATCTAAGTATTTGCAAAACAAGCAATTTAAGAAGAAACAGAGAACTATGCATTACAAATATGCATTCTCAGTTTAAAGGTTTCAGAGATTAAATCAAGTAGTTTCAAAACGAACAATTCTGGAATCCTTTGTATTCTTACAACTGAAGTATTTCTCCTGTCTGCAAGAAGGAGGGGTAAAGAGGTCCTCCAACAGTTCCCTTTCTGCTTTATAACTAGTGTTCTAGAAAAACATTTGTTCTTCCCTATATTAAATTAGGGATTTGTACACTGGCTAAGATAGGAGCATCAAACCAGTTATTTAAAATTAAACTGACATTTCAAGCTTTGGAGCAGAATCCATAACAGTAAGGACAATTATAAGCTTCCCTTCTTAGTTCTGTATCTTACAGCACTGGCGATTCCAAATGACAGCAACAGTTATCATAAAAATGCCAAATGTTTCAGCAGTACTATATGAAAAGTAAAATTTAACTATACAAGAGTCACACAGCAAGACAGTGGCATATACAAAAATAAATTGCCCGATTTTGATGTTTAGTGACATATTTCCTTTCACCAATCACAAATGTGGTGCTGTATTCTTTGGAATTCATAATCTTTCCTTGCACCAAATCATTACATGATTCATACAATTGCTGCATTCATTTTTTTTAACAATCCCCCTGGAAATTCTGCTAAGGCACGAGGAAAATAAGGAGGTGATCAGTGACAGCCAACATGCCTGACAAATTTGGTGGCCTTCTATGATGGTGTTACAGTGTTGGTGGATGAGGGAAGAACAACAGGTGTCATCTACGTGGACTTAGGCGAGGCATTTGACACTGTCCCGCACAACATCCTGGTCTCTATATTGGAGAGACATGGATTTGACTGATGGACCGACCACTCAGTGGATAAAGAACAGGCCAGATGGCCAACACAAAGAGTTGTGGTCAACGACTTGATGTCCAAGTAGAAACCAGTGACGAGTGGCATTCCTCAGGCATCAGGACTGGGACTGGTGCTGTTTAACATGTTTGTCGGTGACATGGACAGTGGGATTGAATGCATCCTCAGCAACTTTGCTGATGATACCAAGCTGTGTGGTGTAGGCAACACACTGGAGGGAAGGGATGCCATCCAGAGGGACTTGGACAGACTGGAGCGGTGGGCCCATGCCAACCTCATGAAGTTCAACCAGGCCAAGTGCAAGGTGCTGCACCTGGGTCACGGCAATCCCATGCACACATAAAGGCTGGGCAGAGAATGGATTGAGAGCAGCCCTGAGGAGAAGGACTTGAGGGTGTTTGTTGATGAGAAGCTCAACATGAGCCAGCAATGCATGCTTCCAGCCTAGAAGGCCAACCATATCTGAGCTGCATCAAAAAAAGCATGTCCAGCAGGTCAAGGGAGGTGATTCTGCCCCTCTACTGCACTCTGGTGAGACCCCACTTGGAGTACTGTGTCCAGCTTTGGAGTCCTCAGCACAAGAATGATGTGGACCTGTTGAAGTGGGTCCAGAAGAGGGCCAGGAAGATATCTTACCTTCAAGCTGGAGCACCTCTCCTATGAAGACAGGCCGAGAGAGTTGGGGTTATTCAGCCTGGAGAAGAAAAGGCTCCACAGAGACCTTATAGCAGCTTTCCAGTATCTGAAGGGGGCCTACAGGAAAGCTGGAGAGGGACTTTCTACAAGCGCATGTACTGATAGGATGAGGGGGAACGGCTTCAAACTGGAAGAGGGTAGATTTAGGTATCAGGAAGAAATTTTTCACTCTGAGGGTGGTGAGGCACTGGAACAGGTTGCCCAGAGAAGCTGTGGCTGCCCCATCCCTGGAAGTGTTCAAGGCCAGGTTGGATGGGGCTTTGAGCAACCTGGTCTAGTCGAAAGTGTCCCTGGCCATGGCAGGGGCGTTGGAACTAGATGATCTTTAAGGTCCCTTCCAAACTAAATCATTCTAGGATTCTATGAATCCTCCCTTTAACATTCTGAAACCTATGTTCACAACAGTTAAACTATTTTGCTGTACTAAAAGAATTCTCCATGACTTATTTGATACATCTGTTAACATCTAAGCTTAAAGTGCTTAACTACATATGTAGAAGGTGTCAATATAAAAATGAAACAAAAAAAAACCAACACAAAAAACAACAAAAACCCCTAATGAACCAAACAAAATCCACCCAAAAAAACTTTCTAAAATTCAGATTTGTTCTAGCAGTGGAACCATTAATGATGTGAAAATTATTTAAATTAAAGATTTGAACCACTTCTGGAATAAGGATTTCTACCACTGTCTTGTTGCAAACCAGTAATTAACCTTTTTTCCTCAATCCAAACTTTTCTGTTACATTTCTCTAAACAAATCTATGCAGATTTAATAAGGTATGACAGAATATTCCTCCAAAGTACTCTAATCTTACATTTGAGTTAAGTCCTGGGCTTTGGAAAGCAAACTACTAGCCTCCTTTTACAGATAGCAACTCCCTTAAGAATGGAATCCCATGTTTTGCTAACCACTGTAAAATTGTTTCTGAGAAACTAGTCAGGAATTTTGCTACGCTATCAAAAATTAATTTAAAACCCTATTCTTTTTATTGACAGAAATGTAGAAATTAAAGCAAGCCATGCTTTGTAGCTATTATTCTCTTGCACTGAGAACATACATGTTTCATCCAGAGGGATCCTTGTTTATCTGAATTCTAAAGGGATGGGATCTAACCCTTAATGTAAGGCCAAACAAGATATTGCTCTAGTAGTGAGTCTGTCCATCTTCCCACTTCTACCATAGGGTTCTGTTGAAAACAAACAGGTCTCAACTCCCTCCTGTAATTCATAAAATCCATTTAAAACAACGTTTTAAGCTGCTTTTAAATACTTCTCTCATGGCTAGAGAAGATGCTATATGACCTATCAGTAAATGAAACTTCAGTAAATGTTTAACAATGGCTGTAACAAATGGTGTGTGTATGCTCTCACTGAAGGAATTTCACAACCTCAGACAAAACAAAAGCTGTTCACAAAGAAGGAAGCTTGGTTCATCTTAATCATAGTGTGTAACTGAGTAGGTAAACTGCAGTAGGTACCCTTTAACCTGCACATGCAATCCACAGGAAGACATACACCCTTACCTTAAAAGTACCAGAAAGTACATTCTGAATGCCTGATTAAAAGCACATCCATAGCATGAATGTCTGTGCATACAGTCAAACTAGCATAATACTCTAATAAATTAATTGAACTGCATTCTAAGGCTGGTAATTAATCAGAAGGTGAGAATAAATCATCCTCTGAAGATTTCTGGCTTTGATCAATAAAGCACTGATCATTCCATAAAGATCCTGGAAAACAGAATACAAGGTTACACAAAATTCCCAAAAGGAGAAGATGATGAGAATACCAAACTTAGTGCTAGTTTCACTGTCTAGTGCAATCCTGGAAAGCACTGTGTGTAACTGTAAACAAAATTGAATTCTAGGGGTAAATCACATTAACAAATTAGAATATTGTTGTGCAAACTATGCCTAATTACAACCTGCAAAGTTACTCTGCTACAGCTGAGATGCTAAACACACTGATTTCCTTTTTCCATAGCCATTTTAATTTTAAAAGCAATTACTAAAAAAAGAACATGTGGGAGGGACTCAAAATTTAGTAGTTGGAGAAAGACAGTCCTATTTTCTGAAAAGGATAATTACCTTCAGTGCTCTCCACAGGATAGGTTGATACAATCTATAGAGCATTTCTTCAACGCCTTGACGGACTTTACTTTGTTTATGAAAATAACTCAGCATCTGAGAAAAACAAACCAATCTCAAAAACCATTTTTAGCAGTACTTTCTACATTCAAGTGTGCAGTAGTTGTCTCATTTCATCATTTATGTAAGACCGAAGAGTTTTCCATACTATGGAAAATTATAAAACTAGACATATTAATTGACCCAATATTTTATTAAGTCATCACAAAAATCATTAAAAAAGAAATAGATCTAATAAATATCACATTTTATAACTTTATAGATTCAATAAAACTATATTAAGATCTACAACTGAGAAATAAAATCATGGCTAGAGAGGCAGTTTCACATCAACCACTCATTTTTTGTTACAGTAAACCACTGTTTTTAAAGTAACTGGCAGAAATACTTTGAAACCGTGTAATTATCAACTACCGATAAATTAGCCATTTTTTTGTTAATAACAAAGGAACATTATTTGGTAACCAGGGTTATGCAAACACAAATCTAAAAACATAATGCATTTTGTATGCATTGATGAAAAGCAAGTATCACCACTCCTTGTGACTCAGAACTGCTCTTAGTTAGCTAAAGCCCCTTTTATTTTTGTATCTGAGTTATGCCACAAAAAAGGCCAGTAGAAGACAAGAGCAGAATATGAGAAAGGACATGATGTAATTCCTCCACCTGAAACACTGGACAGTTTGAAAAGAAGTTGACCCTCTAGTGGTCAATACTTCAGCTATTCACAGCTACAACTAGGCAGGGAAGCCTGTGAATAGCATCTCCAGAAACAGTGCTATAGTGGAAGAATCCCTTTTCTCTGGTTTCAAGATATACTGAAGTAAAGACATGATATAATTTATAAGAGACTATGTAGCTCTTATTTATATATGAGAACGATAATGGCAAACCAGTACTGTTTTGTAATAGATTTCATTAGAATGGTGAGTATCAGATATTTGCAAAATGGACACGTTTATAATCAGAACTTTGAATACAGAAGGGAGAGTTCTACGTGTTGCTTTCCCTCCCCTACTCTGTCAATAAAATAGCCCAAACTTTGCTCAAGTGAGTGACTGTGGTTGGTTACTCTCCTAATTGCTACGGGAACTTCTGGATTCTAAAGGACCATTTTAAATCAAATTCTTGCATACTGAAAAAGAAGGCATCATTCAGATTTATTCTGGGACCCACTCCCATCACAACTAAAAGACAGATTTATTTACATCACTGTCCTCTTTCAAGATCATAAGCTTCTGAGTCTGAAAAACATGTAATGCCCTGTCAAAAGCCTACTCCATCAATCAGGAATCAGAAGGGAATCCACTATAGATATAAGAATCTATTTACGTTTGATTAAAAACAAAACCAAAGCCCCAAAAATAAACCAACTAACCCAAACAGACTGTACACTGGTATACCAAGCTGTATATTGCACATACTATACACTCTAGCTTCTATATATTTGGGGGAAAGCATGGGACGTGAAAGGGCACAGATCATATACAAATGCTTTGTCTTGAAAAGCTTTGTGCACTTCTCGTTCTGCTTCAGATGTTTTGCTCATGAATAAAAGCCACAGACAGACAACTAGAATCTGTAACTGAATCAAGGTTTGTCCCTATAAACATATATACAAAGCCTTCATATATAACAAAAAGAAAAAACAAGTTTAGTTTCAGACCCATCTACTAAATTTGCCTCAAGGAAATTATGACTTTTCCTCCCTGTGATTAGCTATGGAAAGGTCAATTCTGTAGGTAAAGAAAAGCTTAGACAACACACAGCAAAAACTATTTCTGATACTCTGGAAAATCCCCTTATATTTCTACTTTTGAGCACTAAAGACAGATCTGCTGCAAAACAATAAGCAGGTTCCTCCTAAAATTTGTTTTAATGTAATTTCTCAGAATATGCTGTTTTTTAAGTATTAGCGGTGGGTTAGCCCCAAGCACCACACAGCCATTCACTCACTCCTCTCCCGGTGGGGTAGTGGAGAGAACCAGAAAAGAAAAGCAAGAAAACTCCTGGGTGGAGACAGAGAGTTTAATAAGTGAAGGAAAGAGGAAAAAAAAAAAACAAACCCCAAAGTGCCAAAAGTGATGGAAATGCAATCACTCACCACCTCCCACAAGTAGACCAATGCCCAGCCAGTCACCAAGCTATGGCTACCTCCCCAAAATCCACTTTCCCTCAGTTTTTATTGCTAAGCATGATGTCATATGGCATGTAATATCACTTTGGTCAGTTTGGGTTAGCTGTCTCAGCTGTGCCCTCTCCCAGCTTCTTGCTCATCCTCAGCCTACTCGCTAGGGAAACAGAGTAGGGGAGAGAAAGCCTCAACACCATGCAAGCACTGCTCAGCGACAGCCAAAACATTGACATGTTATCAACACAGTTTTAGTCAGCAAATCCAAAACACAGCACCATACAGGCTGCTGTGAAGAAAAGTAATTTCATTCCAGCCAGAACTAGTGTACTATCTTAGTATGAAATGGAAATTTTCCACCTTGTAGTAACTGATCTGATTTTGATGCTACTAGTTCATCTCATGCTTTACAGGAACTTACCTCTCTAACTTTACAATGAACAGAAGAACTTCTGGGAAGATGAATTCCATGGTGCATGAAATCCTGAATGCAGTTATGTTCAAGTATCTACAGTAAAAAGACATACATGCTACTGTTAACATACAATAAAACAACAATAAGTACTGTAGGCTGTGCAGCAACTTTTATTTTTCTCTATAACAACTTAAAATAGCCTTTGATATTATTTTTTACTTGGCTTTTGCTTGGCCCAGATTTTTCCATGCTAGGGGACTCTGTCTGCTTAAACTGATTTTCAAAATTTCAGAATATACAATTAATCCAATTCTCAGAACCAAGTCTGAAATTCAAAAGCACCTCCACATGGTAAATAAGAATTATTTGGTATGTGAAATTTGGCTGTAGCAGTGTTGTGATGCTGTAATTATGTTTTGATCGTCTCCATAGAAATCCACAAAAACTAGATAAATATTTAAGCTATCCAATACATAGACTTGCACATACTGAATAAAAGCTTTAATAACTCAGATAACTAGTGTGTTTATGAAAAAAATTGTGTATATGCATAGTTCTGTGAACCAATATTTCAGCAGCAGAATTAAAGGTGTTTAAATGCAACCAAGCTAATCACGGTGGGCAAACATTCAAAGCATGACATGCTGATATTCCTTGACAATGCTGAAGAGGCCCCTTCCGTAGGGAAATAATTCCTTAAGGCTTGCTTAGGAACATTTCTGAAAAGTTGAAAAGTCATATATCTTCTCCACTTTGAAATTCAAAACTAGCCAAATGAAATTTCAAGCATAGTATTACCTCTAAGAATTCTCCTGACACCTTCTTCCAGGCCCTGAAGTAAACTTCTGAAATGTACTCCATCAAGGATCTGTATTAACACATGGGAAACACTTTCAAGCAAGCATCCTAACCATATCTATGTACAATTCATAAAGGTAACAACATGAAGTTTTTGATTCTGTGCATCGACATTTTTAGAAGAAGAAATTATCTTGAAAGTCTTCACTGTTAATTGCGGAAAAATAAACTTAATTGTTAATTAACAAACCAGAGCACTATTAAAAAACACAGGAAATATCTCTTATGGTGGAAAAGTCAAAACATTACCACAGATATTTTGTCATTTATCTCACAATGAATGCCTTTAATTCTTTATGAATATATACAGCTATACATTATTCTAACTGAAAGCATTAGAAAGCCTCTGATTTTAATACGAAGAGTTACTTCTGTAATGTTTCACTTAATAATCAAAGGAAAAAAAAAGAAGAAAAAAAAAAATCCACATTTTTCATCCATCAGTCAGGTCTGTCAGGCTATGATCCTGCAAGTCACTTATTAGAATGTCTCTATACAGAATATTACCAAATGAAACTAGAGGTTGCTCACAGGAAAAAACAAAAACACCTTACAGAAGCAGAAATGGACCCGCAATTCTCACACAAACACTGCAAGTAATGCAGCACAGTTTGTATGGAAGTCATTTGCTTTAGCTAATGCTAAACAAGCATTTTGGTACACTTACAATTATACACATAGGCATGTGCAGAGCAACTATTAAATGAAGTTGGGAAAACAATACGGTAGTTATATTCAGCAGATGTGAAGGTCTCTGGATTCTGATATATTTTATCAATATACTAGGTATTTTAGAGTGTGAGACAAACAAGATTTTAGCCAAGCTCTTAACGATCATTAAGAAATCTAACTGTGAGGCATACCTTGGAAAGAATTGTAATTGGTTTTTAACAGTTCCATGTATCATTTTAATGAAGTTTACATTCCAGCTGAACAAAAAGCTCAAGAATCTTCTTCCCTGTTGGGAGGGGAAAAAGAGGAAAAAAAAGGGAAGTCAAACCCTAGAGGAATACCCAATTTAAGAGCAACCTCAAAGATCAGTAAATACAGAGCTTAAGGATCAAAAGAAATTACACCTTTAATTTTAAAAAGCAAAGACAAGATTTTTGCAGGAAAAAAAATATTATTTCTTGATTTTTAAACAGAATTCAAGCATTACTGTTATTTATACCGTAGAGAAAACTCAAAACAAATGAACACGTGGATTACATCTGCCTGCATTTTTTTCAATGTCCATTCTGTTTTGGTGTGACTTCAAGTACTATTCCATAACAGTAAGAGACTGAGCAACTCAGGACCCTCATCAAGGCCACATCACCAGAGCTCTGTCAAGTGCAATGTCATTCCAGTATGACACTGTAATGACAGTGAAGGTACAAATACAATAACATGACAACTGCCAGCACTGGATATGGAAACATTTTTTGAACAAAGCCACAAAGAACAACTGGGTCACTGAGGAAAAGAAACGTCCCGATCAGCAAGGACAACTCCTTTCCTATTGCCTTGTGAAAGGTAATATTGCAAACCTCCTGGAGCTGTTTTAATTCATGAAAACAGAAAATAAACTATTCAGTTTTCTTCCGGAATTAGTTTTCTTCCATTTTAGCAAGTTAGATATGATGATGACAAATTTGATGAGCAACAGAATTTTTGCAAGAAAAGGCAGTGGAAGGCTGTGGATGGAGAAAATAAGCCCTTGCTCTTCCGGAAACAGCAAGATCTGCCCCTGGAATTAGAACCTTACACAGTATCTGTACAGCCAGCCTTACTCTGGCTCACATTACAGGTGAAGTGAAGGCATCCAGCTTGTGCGACGTTGAAAAGTTTGATCATACATAAGGGTGAGTAAGACAGTTGTAAGGGTCATTTACACCTGTCAGCTTTCTAGTCAAAAAATAAATCAGGAAAATCAATGAGATGCAATGTGCAAGAGCACACTGGCAGAAGTTCAAAAGGTACACTGAACGATTAGCAGAGGTTCAAAGGCACTTCCATTGAGAGGCAGACCAACACTTAAGTTCAGACCTACAACAAAACAGAGAAAATAAGGCTGATAATGCCAGACACACTTTGAGCTGGAATATCATAGAGTAGGGGAAGAGAAAAGGAAACACATAGGCAGAAACTGCCCTTTATTGGAACTGATAGCTTAAATGCCTTCAGGTCAAGATGTAATTCAGAAGATCATAAAAATCAAGACCTAAAGGTTAAGTACAATGTCAAGATCCGTGTCTACAGGTCTGATAGAATCCTTCCTGTTGCCAATGAGAGCTTCATCTACCAAGAAAGGAAAAAATTGAATAAAAAAGCCCCTCACTTATTTCCAAGTTCGGTGGCATAATACGTATATTGGAGTCCCAGTGGTGCCCTCTTCCATCAACAACCCTGACAAACCAAAATGTCAAGGGACCTACAGCTCCTGCTTCAACAAGGCAAAATGAGGCAAAACTCAAACTCGTCTCACCTTCTACAGTCCCGGCAGCAAGACACATGAAGAGTCACAAAGTAACTTTCAGCAGTTCAACCAATTCTTTTTTGCCTTAGATTTCAACAGACCCTGATCCTGAAAATGATAGTAAGTGCCTCTAATTTAATCTGCTGCTTGTGATCAACGGATCTGAAACAAGTACTGTTATCAACATTCTCAGTATTGTGAGAGGTAAACTGGTGACAGGTGAATAAGATTGCAAACTTGTCATTTTGGGGATTAATGCATTAACAGAGTTGAGCATCTTGTACTGCTGTGCGTGTGGACATAGTACATATGACTTTGTCAGTTGTATACACACACAGAAGGTTAGCAAGGAAAAAGAGAGCAGAACAGGTCTGTCTCTAAAACACAGTAATATATGCTCTGCAGGGCTCTCCAGCTGTTTGATTGGAAACCCCACCTGAACAAGAATGTTTTCATAAATCACACAGAGATATAAATTCAGAGGATCACTCCACTAATGCAGCCTGAAAACAAGCATCTGAGGAATATTACTCTGTGTTGAGTAGCACAGTCTGGGAAGGCAGAAAAACTGAACTCCCTGATCTTGCAATGTGGCATAAATGTGCCACAATATACACAATAAATGTATCAGTTTAATCCGATCTAGAACCAGGATACCGCATTCCTGACCCTCCCCTTCATCCTTGCATATGAACCAGTCCAGGCAGTTAATCTGGCTGAAAAATAATCTTCCTAGGAAAAAAAACTGCTCAGCTACCTCCTTCAATCAACCCCTGACATAGCTGCTTGAGCATTCATAGTGTGGAGAGGAAAATAGGAATGCTAGCCCATGGCAACACAGGATCATTGCAACCTGGAGTTACATCAGCTTAAGCTGCTATGGAGCTACGCTCTGGGATGTGTACTCTGGAAAGAATTAGGTATACTTTTCTCAGGAACTGTAGAACAAGTCTGCAGGCACTAAAGGGAATATTATCCCTGATATATAGGAGTTCAGTTTCATCTCAAGGCAATTCATACATCATGTTGTTATTTGGTATGACTATTAGCATTTTAGAAATAGACACAGAATAGAAGAAAAAGGGCCAGCAGAGATACTGGGGGCATGTTGGAGGTGTTGCTACAAGAAATCTACCATCAGCGAAATAAGCCAGGCAGGGGAACTAGAGAACACACATGAGGTGGGCTGTCTTTAAAACTAAACTCCCTCAGCAGGATGAGGGAGGTGATCCATCCCCTCTGCACAGCACTGGTGAGGCACATCTGGAGTGCAGGGTCCAGTGCTGTGCTCCCCAGTACAACAGAGATATGGACATGCTGTAGCGAGTCCAACAAAGGGCCACAAAGATGATTAAGGGACTGGAGCACCTCTCATACAAGGAGAGGCTGCAAGAGCTGGGCTTGTTAAGCCCAAAAAAGAGAAGGCACAGGGGAATCTTATCAATGCATATAAATACCTGACAGGGGATCTAAAGACGATGGCAACAGATTTTTCTGTGTGCTGCCTGGTGATAGGCAATGGGCACAAATTGAAACACAGGAAATGCCCCTTAAATATAAGAAATATTTTTTTTAATTTTATTTTTTTATTTTTACTATAAGGGTGATTGAACACTGGAGCAGGTTGCCCAGAGAGGCTGTGGAGTCTCCATCCCTGGGGATATTCAAAACCCAACTGGACACGGCCCTAAGCAACCTGCTCTAGCTGACTTTCCTTTGTGCAAGACTGTTGGACTAGATGATCTCCAGAGGTCCCTTCCAAGCTCAAACTCTGTAATTCTAACATTAATGCTTAGCAACGTAACTTACTTAGGAATAATCAGAAGAAGAATTAGGAGGAGCAACTATTATTTCCTCTCCCTTCCACGTTAAACTTCTTTGGGGAAAGAAAAACAAAAACCGAAACCAAATGCAGAGCACTCCTAAATACGCACAGATTAAAATTAACAAAGAGTCTGAGAATGGCTGAAGCATCCTTGATTACAAGCTAAAGCTTATCAGGCTTGAAGATGAACAGCCTGAAACTCTTCCAGGTCCTGGAAGCCCTGAAAAGGGAGATACCCTACCAAGTTCTACCCGCTGTTGCAAAACAGGTCAGATCCAGAACTGAATCTGGCAACAGGCTATGGACCTTGTCAGCTGCACTGACAGCCTTTGTAGCTTTTTGTAAAGAGATTTAGGCTAATAAACAGACCTCAATTAAGATTCAAAAGGTATTCTCTGAAATTAAGAAAGCTCCCCAAGCACAAAGTTTTCAGTACTCAGAATTGATGCCTGGCAGGCAATACCAGTAATTCAATGGAAAGAACTGCTGAGATGACTGGACATAATCAATATGAGTCTGTATTTGTGAACAGTGGTTTAGATCTTTCACCTTTATCAGAAAGGAATGGATGGACCAACAGAATGCAAAGTCAACTCCCAGCTGGGGGAGCTGCTACTTTCAGTCAATCCTTCTAGCCATAAATTTGGGATTAAGGATTTAAACCACTAATGATCATATGCCAGAGCAAAGAGTGCAGTAAAGCCCTCTCTACAGATAGGCATATGAGAAAGAAAACATGACAAAATGTCAGGAGACCAGAAATCATGAGGAGGCGGGGAAAGAGCAAAAGCTTGGGCAGAAAAGTAAATGTGCAAAGCGTGACCAAACTTGCATATTCTTGTGGAGCAAAGGGGATGTGTTTCGATATGCCAGGAGAAAGATTCGGTACAACGTCTGACTATTGCCACTTTTTTCCCCAAAAACTAAAGAGAAGTTTCATACTGAAGGCTGTGTTTCACCCAAGGATTCAACATACAAACTTTCTTTAGAAAAAAAAACTGTGTAGTAATTAACATGTGTTATATTAAAAATCGCAGAAGATATGGAAAAAAAAAAAAACCAAGAAGTTACTTCCAAAGCCTACGTAGCAGTTTCGTTTTACATATATAATTCCCAATTATTTACTGTGCCTATATTGATACGAAATATTAAAAGTGATGCAGTGGATTCAAATAAAGCAAAAGAAAATTATTAATACAGAATCAAATACAGCTAAGGCATTTTAAGCACTGTGACAAACAATGCATACAGGTACACAGTTTTTCAAAAGGACAAAAACCGACCTAAAATGAAATATACCAAGGTCTTAAAACCAAATACAAATTCAGTCAATAAAGTCTTACGTGCCTTTCCTCTTTCCACCCATGTTTTTTTCTTTCCTTCCTTTCATACCTCTCACATTGCCTTAGTACATCCCAGTTTTAGTCAAAATTAAAACATCTTAAAATACAATGTGTAAGTAACAACAACAACAAAAAATCTTAGTGTTTGTTA
Organism: Ibidorhyncha struthersii; assembly: GCA_013398815.1. NCBI lineage: Eukaryota > Metazoa > Chordata > Aves > Charadriiformes > Charadriidae > Ibidorhyncha > Ibidorhyncha struthersii. The sequence continues at coordinate 864,657 of VZSZ01000142.1, read as the reverse complement.
TCCAAAAGCAGGTCTATCAAACATTTCACCTAATTCCCTCCTTACCACCATTTTTAAAACCCCATATGCCCATAATGCCACAGTCATGCAGCAACCTCAGAGCTCATTTTATGATAGAAGTTCATGTATTCCATGAAAGGGAATAGATGCGTTTTAAACTGGCAAGGAGGAGTTAGAACTTCAGAGCCAATGTCAGGTTGTCTTGTCAACTAACCAGAAAAAAGCTTGGATACTACTATCTTGATGCACATTAAAAGCTAAAATACAGTAATTCTTCACTGAGAGAAATATAGGTAGTCAAATAAAATAATTCTCATTTTGCTGTAAAGTTGGGTTCTTATGCTACTTCTAAAACAGACCATGGCAATGCAATCTTCTAAATGGAATCATTTAGAAGGGAAATTATTTTGCTAAAGTTATCTGTCTCCAATAAAAGAAAAACCGCTATAAAAAGAGAATTATACCAGGGAAAGGCTTTAAGTATTGAGGGACATGCACTGGAAGCAAAGCACTTGGTTCTTATTACCTCAGGATACAAGAACATGAGTGATGACTTAGACATATACTTTTATATTTAAGTCAGAAATGGGAAATAGAAATATCAGCCGTTTATAGCTTGGAGTCAGAGCTGATTTGTCTTGTATTGCTACCTACTGCACTGTAAAAAAAGGCTTAAAGCAAAACCATTAAAAGTAACCAAAGCCCACACACGTAAAATCACAGTAAGATATAAGTTTGCTTACCTCTTCTTTTTTTAAGTGTTTTATACTCATAAAACACTGAAGCAACAAGTCCTTGACTTCATTACTCTCCTCTGAATCATAATCAAAACAAAGTAATGTCTGATGTAGATTCCATAGACGAACTACATCTGCACCCTGACAGGAAAAAAAGCCCATTTTATAGTGAAGTAGGTATAGCTTTGAGTGAAGAAGTATTTAAAGGATTTTAAATAATGAAATGCATTGTAACAGATAGAAGATTTTCAGATTGTAAAATTATGAACATTAATTGATTTTCACCACATCACTGGGAAAAATTACAAAAATACGTGTAACTGCATAAATACTGACTTCCAAAAACTGAAGTCATGCTTAAGTACAGAAAGAAAGCTGCTATTTCATGCAAAATAAATGAAAACTGTATTATTCCACTTTTGAAACTTTATACAATGAAAGCAGTTATCACAGAAAAAATAAAAGACAGACATAAGTAGAGAAGATATTTAATGGGTTAGTGCAAAGGATGTATGCCACAATACTGTAACTCACACATTTAAAAAAAGAATTTCAGTCCATTGATTAGGAAATAAGATAAATTGTTTATAGAGAGGTACAGAGTAACAGAAAATGAAGCTTCACACATAAGAAGTCTCTATGAGTAGCTGAACATAGTACTTAAAACCTGAATTCACTGAGTTAATTGCTATTTAAACCTTAGTCACTGGGCTTCATAAATAAGCGAAAAATGTAAAAAAAAAGAATGTAAAAAAAAAGAATGTAAAAAAAAAGAATGTAAAAAAAAAGAATGTAAAAAAAAAGAATGTAAAAAAAAAGAATGTAAAAAAAAA
>VZSZ01000142.1:754824-855905 GCA_013398815.1 Ibidorhyncha struthersii | reverse complement strand
AGAGGACAGGCCCGGTCCCCGGCAGGGCCCGGCGGCTGCCCCCGGGAGCTCAGCGCGCTTTTCAGGGCGGCTGCACTGAAATGCTGCGCTTCTGCTCTCGGTCTGTAACAAAGGCTGCCTTGCTCTTACACGTCTGCCCCTGGAGGAGCACCCAGTTGCCCAGAGGTGGCTGGCGGGGAGTAAATACATACCAGGTTACCATTACCTCCTGTAGCTCTTAAAAAGTCTCAGTGCCTCCGTGCGGGGATAAGACACGTTTAAACGTGTTAAATTAACGTCTAGGCTTAAGAAACGGTATGCCTTTGTCATGGTTTCAGCTGGGATGGAGTTAACTTTTTTGCTAGCAGCTGGTGTAGTGCTATGCTTTGGATTTGGGATGAGAAGGCATCGGTAGCGCACTGGTGGTTTCGGTTGTTGCTGAGCTCTCGAGGCCTTTTCTGCTCTTCACACCACCCCGCCAGCGAGGAGGCTGGGGGGCACAGGGGGTCGGAGGGGACACAGCCGGGACGGCTGAGCCAACTGACCAAAGGGATATCCCATACCGTATGACAATACGCTCAGCAACAAAAGCTGGGGGAAGGAGGAAGGGGGGACGTTCGGAGTGATGGCGTTTGTCTTCCCAAGTCACCATTATGTGTGATGGAGCCCTGCTTTCCTGGAGATGGCTGAACACCTGCCTGCCCATGGGAAGCCTCTTGTTTTACTTTGCTTGTGTGCGTGGCTTTTGCTGTATTTATTAATCTGTCTTTATCTCAACCCACGAGTTTTTTCTCACTTTTACTCTTCTGATTCTCTCCCCCATCCAAATTGTGGTAGGGGGAAAGGGGCTGCATGGTCCTAGCTGCCAGTTGGAGTTAAACCACAACAGCCTTATTCCACCGATCTCAGGTAACATGGATGTACTATTATTACAATAGCCATTTCTGCTAGCTCACAAAGCCTGAGTCATCCATTTGATTACACTGGTGACTTTTTTTCTCCAATAATGTTTTTGTTGTTGACAGCTACACATTTAATCTTAGTCATGGTGAACAGTACGTGTATTAGATGTTCTTCATCCAAAGCGATGAAGAGCTACACAGGCTACTCACCAGAATTTACAGGAGACTTTGTAGGCCAGATGATATTTACACTTTGATAACTAAGTAGTTTTTTAATACATCAGGAAATGCTGCTTTCTGCTTCTTCTCAAACTTAATTTGCAGTGTTCAGAAATAGTTGGACTCGGTTCCTTGAATTAAGCATAATCAGCTTTAAAATTCTGTAATATTCCCCGTTCCATTTGTTAGAGCTCTTCTGCAAACCAGAAGCAGTCAATGTGTCTTGTTAAGGGCTTAATTTATATCTTTCAATTTTGCATTTGCAGTAGCATAATATTTTTCAGGATGTGTTGTTCAGAAGAGGTAGGTGCTTGACTGAAATCATTTACTTTCAGTCTGTGATCGCAGTACAGCATATGCTGCTTTACTATGCAAACAAACAGAAAACCAACAATAATTTCCCAAAAAGTTCTCACAACTGACTGGGGTTTTCCAGATTGTAATTTTTAAAAACATGATGTAATTCAGATTTTATTTAATATTACATGTAAAAATCCACTACTTTTTAAAGTAGTATTTATGTCTTCTGCTAATATTTTAATTTTAAACATAGAATCCTCTTTAATCATCCTTCCTTTCACAGTATTGGTTTATATTCAAAATTAAGACTTGTCAGATTTTCTGCCATATATATTTGGCTTACAGACTTTTCCAGGTTTATTTTTTAAAGTTTTGGGGTAAACTACCTGGTTTTTATACAGTTTGAAGACTATAGGATGAAAAATAGTTTTTTATATGCTTATCCCATATAAATAAATACTGTTCTCTATTGCTTAAAAAAGTGTATGTAACAGATGACTAATGTTATTGAAAACAAAGATAAAAACTGTTGCAATCCCTGAATCATCGAGTCCACGTGAAACTTTTGAAATAACTGGATCTAAAAAATACGTGCTACACTGAAAGTACTGTAGGCACTGTAGGAGAATGGGTTACATTACTTAGAAGCTGCAGTTGAGATGGTCACGTACCCAAGGCATGGACCATGTGGCAGAAGGAATTAGCAGCCAAAAAACTCATCTTGAGCAGTTAAGTGTGCACCGGCAGTTCAGTGCCACTCCTTGTCTCCACCTGAAGCCAAACACACGCACACCCCCCACCCCACCCCGTATTTCCATCTAGGCGAAGGCCTGTCTCCTCAGCAGTGTGAGAAAGGCAGTCCGGCACATTACCAACGCCCGACTACCGGCAACCGCAGAGAAAGGTCCCAGGAGAGACAGGTCCTTGGGCAATCCCTTGAAAGAGCATCTGTCCTCCAGCCCTAATGCCCACACTGTGACGGCCGGGAGGTATTGGTTTCCAGAAGCAGACTTCCAAAAGAAAGGAGCATTTTGCTGCTCTACAGTGAAGAAGGATCAAGAATCGGGGTTGTTTCAGATCCTGCGGACTTGACTTTTATTTCTCCAGTTAGGTATTCAGCTAAGTGCAAGAAGCATGTGGAACAGTTTGCTTGAAGTAAGTTGTACCCTGTAGAAAAGTAAAAGCAAAAAAGTATGAAAACGGACATTTTTACATGGTGCTAATGACTATCCTTTGTGCATATATTAAAAACCTTTGCCATTTTAGATCCAAACTGATGGATTTATTTATCACGTGTCTCGTGTGGACTGAATATGTCATTAATACCTTGATTAGTCTTTTAATTGGATGCTACATTAGTCACCTGGTTACTGTTTATTTAGTCGGGCACATACCCATTTAGCAAGCGAACTAAAACATATTTTAGCTTATCATTTGTGTTGCATAGCAACCACAGAATGATTTTTTTCATAGTGTTGAAACTGGAAGTTGACACAGATAACAACAGGCTAAATAACACCAAATGATTCATATTAAAGGACCCCACAGAGAAAAGGGAGAGGCAGAACAGCGTTTTGTAGGTTTTTTCAAGAACTGTGCATGAACTGCAAGCTGGTAATGAAGCTACAACTCTATTTGCAGTTTCTCTAATGTTCTCCCTTTCGAGAGTATGGAATTACATGCCTCTTTTTGACATATCTGTTCATCTGTTCAAAATAATCTATACCCTGTGATAATAATCTCATATTTATTATCATTTTCCTGTCAAGTCAAGTTAAGGCAAAAATGAAAAATGGGCCTTCCACACATGGTTGCTGAGCAACAGCAAATAAAGTTTTGCTTTTGTGCTACCGCTTCATAAACTAGTCTTTATTCTTGTTGGTGGCCTGTATAAGAGATCTCAATTACAAATGTCTCTCACAAGAACATCATCGTTTGGACTATAGCAAGTATTCGATTTTAACCCATATGATTCAACATTATAAATACTTGAAAAAATAAACAAGTAATTCCCTGCATGTCAGGTGCTTTATTGACATTTGTATTTTTTCATATTTACAATATTTTCTAGATAATAGTTTCTGATTAGATTATTGTACACATTATCTCCTAACATGTTAGAATTGTTGCTCCTATTTCTTTTCATTTGAATATGTAATAAAATTTCTTATAGTTAGTACAGTATCCGTGAAATCTGCTCATCCTCTGAGGCAGGCTGTTAATAATTTACATGTATTCATTTCCCTTGATTTTATTTTTTTTTTGATCTTCACATACTTTGATAAATAATCCGAACAGCATGGGAGAGAGATGAAGTTTCACACTATTCCACTTCTCCAGATCTCCCCTTGCCTGAAGGTACTCCTGCCAATCACGCCATCCTTCATTCAGAAGCAACTGACAGTTTCCAGCGGTGGTGTGATTAGACTGTGAAACTGCTTATTTCCCTTCAATTATTAATATTAACACAAGACAATTTTAGAGTTTAAGAGATTAAGTAGGAAAAAAAAACCCATTTAATACAGAAGAAAAAAAATGATCCTTGTTAACTCGAACAAAAATAAGGAAATTAACTGGGCAGAGGGACCGCAAAGCTTTTCTGAAGTGCCGCTGGCCCGAGCAGCAGCAGATGCCGCGGAGGCGCTGAGCTGCCGTGCCCCGGGAGTGCTCCAGCACTGCTGGCTGTCTCGCAGGGCAGCCACACCGAGGGGAATTTAAGGCGTGAAAACAGTGCAACTTTATTTATTTTGCTTTATTATTATGCTTTATTATAAAATAGTTATTTGTTATTATTTGCTTTATTATTATGCTTTTACTGTTATCCTTCTTTCCTTATACGCAGTGTTATAAATCACAGTAGTTTGCTATTAGTACCATGTACTGAAAGATTTCTGAAATGCTATAAAATGCTCATAAAAAGAAATTATAACAACAGCATTTGATATCTAAATTCAATCCCACTGTAAATGTATGGAGTATCACTTTTTGTGATAACTACAGCAAACATTTTCTAGTATAGAGTCATTAACATCTTTCAGAATAGTATGCATCAATGAGTAAATGTATAATGCTAGTTTGTCAGTTAATTTGTTTCAGATGTAAAACGCTCCAGTTACATCTGGCATGTCTACATTACTTTAACCCTATTAAATTTAACGTTCTGAATTATTAGAGATTTACAGGTCTTGTAAGTGTTCTGTCTCTTTTCAGCTCTCATGCTACTTTAGTCTCTATGGATAAAGAAGAATTGTTTCTAATGTACAAAAATATTATTAATTTTAGAAGTGCTCTTAGAGGTTTCATTGTGATAGACACGCGACATCTAGATATGACACCATCTCTGTTCCATCTGTCTCATATGACACATGAAAATACTGTATAAATATCAGAATGGACATGATTTGCTCATCCATATTAGCTTATATATATATGTATGTATGTATATGTGTCTGTAAATGCATACATGTGCATGACAAACTACATCAGATGGAGAATATACCAGCGTTTTCTGGTCTCTCACATGAAGGTTGGCTTTGTCAAGGCTGAGACGCGGGTGTTCCCCATGCTCCTGATCCAGACCAGGAACCCAACCGAAGCCCGTCGTGCTTTTCTTACAGGCTGCACATCCAGCTTCCTCCACGCACAACGAACAGGCAGGGAACGGAGTGAGTGCGGTACTTGCTCCGTGCGATATCCGGCTGGGGGGATACGTCTGGAGTCAGGCACTTGAAAGTGCTCACACGTTCACTGGTTCAGACATCCCTGTCCGCTATTCCTGTCCTGTGCATCCTGTTTTAGTGTCACACGACTTTGTGACAATGTGATTTGGCAAATATTTCCCGATCATGTCCTTAAACAAAGGAAAATTGTTTTGTAAGATACTTTTTCTAGTAGAATTTGATCTTTGCCCCCTTCCCCCTGGTGTTTATTGTACTGCTCCATGATGGTTTCCACTGTTGTGAGATACCCTGAGTGTCTTGTCTCAGGCTGGAAGCAACAGTAGAAATAAAGACTTAAAGCATGATGATGTTTCAAATGGGCCGGTCAAGGCCCTCCTCCATGTCTTAAACTGTAATTTCACTTCTGCCTGCCTCTGATTAATTTCAAGTTTTTTGCACTTAACCTTATTAAAGTTGCGTCAGCTCCTCAAGGGAGTTCTATAATCAACTCTAATTGTCTAGGCTAGGTATCTCAGGCACCAAACACCTATGCAAATTGCTGAGAGAGGCAATTATGGTGAACTTAGAACCTTAATCTTCCAGGAGAAAGAAGTTTCATGTTTCCTCAAGTCATGGACCGCTAGTTTTATTTCCCAGTGCCTCACGACTAAATACTTTTACAAAAATATTTCGGCAAACTGAATCCAGATATTATGAAGCCCCGTTATGAAACTCAATTCTTTTCATATCACCAGTGCCTCAGAGCAAAGGGGGAGAGCAGAGTGCAGCGGGGACCATGCCTGTTTTTCACTGCTTTTAAACTAGGGTGACTTCAGGCTCCGCTCCCAGAGATGCGTAGAATCCCGACCACTTCATTATTGCACAAGAAACGAACGCAGACAGCAAAAAAGGCCTTTCAGAACAGGGTCTGCACTACCATCTAGTGGAATATAACGGTGTCTTCAGAAAACAAGTTGTGCAGTAATGAGTATAAATCCAAAACCTTTAAAGTCACATTGTGAGTGAAAAGATAAGCAAAACTAAAATGCTTTATAAAAATGTTGAAAATGAAACATTTTTTACATTTCCAATAATCTGAACTTGAAAAGGCGTATTAAGTAAAAAAAAAATACCTAGAACAAAGTTGCCTAAAACTTACACCTCTTTTCAGAAGGCTCATCTATTTTAACCTTCGATTCCAACTTATTTTACATGCAAATTAATTAATGATTTATCTAATAAAACACAAAGAACCAGCATTGCTACAAATACCGTTCTACAAGTCACGACCAGCCATTTCCATTAACTCATTTTCATCACCTGTATGAAGGACAGGTCTAGAGGCAATCCGAGTTCTCTGTCTGGATGCCATTGTCACAGTTCGTTAAATTTACCCAGCCGGGCTCTGAGCTGAAAGTTCCAACAGAGCACATGTTCAGTGGTTGTCGTATGTGCTTTAGCTCAGAGAACATTTTGTGATTCACGCAAAACCAGGTAAAAGTTCTTATCGATTCTAGGTTGAAAACATTGCGACATAACTTCAACTAAACCTCCAGACAGCAATGAAAAACTGTGCAAAATACGTCAGGGACTTCAGTCTGTCGGTTGAAGCATTTCTCCCATGTTGAAGTCTGCATGGAACTGTCTTGCAGAATATTCTTTATTAAATTATTAATCTCTGTGAAACGCTTGGTAAGCTCCAGTTGTCCATCTCTGAGGGTTTGTAGAACACATTAGCTTGCAAATCCAGCTGAAGAATAAAAAACCTTGTTTGAAATGCCATGCTGGCAACAACCACCATTAAACGCACGCACCATTTTTTGGAGTCTCATCCCAGTTATCCAGTAAAAATAACGATCTTCATTAAGTACCTACAGACAATTATCGCTTTTCTAGCATTATCTATGTTGCAACTCAAGTTGTATTTTTAATGACTACACAATTTTTGCATCCTGACTTAAAGCTTGCAACTTCCCGCTACGTGTCCCCTTAGTTTGCCCAGCCGGAGTCGCTGCGTGCCCATCTCTGAGAGCACGGGGTCAGGCAGCACAGTGCCCGGGAAGCCCTACTGCACGCATCGCACAAGATTGCAGAAGAGCTCCAGTACATTTACTGGTCTTATTTTAGGATTAAATAAACAGTACTTGAGTGTCATAAAAGAATTCAGGTTGGAAGGGACCTCGGCAGGTCATCGAGTTCAACCTTCAGCTGAAAGGAACTACTGTGCTCAGAAAAGAAATAAATAAAATTGATCACCAGTTACACACCAGATTCTTGCTGCGCACCTGACGGATGAAACCACAGGACAGCTTGGAGGCTGGGACTTCACAACGTTCTTCTGTACATCATTTCTTGCACTCGGGCCGAGGCGCCACGCGCCCAGCTCTGAGGGCAGCTGGACTATCAAGTCCTGGCAGGAATGGACCCCACGGTCCCCGAGCCAAGAACCGCCCCTACCACGGCCCGGGTGTGCAAGGTTGGAATGCGCACTGGCTTTGTCTGTCCTTGAACCTGTTTCGGTATGGATCTTAAAGGGATGAACGGTCACTATTAGCCCTTAATTCCCTTGCAACAAAGTTTACGGCTACCGAGGACTCAAAGAAACAAGGTGGGAAGAGAGGCTGCCTTCCCTTTGGCAGCATGTGAGGGAACAGGGATGCGGTAGCCTGCTCAAATTGGATTCCACTGCAGGTGACTGGCAAGCGCTATCCCCTGCAGAGGGTGAGAACAGAGCGCATCACCTCTATCACATGAATACAGATTAGAGTGCTTTTCTCCCCCAGCTGCCATCTAATCTGGCAGTTAAATTCACCGCATAACACTGGAAGAAATACAAGTGGATTTTTTACTTCAGCTGCTTTGCATTTTTCAAATAACGTATTTCAGAAGGTGGCTGAGAATATTGTTGAGAGCCTGACAGTTCGCCTGGGAAATCAGCAGGAGAGCATACGGTGATCAAGGTAGGCACTTTGTTAAGATGTATTAAAGCACCATTTGTGATTTAATAGTCAGACTCCTTCAGCAACCAGCTACAGCCACAAATACATCTTGGTTTTAGTTCTTTCTACCAAATATCAAATGTACCATGTAACATTCAGAGTTTGTTTCGGGGAGAACATAAATAATTAAACTGATTAAAACAGAAGCCTCACAGGAAACCAATTTTGTATTCAGCTCTTAGCTGAGAAAAATACCTACAATAACCATACTGGTAACTGCTCTTAGGTGGAGACTGGAGGAATTAAACGATGGCCCAAACCAGTTTAAACAGTACAGCAAATATTAAGAAAACATCCAGGCTTGGCTGAGCCCATTAAATTAACACCAAATCCATCTGGAGGAGTGTCTTGCACAATTATTTCTGCTCTCTAACAAGATCTTGTGACTACACAGGCAGCATTCTTTTGCAGGCGCTGATCCAGTCGCCACCTGCCTTGCGGGACCGAAGGGAAAGTTTGATTTGGATCCAAGTGTGGGAAATGCAGACGCCTGATCAGTACTGGCACCGCCAGGAAGCGTGCCATCCAGAAACACCTTGCCACGAGGGAGGTAGGAGGACGGGCACGCTTTTATGGGGCTTTAGCTGCCTTCCCATTGATTGGCAGAAGCCCTTTATTCTGCTAAAAAAGGACTCTCTCTCCCTTAGGAAAAAAGAAAACAAACAAACAAATGAAAAACAACTGAACATAATTTCATAGTTAGTATCAATAACGATTATCCAGTGGGGTCCCTTCTAAATGCGATAGTTACTGGTGATGAACTTCTGCAGCTTTTATTTATGGCTGATGAAAACTATTAGGAATTCAGACAAGTTGTAGCTATTGAAGGGAAGAGGTATCTTAATTACAGTATTGTCATTAATTAAAAATTAATGTTTAATGCAAACAGCGTAATTTCTATGGTGGTTTTTCTGTAATAGACAGAGGATCCAACATCCCTTTTCTCATTTATGCAGTAAGCAGTTGTATTTTCTATCAGCATCTCCCTTAGCCAGCAGGTGGAAGGACAAGAAAGATTGCCACACGTAGAAATCCACTGGTTCTAAATCCAAAGCAATTACATGCAGTTCTAGGTCCTTTTGAAAACATAATTCATGACAATTGATGAGTAAGCGCTAGAATCGTGACAATTTGTCCAACTGATCGTTTTAAGAGAAAAAATTTTAGACACTTGAGTTGAACAAAGGACATTCTAACTCTTATGTGTGAATCTCTTCCAGACCAAGAAGGAAAGGATTCCCCAGTGAAGTATCCTGTACTTCCCACTCCACTTTCTCTCAGGTAAACCCCCCCAAAATCTGCCTACACACCTTACAGCAAGTGCTGCCTACCACTTCACGTATTTTACACACATACATATTTTTAAAAATTCACCTCCTCGTATGACTAATTAATAGGACAGGGATACGCAAAAGAGGGGAAAAGGGAGTTTGTGTGTAGAGGGAAGCAACACACGGACTTCCATATGAACCATTTATTGAATAAATACATGCATCATAATGTAGAATTACATGAGCAAAAAAGGCAATCTGTACAAAACTGATTACCCTTTGTTCTCATTTCAACTCCCACCATTTGCTGCCACTCTGATAAAGGATCCAAGACAGAAAATGAAAATTCTTTTAATCCAAATCCAGGTGATATGCATGCTGATTTGAGTTCGGGTTATACCACCGCTATAACTAAGAAAGCTGGTTTTCTTGTCAGTGAAGCAGAGTAATTCTAAAAACAGTTTCAATAGTAGAGAACATGTGTTGGTACATACATGTAACAAAGCTTATTTTTAGCCATTTCTTAAACATCTTCATATGTTCATATTTTAAGGCACAGGATAAACAAGAACTACATGAAAAGCTATCAGTTGATATTGAATACATTAACTTGATAATGAGGTGCAATTTTCGCCCAGAGGAAAAATTATGTTTGTCCTTCCTACTTCCATATAAACAGAACAATCAGAATTTGGTAACAATGCAGAGGGTTTTTTTTTCACTATCAAAAGAATCAAGCTCATCTAGGCAGTCATGTTCTGATCCAAATTCACTCAGGAGAACGTTTCTAAAGAGGCTGGCATCCAGGACTGATTACAGTCAATGGGAAATACTGTTGCTGAATTACAATGACAATTCAATCTCTTAATTTTACATTCCTGAATGGGAACTGGGCTCTCTTCAGAACCTATCCCTAATTTCAGGTTGTGAGCTATTTTGGAAACGTGTCCTATTTACTTCAGTGATTTATTCACTTTGTGCTATGATCTCACATTTACCCGAAGAGCCTTCTTTTCCCCCTCTTGAGACTTTAGAATACAAACGTGCACTGTTTTTGTTTATGTGCAGTCTTCTAACATCTGTCTCCAGACTCCTCTTAAGACTTGAAACACTTGAATCAGTCTAAGAGCCCATTTGTGGATCAAACTCTGGGGGGTCACTGGCCAAGACGTACAGCAAAAGTCCTTCTGCCTTGGGCTGAACCAAGGCAAAAGGCAATTATGCTGAACTGCTGCACTTTGACCTCCTTTATTTACATCAGCTTTCGCTTTCTGGATTTTCATTGCATTAACAATAATTCTGTCTTTCCATTCTTAACATTTGAATAGAGAGCTAGCAAAGAAAATATGTATTTCATAATATATTACATTTTATATGAACAGATGAGTGTGTGTATATATATAGATATACTCATACATTCCAATATAGAGTGAAGCCTTCAAATGGAAATGTTTTCTTACAAAGAACCTCTCCCTGTTGCCCCGTCCCATCAGAAAGTTACAGCAGCAAAATTTACAATGCAAGTTTGTTTGCTAAATTGTCTTGTATAAAATGCGGCAATAAGAAGGCCATCACTGTACAGAGATGTATGTGTGCATGTCACACACACCTGTGACAAATGTTTGTGTTAAACTGAATTTAGACAAACTGAAATGAGTCAATTCTTAAATCTGAAAAAGACAAAAAGCTACATCTATGGTAGGCACTTTGGTACATCTAGTGATGTAGGCATATTCTACATCTAGAATTAAGGTTCTGTCAGTAATCTTACAATAAAGCTAATTTCAGGAGCTTATTATTCTGCTTTAAAATTCTTTCTTGGCTGAGAGATCATTCTAGAATCTTGGCTAAATAACATACTTTGTCTGTCTAATTGCATACGTATCCAAGAATGAGGGCGCTGGCTCTGAAAGAGCTGAACTGTTCTCTTGGATTCTTAATACACATTTTTATAACAGTCTGAGAAAACATACCAGAAAAAGGAAAATCAGTTCTGAATTAAAAAAAAAAAACAACAAACACCCTAATTCATAAAATTAGAGGTATGAGCTCAGCTGTTTAGACTGATACTCTCCCTTCAACTCTCAACTGCCTACTTTTATCAGTTTGTGCTAATTGTATCACTGCTGACCTTGCAGCAGACTATGGCAATGCTTAGTAGAATGCCATTAAATCTCAAGAAACCTGTGTGGACCACTGCAGTGCATTTTTTCCATGCACCAGACACACTAAGTAGCAATGAAGCAACTGTAAAGACAGTTAGTTTTAACTCAGTTTCACACTTTCTTACCTATTGGTGTTCAATTTTAATATTACAGAAGGTATAGCATAATATACTATTTAGCACAGTATTGTGTAATAAAAATAACGTATGTCTTGTATGTATGCCTACTATATGAACTTATATTGCAAGCTGATTTGTATGCCTTATAAATCAGTGAAACATGGCAGTAAGGACAGTTCTAAGTCGTTAGAGATTTTGTTTATACTACAGAAAAATCCATGTCTGCATACCTTTAAAAGGTCACATCTAGTACTATAGAGTACAGGAATAAATAAAAAAATCCAAGTGAACCTGTATAATAAAACAGTACTGTTTGTTATGTTTACTCCATTAAATGAAAACTCAGATTTAGAAACTGTGATTCATGGACCTCAGCCTCTATTTATACAATATTTATAGAATTCTCATTTTTGTTTATAATATTCTATAGCGTGATTTCCCAATAATACATTTGTATATAAATATTAAATGTTAATGTTTTGTACATTTTAAGCTAGCCACACTGGGCCAGGAACACAATAAAGTAAAAATGTTTTTCTGCAGTTTGTTTTTGAAGAATATCACAAAATGATTAAGACCATTGTGCTGCAAAGACAAAAGAGATTCAACTGAAGAAATTAACATGCATTTAGAAGAAAATATCTATATCCTTTATAATTTTCTTCTGAATTCAAACCAGCATGAAAGAATTATAAAAAAATAGTATATATTTACATGGTACAGTATACCTTGGTGAGATATAAAACAAGGCAGGAAAACAGCAGAACATAATCTTTTCACTTTCTAATAGGTACAGCTGTCATAAAGATCAATTTAAACACAAAAGGTTACTTTACCGTACTATTGCACATTACAGTAACACATAAAATTGTTTAGCAAATTAAAATACAAAGTTTAACAATGAGAAGGCTATGTCTACATAAAATGACCAAGTGTTACAAAATTATTGGGGATGTGTCTAAGAACTAAATCAGTAAAGCTATAAAAATAATGTTGGTACATATGTGAGAACAACACTTAAAAAATATATAAAGGTTGGCAAAATTATGCATGGTGAATTCCCAGTATTCATGGGTCTAACTTGCACCATGTGGCCTTGTACCATCTTCTGTTAAATCATACCTGAAAATGAAACAAAGGATTTTTTTTTTTACATTAGCATGTATTATTAAAACGATTATTAATAGACCAGTTAATAGTACATAGTATTATTAGTAATAAAGGAAATATTATACTTACCACTGGGTCCATCCTTTAGCAAGTTCTTCAGATGCCAGAGGTATTAATACCTGTGGAAAGTTAAATTAGCAATCAATGCATTATGTGTGCCTTTCATTCTGTCTTTTAAAGTTCAAATCTGACAATTCTGTAAACTATAGTATAAGTAATGCTATTAATAAACAACGTATTTCACATCCTTGTCATCATCATAGCTGCCCAACTTGTAGTAAAATTTCAAGTTGCTGTTTTTCACCTACAAATCTGTACCCTTAAGTGATATGGTCCCAGACCACCTTGCAGGCTCCTGTACATGGCATATCTTGGCAATGGCAAACAGCCTTCCTGGTAAACAGGAAAACTAAGAACACCATTCATCATGAACTGACCACAATTCCGATATCTTTCTTTCTCTTTACAGAGCTCCAACATGGCAGTTCACAACGGTGTAGGAATTTACTATCCCATTTTGCATCCTCCAAATCACATGTGTAGGAAATAAAATGATGTGATGAGTGCCTACAGAACAGTGAAGTTGTAAACGCAATAGCTGGTTTTGGAGGAGTGTGCCCAGTAGCAGTTCTTTCTCAAGAATTTTACAATCTGGAATTTTAATTACTAAATATGCATTTGTTCTGCGAGCTTCTCTACATACTCTTGCTTGTCTTTCCAGTTTTGTCTGAACATTTTCTGAGACATCACCTGTTTTCTACTGGTTATTTTCTTTCTCTGACTGTATAAGTCTGACATGCAGGGGTTTTTTGTTACTGCGAGCCTCAGAACTTACTATTCTCTAGATGAGAGTACTGCCTCATCTTTTGACATCTGTCTCTACAGTTTGTTCCTTCCCTTACTGAAGCTTGACATCTAAGCCATCTATAATTTTTAAAAGCTTCGTACCTGAATGAGGTGCTTCAGTCAACACTAACAAGCTCCTATCACAAAAGGATATTAGTCATATGATAACATGCTGTATTAACACAATTTTCTTGTTGTCAACATACTTTGCCAAGCAGCCCTTTATCTTTGGACAAGAAACCACCACTGTTCTTCACTGCTACATCTAGTGTTCTTCTCTGTACTTCAGGCAGGGAAACACTGAAATCAAATCTGAAAGGCAAAGTGACACTTCAGTGAGAATTTTGTACCTGAAGTGCAAGTTCAGTTCCTACAGCTAAACAACAATTCAAATCAGAACCAAACCATCCCCCTCCCCAGGCAAAAAATGAGGTCTGAGATAAACAAAGAAAAAATTCCCAATGTTTCGCCTAAAATTTTTCTTCAATATCAACATCAAACATTGGAGACTTCTGTTAGATTTGGTAAAACAAAACAAACAAAACCCAAACAAAACAAGGAAAAGGTCAACCACTGACTCTACAAAGAGGAGAATGAGGAATCCTACTGTCTTGACAGCTCAGTACCATTATTCTCCAAAAGGGAAAGACTGGTCAGTCTTACTGATCCTCAGTCCTCTAGAACCAGACCTTCTTTTCTTTCCTGGCACACCAAGGAAACCTATCAACTTTTAAGGAAGAACACATTTTGTTTGCTAGATCTGAAATCTACAGAAAGCGAGAGCAAGATTATACCACAATCTACATCTATTTGTCACTACAGTTCTTAAACAGCTTTATTGCTTTGCAATACATTTTACTTGGAAAGGCACAGTAAAACAAATCTATTACCTGGAATAAACAGGAGAGAGCTGCAGTACCAGGAAAACCTACCAGAGCCTCTAACTAATGATTTACAGATTTCCCTTGGACAGAATGGACTGAAGTGTTGTTTTCCCCAAATTAAGTTTCTGTCTGTAGAGAAAGGTCATCTTTATTGATGAGCGATGGGTGGGGGAGAAAGAGGTACACATGAGGGAAACTACCATCAAAAAGCTGAGTGCAAAGATAAGGATTTTTATGCAGTATGTTGCACAAGCTTGCACAACTCCCGACCTATGGGCCAGGATATAACCTACGAGGAAACTTCCAGACCCCCGGGATGCTGAGAAGCGCCACCAAGTAGACCGACTGAGCACTTTGATCACGCATAGACACTGGCTGGCCAGGCCTACCGAGGAGGCAGCATCTATCAGCCTGGCAATCGGCCACTCAGAATCAACATGCTTCCTGGAAGGAAGGGATACCCACAGCATAGCCTAGCTGAAAGGCACTCATGTTCTAGCCACCGGCCAGAAAAGTGCACACTGCTGCTTCGCTACCAGCACAAAGGGGATGTAACTAACATAGGATAGGGCACAAAAGAAGAGAGAAGTGGGTGGTAACAGAGTAAGAAGGGCTGCAGTGATAACAGGGAATAGAAGGATGGGAAGAGCAGTTATAGCAGAAGGGAAAGGTATGACCAAGTCTGGTGGTGACAACTAGGAATTTCAACAGCTCATCCATTCAGCTGAGAAACCTATTTGACAGCTTTGTCATTACACAATATAAAACTACTACACATGGTTTACACCATACATTTGATCAAACACTGGGTTTAAGGTCTTCTTTGATACATGTGTTTTTCTTCTTCCTGATCGTCTCTTATCAGGCAATAAATACATTCGCACATATGGATCAGATCCTTCTTCTGAAAATGCTATTAGATTTCTGCAACCAATGAAAAAAACGAAAAACACATAGAGAATAAATGAGACATTGCTGAATATAAGCATCTACACTACTATCACTTAATTTAGTACATGAATGAGTTGTGGGATATCCTGCACGCGGTATGTGCAGGATACAGCACATAGCTAATAGCAGTGGTACAGAAAAACTAAAAAAAATGACAAGCAGTGACTTGTACAAGGTCAGATAAACGGTGAGCAGACAGCAAAGGTGGGAATACAATGTTTCTTAAATTCCAATACGAAGTTTAGATATGGCTTTCCAAAAACCATGCATTTTTGTAATCCCATGAAAAATTCAGTCTCTTAGAGATTGTACCAGCAGTGTCTGAAAGGTAATCTACATGCCTTTTTCATTTAAAATCTGAGAGGCATAATAGACAAATACAAAATCAACAAAATCTTTAACAAAGTTTTTACTGATTCTGATTATAGCTCTGTATGGTTTTGTATTTACACATAATTACAATTAGTATGTTATTTTAAAAATAACAAAGATCATCCAGACAACCAATTTAAGAGGATAAGTCAAGATATGACAAAGTTTATAAAGAAATAGGCGCAGAAATGAAATTTGGTATTTTATGCTCACCTGCAGGAGTGCACTACCACAATCAGTTTGTTTCTTTGTGAACTATGACGAATCGTTAGCTGAATCTGTCCTAATGGAGACTGCCCCAGAGTTGTTCCACTGCAGGAAAAGGTAGAACACTATGCTTAGTTTTTAAAACACATATTTAAAGTAAGACCTAACTGAAATATATGCCGAGTAGTTTTCCCAGAAATCAGGTATTATCTATTTAACTTTTCCCCAAGACCAATGTGAAAGAAAAGAGCACACATTAGCATGCGAGCGTATCTTCATCAGTTTCTTGTCCTTCAGTTCCTTGTCCAACAGCTCTACTCTCCAAAATCAGCTAGGCATTCTTGTCAGTTTAGAGGTCAGCTGGCTCTTCAGTACTTCGAAAACTACGACCTGTAAAGAACTTGCTTACCCTAAAATAAATATTAAAGCAGTATCTAGGAAATTAGAAAGACTAATGGTGCAAACTGCAATGAAAACCTCAGTGATGGGCCACTCTTACCCATGGTCAGGAACCAACTAGAAGACCAGCTCATTCTTTTCTAAATTCTTTAACGTAGAAACGTTCTCTAACGTTGTGGAGCCAGGCCGGGGGCAGTTTTACCCAGTAAAGCGAATGATTAGAGGTCTTGGGGCCGAAACGATCTCAACCTATTCTCAAATATAAGTATTCTTGGCTTAAAATAGTGATACTTAAACCCACTTACTGTCTTAAAAGCTCAAATCACAGTATAAACACGGTCACTTTACTTTTCTGTAGCTCATGCCACATTGAAAAGATTACAATCAATTTACACTTACAAATAGAGGTCATGCTTAAATAAAAAGCAAGCACCATAATTAAGAAGATCAATTGGTTCAATCCCTTACAAATAAAAAATTAGAATCTTTCTACTCAGATTCACAGAGAAGCTACATGAATAGGGAATTAATGGTTTCCATTCTCCTATTCAGAGCAGAATGGCTGCTCAGCTATCTTTACTGGTAAGTATAGCTGCCCATTGAGGCAAGTAAAAAAAAATTTACAAAATTTAAGAAAGCATGGCAGCAGCAATCCTCATTAATTGAATAGTAACTGACTATTCATTTGACATTTTTTATAGTCAACTACCCCTCTGAGTAATTTTAAAAGACCAGCTATATTCAGCTTAATTGGCTTAATATTAATGCTAATAGGATTCAGTGGTGAAACAGGCAACTATTGCTATGAAAATGATTACTGTTGTATCGAAAAATATCCTTCCCTCTTGCCATCCCACTCTTTTTAGCACTACACAGTGTAGCTCTGAGAACAAGGTGGACTTTATCTTGGTAAGGTAAGGTAACTTCTAATTGCAGAATCTGTCTAACTGAGATACTGTGAGGAAGCAGAAAATCACAATGACTGATTTTCAAATGACAGACTCAAACTGCAACAGGAAAAAAAAAAAAATCACTGAAATGCAAACTAAGCGCTTTCTCTTTGGCTGCGCAGACGACATTCTTTATAAATCAACTTAGATGTACTGCAAAACCAAGTAATTAACACCATACTTTTCAAGCTGTCGTAGTCTTTGCCGTAGCTCCTGTGTGGCGATAGGCAGAGATATGTCTGAGGCTATGCTCGGAGTAGGTTCTTTGACCGAGAGGTGGCTGGGAGAATAAGAGAAGTTAGAGGCATGAAGACTGGAGGAACTTCGGCTGAGATCCGTTGGCCACTGAGGGCTAGCATTGGGAGGCTGACTTTTTTCTGCTGTATCAGTCTTTTTATCCGTATCAGTCACTGGGGAAGCTGGAACAGGTTTGTTTGAATCAGGTGGTGGTGAGACAGGAACCTGAGGCTTAAAAGATGATTTTCTTGCGTCTTTGGAAAGAGATGGCCTTTTTACTTGGGCTGAGTGTTGATGATCTGGAGATCTTGCTTGCTTTTCAAGAGAAAGGACCTGGATGCAGTAAAAATACATATAATATTACTATTTTCCAGTATAAAAAAGATTTATTAATGTCATTTATTAATGACAAGTAAGCAAGAAAGTGCTTTAGAAAAGAACAAATAACAGAAGTTTGACAGTGTTTGCAAAAAGAGATACACTAGCTTATTAAACCAAATAATTTAGTTGGGAAAAAAGACAAACCAACTTTCATCTTCAAAACTCCAGTATGCTTGAAAGATGGCATGAATTTTTCTAGTACTATGAAGGTACTTCCCCTTTCCCTATAAACTTTATTCTTTTTAAACCATCATAACCTCAGTTCCATTTCTATAAGATAAAGGTGATTTCACTGATTTGTAGCCTACTCAGTCATAAAAGACTTGAAGGAATTCAGATTCCAAACATGATTTCCAAACCAAAAACCCTAAAACCACAGGGAACCTCAGTCTTAAGTCAGCTGACCACTGTTTTGGTCAGAGAATTTTCTGGTTTTGAAAGAGAATGTATTTAAATTAGAGCATATCTTTGTGTACTTGGATAGCACTGCCACAACTAAGGACAGCTGGTGGCACTGCGACACCCAAGGAAATGTACTATCTTCTTCATAAAGCTAGAAGGCCAGAAGTCACAATAGTCTTAAGTATGCTTTCAGATATTTACAATGGGAAAAGCTTTACAGTACCCTGAGTGCAATCTTCATGTTTATAGTGCTGTTTGGACCGGAGTTGCTCAGGTGGAACCGCTGGTGCATAGTTAAATCTTCACTTTCCAGCAACTGGCTTAGAGGCAGCTTGAAGTTCCCCAAAGAACACTGGTGCTGTTCATCCCTCACCTGAAGGAACACAGAAGCTAAGTCATTTTGTATCATCTGCTTTGTAAGAATTCGGAGAAAGAAAATAAAAGCACAGTTTTATTTAAAAACAAAAAACCCCAAACAATATCGAATGGTCTTAAACCAAATTTCCCTGATCATAAGTTTACTTTACATTGAAGAAGGAAATTGCAAATATACTCAAGGCCTAGTTTGCTTATCCCTATCTTCTACAGCAAAAGCAAGACAGAAAACTAACCATCACATCTCCATCTATATCTACCTGACCCTTGATCAAACAGCTACGTGGTTTCTAAACTGTCTGTGTGAAAATGAATTCCCACAACTGTTAGAGGAATAGTAACCAGGACAGTACTCATTTACACGTCAGTCTCTTGGAACTGTGTAAATGACATGTCAGCAGCGTAAAGGGATACAGTATTTGGATAAAGCAAAGACTTCCTTGGGATGGGAGAGGAAACAAATCAGCCATACATAACAGCAATTTCTGCTAGCAGTTAAGACTGTTAAGATTCAAAAAAGGTATCAAAAATTACTTTTTTTTTTCTTTTTTTAAGTAAGACAATCATCAACTATGTTCTTCTGGTGAGAGACTAGAAGTACTACATACTAAAAGTATTTCTTCCTTTTAGTAGTAAATGCAAATAATCATTTCATAGCCTAGTGTCAAAAACTACTTTAAGTATAATTTTAATGGTGTTCACAACATATTTGGTCTCATTTCATAACAGCCTGTAATGTCTGGATGTTACTACTGAAACGTCTTAGAAAAGAAAGGTATCTAAAGAGAGTGAGACAACGCACCTCAACTTCAAGATCTTGTCTTTTGGGATTGTGAACAAAGAAAGTGAAGTTTTCCTCCCATACTGGTTCATTGGTCTTGTATCGAATCTAAAGTTAGAGAACAGGAAGCATACAAACTGTAAAACATTTTTGTCTAATAAAGCCGATGTCAAGAGTTAAGTACATTTTTCATTTTGGCTTTGCAAAATTAATGTCTGAAACCTGACATATTTAAACAAAGGCAAAGTGGGATCAATGCATATATAATATCACATACAAAATTATACCCAGGACATGTAAGAGAATGTTTTGCATTAAAGTTGCTGTATGTAAAGTAAAACTCCTGCTAAAGAAACTTTACTTCACACCAGCCTATGAACAAATGCAAGGTCTTCGTACCAGCACATTCCCTACTAGTATTTTTCCTCCTAATCTCCAAACAGCCACATGGAAGATTTCACTGCCAAATCTCACTACTTTCAGGAACCCATTATTTGGGGATGGTGGGCATGGGGAAAACACTCATTAAAAAAAAAAAAAAAAGGAAAAAAAGAAAAAGCTATCTCCAGGAACAAAATTACTTTCATTTCTATCTCCATTCTCTAGTAAGTATCAAAATTAAGATTGTATATAGGATTTGGTTTAGGCTTTGTGACAATTTTTGAGAGGATATGAAGAAGCCAATTTAGATGTCCTCTCCTTTTGGCTCACTGACACTTTTACTTTAAAAAAAAAAAAAGAAAACCAGAACACACCCATATCGCATATATCTACCTCTCTAGGTATCACGTCACTGTTGCTATTTTATTCTAAAGAGCTGTTTGAACGCACAGAGGTTAGTTATGGACAAGACGATAGGTACGTTGAATGCCTTGGGTCAAAATCAGGGGGATCACCATCAAGATCAGCCTCATGACAGGCATTTGTTATACACCACCCAATTAGAAAAACAAGATGGATGACACCTTCTTCAGTTGACTCAAAACTGTCTCAGGTCTGCAGAACCAGGTTCTTCAAGAGTTCTTGGTTCTTCAAACCAAGAGCTTCATCTACTCTAATGTTTCCCAGGAAGGAGCACAGAGGTGCACAAGCAATTTAGGAGTTTGTGCTAGGAAAACAAACACTGTTGTATTACGGTTGTTCTCAACCATTGGATGTGTTGACTAGGAGTGGTGGTGTTCTGAATCTACTGATTACAAATGAGGAATATAGGTTTGCAGATGTGACTAGCAACAGCAGCCTTGGCTACAGTGACTGTAAAATCACAGAGCTTAAGATCCTAAGGGGCGCGAGGAAAACAAATAGCAGAATTAGCCAACAGAGGGTAGAAGCTAGGACAGGTAGCCTGGGAGGAATACAGAGAAATTGTCCAAGCAGCCAGGGATCAGGTTAGGAAAGCTAAAGCCCTGACAGAATAAAATCTGGCCAGGGACGTCAAGGGCAACAAGAAAAGCTTCTATAGTTTTATCAGTGATAAAAGTAAGACTAGGGAAAATGCGGGCCAATTCAGGAAGGAAATGGGAGACCCAGTTACCCAGCATATGGAGAAGGCTGAGGCGCTCAGTGCCTTTTTTTCTCGGTCTTCACAGGCAAGGGCTCTAGCCACACCACCCAAGTTGCAGAAGGCAAGGGCAGGAACGGGGAGAATGAGGTACCGCCCACTGTAGAAGACCAGGTTCAAGACCAGCTGAGGAACCTGAAGGTGCACGAGTCCATAGGACCTGATGAGATGCATCTGCGAGTCCTGAGGCAGAGGAAGTTGCCAAGCCACTATCCATCACATTTGAGAAGTCATGGCAGTCCAGTGAAGTTCCCGCTGACTGGAAAAGGGGAAACATAAACCCCACTTTTAAAAGGGGAAAAAGGAAAACCTGAGGAAGTACAGGCTGGTCAGTCTCACCTCTGTGCCTGGAAAGATCATGGAGCAGATCCTCCTGGAAACTCTGCTAAGGCACATGGAAAATAAGGAGGTGATTGGTGACAGCCCACATGGCTTCACTAAGGGCAAATCATGCCTGACAAATTTGGTGGCGTTACAGTGTTAGTGGATATGGGAAGAGCAACTGACATCATCTACCTGGACTTGTGCAAAGCATTTGACACTGTCCCACACAACATCCTGGTCTCCATATTGGAGAGACATGGATTTGACCGATGGACCACTCAGTGGATAAAGAACTGGCTGGATGGTCCACTCGAAGGGCTGCGGTCAAGGGCTTGATGTCTAAGTGGTGAACAGTAACCAGTGTCATTCCTCAGGGGTCAGTACTGGGACCAGTACTATTTAACATCTTTGTTGGTGACATGGATGTTGGGATTGAGTGCACCCTCAGCAAGTTTGCCAACGACACCAAGCTGTGTGGTGCAGTCAACACGACGGAGGGAAGGGATGTCATCCAGAGGGACTTGGACAGGCTGGATAGGTAGGCCCATGCCAACCTCATGAAGTTCAACAAACAAGGCCAAGTGCAAGGTCCTGCACGTGGATCAGGGAAATCCCATGCACAAATACAGGCTGGGCAGAGAATGGATTGAGAGCAGCCCTGACGGGAAGAACTTGGGAGTGCTGGAGGATGAGAGCTCAACATGAGCTGGCAATGTGCGCTTGCAGCCCAGAAAGCCAATCGCATCCTGGGCTGCATCAAAGGAAGCGTGGCCAGCAGGTCGAGGGAGGTGATTCTGCCCCTCTACTCTGCTCTCATGGGACCCCACCTAGGGCACTGTGTCCAGCTCTGGAGCCCCCAAAATAAGAAGGATATGGATCTGTTGGAGCAAGTCCAGAGGAAAGCCACAAAGATGATCAGAGGGCTGGAGCACCTCTCCTATGAAGACAGGCTGAGAGAGTTGGGGTTGTTCAGTCTGGAGAAGAGAAGGCTCTGGGGAGACCTTATAGCAACATTCCAGAACCTAAAGGGCACCTACAGGAAAGATGAGGAGGGACTCTTTATCAGGGAGTGTAGCAATAGGACAAGGGATAACGGTTTTAAACTGAAAGGGGGGAGATTTAGATTAGATATTAGGAAGAAGTTCTTTACTCTGATGGTGTTGAGACATGGGAACAGGTTGCCCAGAGAAGTTGTGGATGCCCCGTCCCTGAAAATGTTGAAGGCCAGGTTGGACAGTCTAGTGGAAGGTGTCCCTGTCCCTGGCAAGGGGGGTGGAACTAGATGATCTTTAAGGTCCTTTCCAACTCTAACTATTCTACAATAAAAGCCTTGGACTTCAGAAAAGCAGATTTCAACTTGCCCTAGGAACTGTTAGAAGGGATTCCATGAGTGGCTACCTTGGAGGGCAAAGGAGCTCAGGAGTGCTACAGGACAGCCTTCTCAAAGCACAGAAGTAGGCTATACCTCAAAGCAGAAAAAGCAGCAGAGATAACAAGAGTAGCCTAGCTAAACTACATGCTCCTGAGAGCTACACAGCACTTCAGCTAATCTAAGGCCCCACTTTAAACAGAAGGTTCAAGCCGATGTTCTTCAGTGATCCCTTTCAACTGCAGCATTTCTATAACTCTGTTGATTCTGTAAATTTTCAAAACTTGGTCAGTATTTTGAAACCTGCTGTTTGCCCACACTTTTATTTATATAATCACTACTGGAGGAATCACAGTTGCAGATAGGAACCTACTGTGGAAGGACATCTACAAATAGTTAAAAATCTGGTCTCTCCT
Organism: Ibidorhyncha struthersii; assembly: GCA_013398815.1. Lineage (NCBI taxonomy): Eukaryota > Metazoa > Chordata > Aves > Charadriiformes > Charadriidae > Ibidorhyncha > Ibidorhyncha struthersii. Next base: position 832,667 of record VZSZ01000142.1, on the reverse strand, counting down.
CACAGACAGTTTAAACGGAATAAACACCCATTCAATCCTTGGCTTCTTGCTGGCAATTTCAGTCCTGGTGGTAACTTTTAGTACAGTGGATATGCTCAATGGCTTGATAGCCAATGCCAAGCACACAGAGCCACCAAACATTTGTAGACAGAGCCAGGTATAAAGAGTAGGAACTTACCTTACTTTCCTGTGCCTTGTGTCCAACTGACAGCAAAACAAGTGGGTTGGGATTGCTGTTTATTTTCTTTCCTGACTGGTAAAGAAAAAGCAAAAACTTTGCCTTCAGAATAAAGCAAAACCTCTCTCCTCTGAAACGTAAATGTCTCATCTTAAAAATACAAATCATATGCATTCTACTATATGCTTATCTAGTATTCTCAGTATTGTATTCAACAGGCTTGAATGGCAGACTGGCTAGTAACTCGTGAGCTCATTAACATGGAGGCATCCAACTACCCTAAATATGTTGAAACAAAACGCTACAAATAAGCAGGAGTTTTAGATTCCTTTCCATTTTCTTCAAATGAAATTGGTAAGGAGCAAATTCTTATCCTTTAGTGAGCACTAAAACCCCCAAAGCTAATGAAGCATAGTTATGACTGCAAAATGAACATTGCATGCAGATGGGAGACATGGAGAAAGCACAAACTCAGGAAGTTTACTTCATTTACATTGCAGTAGTATTATTAAATTGGATGTACTATCAGAACATTGATATTCCCCCCTTTTCAGTTTGGGGAGAAAGAAGATGCACTATAATGTACCTGATATATATTTCTACAGTTTACCAAATACTCTTTATTAGAGAATCAACCATCTGCCATATTTGAGCCTTGCTCACCAGGTGTATAGCATTACATCAAACTGTGAAAATAAACATCAGTTTAGAAACAAATTATATACACAAAGGAACATTCCCAACTACATGTGTCTTTCCCAAATTTTAAATTAACCTAATAAATATTTAAGTCAGAAAGAAAAGTTAGACATGAAAGTTAATCATCTCAAGCAGGTATTAATGCAGTTTAAAAGGCCCAGAAAATATAGTATACATGGTTAATAATATACTTTGAATTCTACCATGTAGGAAATTGTACAGATCAGGTATGTAAACAGAAAGTTAGTTAAAATCTACTTAATGCATGTAAGGTCACAATTACAACAAATTGATTACAAGATTTTATTTTTTTTAAATTAAGAGTGTGCATATTTTAGGTATTTGGGGATCTGAACTTACATTTTGTATATCATACTTGCCCTAATATTACTTGACTTTAATGTGACACACTGCTCATAACCATACTTTCCTTTAGGAAAAAAGCTGTTAAGAAAGCACTCCTTTCTTGGATGAATGCCGCAGTTATCTTTTTCGTGATTTCTAATAAAAAATATTCAGCTCTCAAAGACAACAGAATACAAAGGTTTAAGGAACAGAAAGTCAGATTACACTCCAACTGATGGTGTTTAAAAGTGGGAGGTGAAATTTGTTTCACGTTTTTGGTTGTTCATAAAGAGGTGCCCCAAACTCCCTTTTCTTCATAAAATGATGAAACTACAGAAGTTGACAAAAAGACCCTTGTTGCTTATGCTGATATGTAAATAGAAATAATTTTAATTCATGCTAAATAGGCAGCAATACATACACACACTTACAACGCACCTCTAACACCTGCCACTGAGAGATTTGCTGTTGACAGTCTGTTAGAGACTACCTCTTGTCCAAGTTGCTCCAGCTAAGAACTTGGCTTATCCCTTCCAAGTTTGCCTCTCAACTCTATGTCTTCCATGTCAAAAAGCTGTGCTAAATTTATTTAGCACTTATATAAAAGACGCAAAGCCTTCTAAAAACATCTAGCAGAAATAAGATTATTTCAAAACATGTGAGAGTGATTTTATTGGTTAGTCATTCAGAGCTGACCAATAAAGTACCACTCAGTATGTAAAAGATGTTTTAGCTTTCATGTCAGCCTTGTTCTTTAGTTACTACTATATATTAGTTCTCAGGACTAATTTTTCCCCCCAGTCTTCTAAAGCAATCTATATTCCATTCAACTGATCTACAATTCAGATTACCACCGACCATAGTATTTTACCAATGTCTTGACCACTTCTTGAAACCAAATTTAAGCAAAATGGAATTGCACTAAATATGTATCCTGCAACAGAAATTCCGTCCACTGTTGGAAGAGGAGCGTTGCAGGCATTTGTGCACTTCCAATTACTTTTGTGACCTTAAATGGACAACTGTATTAGTTTTACCTTTAGGGCTTTCTGAACAGCAGCCTTCTTCAAGCCATCAGGGTTAATTTCTAATGGATTATGCTTTTAAGTCAGGAGAGAATGAACATAGGAAGGGTTAGTAAGTCATGCAATGAAGCAATTTCACTAGGTTAATTAATTATGACACGACAACATAGAACAAAGTGGGGGAAAAAATCAACCTAAAAAAAAACAAAAATCTTTCAAACAAAACAATGAAGGAACCACAACAACAACAAAAGTCTGACAAAATTTTTTTTCCCCCTTCTTGTCCTCTCTGAATGTTTGTATTCTGCTTTAAAAATATTATGCTCACTTTCAGTGCGCTTATACTTCCCTTACCAGGTTTTTACCATAATAAAGAAACTTCACAAAAGAGGTTTTATTGAATGCCTGAGGTCCTGTGGACTGCCTTCTGAATGAATCTTTTTAAAATTTAGTGAAGTATATTTTCACAACATAAAAGCTTCTCTGATGCTAAGTCAATAATTATGTGAAGGAGTCCTTTTATGGGAGAAATTACTATGCTAAAAGTATCGATAGGACTTAGTTCATACAAAAGTCTGTCGTTTGAGCCTCTTCAGCAGATGAATGATACAAATACTGCATGCTAACTTGAATGAAAGTCTACTACTTTACTCAGTTGAATGAAGACATGCAAATACACTAACAATAGGAATTTGAACTGATTTAGCAGGACAAAACCTCTGACTACTTTCCATTAATTAAGCAAGTTTTTCAATTTTATTTTAAAACTAACATATTGTCCTTGAAGTGACACATGTAAAGTACAAAAATATTACAGAAAATTTGCATTCCACTCATAAGAAATAATTTCAGGAAATATGATTTTGAAACAAAACAGATTTCAAGTTAGTATACTTATGGCTGGCTTTTTCTTCAAGCACAAATTTTTGTTTCAAGGGAGAATTCTGCTTCAAAAGCTGTAGTGTGTGGCAACAAAAAAATTGCCTAATGCCCTTCTTAAACATGCTGGTTTATGAACAGGAACAGATATTGTTAATGCTCTGCCAAAAGAAATGCCTTCCTGAAATTCAAATCTAAAAGTGACTAAAATTTGAATAGAGATTTAACCTTTGTGCAGAAATACATTTTTACATTTTCTTTTGAAATGTCATATCCTGAAGTTGGCCAATATATATGATAAGATTCCTGGCACTCAGCTTTAATATTTCTGTTTCAGAATGAATACACCACATGATGAAACTGGAGAAAACCAGTAATAAGGTTTGGCTGGGTTTGTGGGATTTATTTTTTTTTAATAATTATTTTTCTTAAAATAAAATCAAGGAATCTTCCACAGCTATTTATTTGATATGTTTGGGACTTTTTATTGTACTTCAAAGATGGAGACTGCACAATATCCCTAGACATATCAATCCTAATGTTTAACTATACTTTTAATTAGAAAATTTTTTAATGCCCAACAAGTATGTTCCTTGCTGGAGTTTAAGCACTGTTTCTTGAATTCTGCCAGACAGGAAAAAGTCACTTTGTTTGCAGCAGCCTTGTATCATTTCCATCCCCACCTTTACTTCCTAAGGCTAAACTCATCCTAGTTACTCTTCCTCCGCTAGTCACGTTTACTGGCTTTCTCATTATCATCACTGCTCTCGTCCAGATCTTAAATTGCTGTGGCCAAAATTGGGGCCTTTGTAGCAGCTAAGTAGAAGATGGGTTAGTACATACATCTTACAGGCTACACTCTTCTTTCTGTATACAATATGGTGTTTGTCTTTCATAACAGCATGATACAGCAAGACTACAGATCTGTTTCTGCAGAGCTATCCATCAGACAACTATTTCCATCCCATAATTATATGGGTGCAATGACCTCTGTGGAAGAGTACCTTATTTTTCCGGATAGTATCTGCAATTCATCAAGATCATTTTGAATCCTAAACTGCCCCTCAACTTACTGGCCATCTGTCCTTCACATCTGCACCTGCATATTCAGTACACATTTATTCTCCCCCTATATTATTATTTCAAAGAATTTTAAAAGTCAAAAACAAACCTATGTGATCAATTATAAAGGCAGGCAACCAATGATTCCTGGATATTGAACATGTCTCAATTCCTCTGGAATCATAGCAAGGGAAGGCCAAGAAGGACATCAGCTGGGGCAAATATGATTAAGCCAGACTTCAGGTTTCAAGGGAAAGAGCTGCAGGTCCATGAGGATGGTGGCTGAAAGGCTGGGCGGGAGGAGACTGGGAGAAGAAAAGGGAGTATTCAATATAAAAAGCCAATAAAAGGTCTCGCCTTGGGTGACAATTGTCTCGCTATGGTTCTGAGTGTCTCTGCAGTTATAGGAAAAGGAGACAGGTATCCAAGAACTATATTGATAACAGACAGAGTGGAATAAATCAGATTTCAGGCTAGCATTCTGTAACAGCCAGTGACATTTGCAGTAAATTCTAATAAAACCCCCATAAATTACACTGCAACTAACAAGCTGGTTTGTTATTAAGCCAGATCCTAATTCACTACGCTTTGGAGTACGACTTATTACTTCTTTTGACTCACTAAATCTTGCTTGGGGTTAAAACAGGGCTTTAGAAGTTTCTAAATCTGTGAGTGCATCCTCAATCGATGACCAGAAGACAGTCACCGATCTGTAACAGCTGATTTAAAATATAGATAGTTTATACGTTGTATAGACACCAAATTAAAAAAGAAACTTATGAACTAATGATAATGTATCATAAAACTTGTGTTACTCACTTCCAGAAATTCCACTAAGAACATTTTCATACTCCTTAACTTCAGATAAATCAGATTTAAATGGCTAAATGTCTGAACTAGGTGTCATGAATCTAGGTTCCCAGCAGCCAATAAAACTGTCTAGAAAGGAACAGAGAGCACTCAGGGCACTGGAGTTTCCTCTCCCTATATACAATGAGCCCCCTTTTTAACAATCCCCCCACCCCCGCCTCCCCAAGTAACTCCTGTTACATTGACAATTAGATATCTGAACTTGCAGGTGTGAATGTGTGCGTAATACCTTGTGTTTGAAGATGCCCTGAAAACAAGGCGCAGTTTTATGACTGCTGAAGCTGTTATTACCTCTGGGCTACTACAGTTCTCTCCTCTCTCCCAGCCTCCAGCCACAACTCTTGTCCTCTTGCTTGCTGCAAAACTAGCACCCATGCAACTGCAGAACAAGGCAGTTAACACTGCTGTTGAATGAAATCCAGACCTGGCTATCTTAAAATGGTTGCTGTTCCACTCCAACTCACAAGTCGCTTTGGGGATTTGGAAAGTTTTGTCCAATGTCTAAATAGATGCTGTTACACGTAGACGACACGTCCTAATGCAAAGACCCTAAGATCAACACAAACATCAGGGCTACAATCTTTAACAAGCATTTCAATTTTTTAAAAAACTATTATTATTTTTAGGATCTACCTAGCATTTTCATAAGTAGTTGCTGTTTCTTTTAGTTATCAGTCTTAATACCAGGATAACTGAACCATAGCTTATGAACTGCATTTCTTATTCATTACATTTTAACAAGATTTGGGAATGGGTCTAACTTTTTTGATACTTTAAAAGGAACTTCTACAGGGAAATTAACTGAAAGGACCACAGAAAAGGATTTTGTTGGGATTTGGAGGGGGGCAGGGGAGAAGGTGTTTTTAAATCAAGGTTTGTGATATGAGCCACAAGTAGCCAGCCAGCAACAAATTTATCTGCACAATCTATAATGGTATACCCACCTCTCTCTGGCAAAAGAGTTCTTATTTTGAAGAGATCTCATTCTTTTTGAGGATACCAAGGTCATGTTTACAGATTTAAGACTGAGAGATTCAGAGGCTCATTAGTTTGTAATAATCTTGTAACATTAAATTCAAGCAAAAAATATTAATTGGTGGTTCTCCCTAGCCTGGATTTTCCTGACTACAAACTAATTTGAAAAAAAGAAAAGGAGCCTGGGAATTTGCAAAACAAGGAGCATCATGAAGTGAAATAGAATTTACAAGGGAATTGATATTTTGGGGAGCACAAAGAACCACACCCATTTTTAAAGCAATACTTGAACCAGTGTGGAGAGGTTGCAAGTTCTTACAAACATTGAGTGCATCACCTTTTAAAGAAACTACAGGGATGTTGGTTGTAATATTTCTTAGTTTTATTTCTTTGCAATAAAAGCCAACAATTCACCAGCACACAGCGTGCTAATATAGTATGCATTTTATTTCTCAGTGAATCAGCAATTTAAGTTAAATGTAAGAGCTTTTACAACAAACTTATCTTGGGTTTTTATCATAAAAAGTTAATTACTTACCCAATGATATGCTGATCAATGAAATTTAAGTAGCCTTTAAAATGCAATAAAAATAGCACAAAAACAATGCACACTTGTTGAAACCATGCAGCAAAACAAATTGCATGCTCTCATTCCACTAGAGTGAGTGGCTTTAGTAGCGCTAATCCACACTCTGGCAGATAAAAGGTACAATACAAATAATACCAGAGAACTCACAAATAGTGCTCTATAGAGTGAGGTAGTGTTTTCACAAAAGACTAGTCCCGATGCTCTCCTCTCTTTTAAGTATCCACACCCAAAGTTTCCCTCGTAGATACTCTTAGGAAGATGGAAATGGAAGGAGAAAGCAGAGTGATGGGATTGTGGCAGAATGAATGCATAAGCAGCTTTACTACACAAAAAAGTTAAGGAAAACAGTCAAAGGATTCCAGAGAAAACAGCAGATAACAAAAAGTAAGTAAATATTTGTCATTACAAATAGTTTCATCTTTTAAATGAGTCTGTAGTGTAGCAAGGTGAAAAGTTTTTTGATTTTTATTTTTTATTAATTATTCAAATATATTAACCCACTTTCCAAGTTTACTCTTGGTAGTTAGATTTATATGGCGGACCCAACTAAGTAAATTTAGAGACCAGGCTTCTACACTGTTTCTATTTCACTTGAAACATATTTCAGATAAATCATTCCAGTCTCTCAGAAACCCACAACTATGATGGATACTTGCAAAAGAAATGCCTGTGCTGGGAATTATCCACTATAACTCAAACAAAACAAGGCTGATGACAAGATCTAAAATGTACCAGTGATAAGCAGTAACTTAAGAAATCCATTTTGAACGTTAATACAAAGTACTTACTCATCTAAAATATATTTCAGTTGTAACACTGAAGTTGGGAACTAAAGTCTTCAAAACTATTAATAAGGGTTAGTGTAATTTTCACGCTTCATTCTCTTCGAACTTTTTGTTCCCCATAAACACTCGCAACCCAAAAGAGCAATTAATTTTGCTATTACACTACATGACACCTATCAGTGCATATGAACACAACATGAGAAGCCAGCAGACTTTCATGTTTAGTCTTGTAAATCTTGTTCCATATTAGAATCAAATGGACATAAAGAAGCCGTATTTGCTATAATTCACTGCAGTTTGTCTAGCAGCTCCATGACATTATCTAAGCATTGTCTTTATATAATCTATAGGAAACTTTTCAGTTCTCCCACATGAAGAAGCCTTCCCACAATATTTTTGCCCACACCTAACTGTGAAGCCTTTTTTTATCTGGTTTTGGACAACGTGAATTTAACACAGTATTGTATTATTTCATTGTTGTAAATGGAATTTTCAAGTGTTCAGTGTTACTTTCTATTATATTCTTTATAACATATTTCTGGAAAGAAAACTACTTGAAGCTAAATACTGAGTCATTTATAGATTTGTAGTGACTGCTGTAGTACTACTGTAACTACTGTAGTAACAGGTCCCACACTATACCCATCCTTATTCTCAACCCACCCAGGCAATCTTGTACTATAGACAGAACACCAGACACAGTAATAGGAAATTTGGGAACCTGTTTCCAAATTTCCTAACCGGTCAGCTTTGTGCAAAGAACTTCTCCTGCCCCTTTCTGTGCCCTAGAGTTTAGAGATCTACTGATTAGGAATACTGCTTAAGACATTTAAATTAAAATACTGTCCCCAAAAGTAGATAGAACTCAAGACTTGCAGCCTAACCTTTCTGAAGGAGGGAGAAAACGTTACAGCATGTTTGTTTACAACAGGAAAGCAAAAAACTAAACTTATGACAAAGCCTCTGAGTGTTTGCTGGAGAACCTTATCTAATATAGAGAAGCAGAGTTGTATGGAAAAAAAAAATGGAAATTGTGGATGACAGAACTTTAAACTATTCATTTTAAGTAAGAGGCTTTACTGTATTTTAACAAATATATTAATCTTGTCACAGTTTGAGTAAAATCCAGTAGTCAAACAAGAAAATACAGAAATGGGTTCAATTTACCGTAGTGCACAAAAGAGATGCCAGACAGACTTCTTCTGTCTATTGCAATATTCTGAAACTGATGTTAAGCACACCATAATTCTATTTCTGCTTACTCTGTACTACAGTAATTCTACTCTTTTTCTGCTAAGTTACAGAGTTCCCCCAAATTCAATATGGTGGGGTTGAAAAGATAATGCAGGGCTCTATTCCAAATGAGCTACATCTTTTTAGCTTTTAAAATAACTTGAAATATTACTTCCAAACACTGCTCTATAGACCCTGGAACAGACATGAAATCACTAGTCAGTGATGTAAATTGTTTAGGCTACTAAGCTTACATTTGTTACCACTCTGTTTAACTTAAATTTAAGATGAGCACGCAAATTTTAAAATGCATGCAAAAAAATCTGAAGCTTGAAAACTTTATTCTTTGGATTAGTATTTCAGTCATCACTTCCAGAATTTCTCGTCTAACAGCAATGCTGAAAAACAGCAAAACTCAGTGTTATGCTTCACATATCTATTTATGGTAGGTTTTACTTTATCACTGCTATCATTTACAACCAGGAACAGTGCTTCACTAACCTGAAATAAACTACCAAACAGTCTGTGCTTGTCATAAACAAGTTATTTCACAGTCCCATCGTATAATCCATATAATGACAGAACCATTAATTTTTTTTGTTTTATGTTTTGCACAAACAAACAAACAATACTCCAAATGACAACCTGACAGAAATCTCATACGAGTATTCTGCCACTGTAACATCAACTGCACAGTATTAATTTCACAATGAGGACTTCAATACCTTCAAATCTACTACAGATACCCTAAACGAAAGCAAGCAAGTTTACCTGAACTGAAGGAAGTGGGCCTTTTCCCAGTTATTTCCTTAAAATTCCTCATGCTAATCCCATACTATTTATGGAAAACACTGTGTAATAAAAACATGCAGCCTTTCAAGTCCAGGAAAGGAGCATTCTTTAAAGAAAAATCACACTGATAAAAAGTAATGTTTTATTAAATATATAGCTATAATACTGTAGTACTATAAATGTGGACCTTACATTACACGTTTTGAAACGAGAGAAAGTATAGAAAACATGGCATAATGTGTGTTAGTAAAGCAGTGTGCCATACTACCAAGAAAGACATGCTGGAAGTACGCAGGGGATACCATGACAAAAGGGTATCCATCAGAATATAACTTACAGGCAGGTTTCTTGCTGAGTCCAAATAGAGAATAAGCAACGCAGAAGAAAGCCCATCATTGGCTTGGTCTTTATCAGCTCTAATGCTTGTTAGCACCTAAACCAAAAACATACTGTAAGCCTTTCTGAAAATCAAATAATATCATTATTATTTCTGTCCCATTCCTGAAAAATATTTTAAAAACATCTCCCAAAACGCAAACATTCACAAATGCACACTATGAAGCCAAAGAAGTAAGTTTTCAAGACTCGTATAAATATTTCTAACCCATTTTTAAGGGAAATTTCCATCCTATTTCCTAATTATTTTTTTTTTAGATTGGACAAATTAAAATATCATATCCAGCTTTATCTCCCAGGCTAATGAAATGTTAGCTGATATTCTCAAACCATAACATTAAAAGAAGAGGATGACAAAAGGATTTTAAAATCCCATACCACAAGAGTACATTGACAGTTATGACTGGTTTGAGATTTCTAAAGACAAACAGGTTGGAATGAAGTTACAGGTTTACCCAAATTCACAACAGCTAGAGAATTAAATTACTTACATGCTTAATACAAAAACCCCAAACAAACCCACAACAAGAAACACCCCACAATTAAGATTAGTATAAAAGCAACGTGTTCCTTTAATACCTTGTCTAGATTTTCAGCAGTTGGCATCAATGTGAGCCATTCCAGTTTTAAATGTAATTTTCCTTTGGACACTTCATCCAAAGTAAACCACTAAAAGTTAAGCAAAGTAACGTGAAATAATCTGACACCAAACAAATACATGATTGCAATCGGCTCTTCAGGACATTTAGGAAATGCTGAACTCTATTAGAAACCTCGTAGAGCTGAAGTCTGCATAAGCAGAAAAAATCCGATTCATTGTTTAAAATTTCCTATTCCAGACTAAATATTACAACACAGAATAACAAAAACAGCCACACAAACCTCTGTTATATAGTAAAAGCATTTTTAAAATACCATGAGAATTCTTTAAGTTCTGTAAAGATGTTCTGGAAATACAAACCCTGCATAACATACTTCTTAACAATACATAAGGTCTCATAACCATCTCTCTTATGTATAGAATAAAAATTAGTCTGCTAAGTCTAATAATAGTTAAACTGGGCAACTAAGTATTCTCCCGCAAGAATAAGCTCTCACCAAATATATAAGTTACAGTTTTTTGCATTTACATACTAGTAATCTTAAAACCCCAAGACAGACGAAGAATGGCATTATTCTTCAGATTTCACCAATTCAGATATCCCTTAAACCACTGTACTGATCATTAAGAAATCTATTTCTATAGCATTAAGGTTATTCAGGCACATAAAGGAACTATCCCCAGGAAATAATAATACTACAAGAACAACTACATATACAACATATGGGTTTTTTAAACGAAAACTTACAGAACACTTACCTCATCTAGAAGACGCTCCTTTTCAACTTCAATTAAATCTATCATCAAACTAGAAAAAAAGAAAATGAAAGAAAAATCAGTATCTTGCCCAAGAAGCAAAAAATTTAATACAGAACGCAAATCCCACCCTGTGCTTGCTGAGTATCCAGGCTTCCACTGAGTTCAAAAGAGCAGAATACTATTCTTTTAGCCCCTAAGAGAGGAAGAAGTAGGGAATGAAATGGCTGAACAAAGATGAATGCAGAATAACAGAAAATATGCCTATACTAGAGCCCATTTTGTAGCTACAAGGGCAACTGGCACAATATGGCTCACATACGTAAGACCAAACTCTCAGAACAGTGACTACATCCAAATTACCCACTGGAAATAGCCCCTGGACATATCCTATGACCAAATTCATGCTTTGGCATCGTCTGGAAGAGTGCTAGTTCACACAAGCTAAAAACGCACCAGGGAATCTGCTAAAAATCAAACAGGGCAGAGAACTGCATGCCAGTGCACGAACATTTGTTGTGGCTTTTTATTTTATTAGTACTGATGTACACCTTATGCCACTTTCCCCCCCCACCACTTCAGTGTAAGATTAGGGAAGTGCAAAGAAAAGAAGCCTTTGTACTACCTACTTCTTTATTTTAATGAGAAGAGAAGTAGGTACTGTTGCTCCTGTTAAGAGAGAAGGAGCTGGAAAGATAAGGGAGTTCTACTCTGTATGGAAAGCAACAATGGGAAGCTCCAAAACTCTGCAAGAAATAAAGGTGACAAATTACTGGAGAAAGAAGCTGACTAAAACCCTGAAATGTTTATGGGTAAACACTAAAGGCAGGCCTATGGAATCTAAGAGTGAGTAATGTTTGCGAAACCATTACAGCAAATTTTTTTTCTTTAATCAAATAGTTAAGATAAGCTTTTAGAAAAAAATAAACTGCGAGATAGCCATTTAAAAACTATGAAGATGAAGAAGATACACAGCTATAAGAAATACTTAAGACTTAGTGCTGCTTACAAAAGCAGGTAGGGTATACAATTACTACAAAAAAACAACCTTCTTTTTTCTGGGTACCCACAATACTTACCTTATTTTTAAAAAAATACATAAACATATAGATGTGTATATACACACAAGCACATTTTTATATACATATATTCACATATAAGAAGTAATTAGGGAACTGCTTACTACCATCATTTTGAAAAGGTCATGAATTTATAAATATAGTAATATAGCAGAACTACAACTGCAATAAAATGCAAAAAGAAAAAAAAAAAAGATTACATCAAAATACTTAATCTCTTTGCAATACCAACAAGCATAGTCTCTTCAACATTTACCTTCCTAGGAAGTCATCTTTATCTGGATCTTCATCAAAGAGCTCAATCTCTAGCTCCTGTCCTGGATGTTCATATACTAAGGCCTGGAAGTACAGTAAGTTGGCACTGTCAATCGTAACACTAACTAACTTTTTGAAATGGCATAGTAACAGTAAAACATTGAACTACAGTCCCTTTGTGTACTGAAACATATCAATACAGAAATGCTTTAAAAAAGGTGCAATTTAATGAGTAGAGCAAGTGTAAGAGCTTTTCAGATGCAATTTGCTAATGTTGGCTTTAAGAGACTAGACTGCTTTTCAGAACTACTGATGCTTAGTCTAGACAAAAGAAGTACATACAGCAGTGGAGAATTTCTCTTTTGTTACAGAACTTTGGGCTGTTAGAGGGAGACACCAAGAAGCTTCTCAAGGAAGCCCCCAAAGTGTCTTATTTAACAAAAGAAACTTTAGAAGACAACTTTACAGAATGCACAACAAGGTATTTTTATTCATTATACCTCATAAACTTCATTCCATTTTGGGTTGAGGTTTTCTTTGATGACCTTGCTTTGGAAAATCTGGTTGCCCACACGGATGATTCCATAAGGGTCTGACTTTCCTTTAACAATCCCTTTTAGGTAAGTATCTTTCCCCTCCAGGTCCTGAGCTTCAATAAAGTGTATCCTTAGGACACCCTGAAAAAGAAAAAGATGGAGTTTATGTAGTAATCTGAAAGGCTCTGTGCCATCACAATTTATGCAATATATGTTTTATAATTTCCACTGTGATTTCCTTAACATGAAACTTAATTTGGCCACACTGTAAATGGAGGGATATAAACAATGATCCACATACACAGCAGACTTAGAACTAAAGAGATTCCTGAAAAGAAAAACTGCCACCAACAATCAGAAACATGCCAGTTATATAAAGAAATGCCACATTACTGGAAGCAAGTAGCAATAAGTAGTAAAAACTTTCAAGTGAAGAGCACTAACAATAATTTGCAGCGATAATATAAAACATGTGCTACTTAATTTTTAGTCTATACAGTTGAACTATATTTTAACAAATAATATGTTTAAGATTCTAGCAAAACAAAACATCTTTCTTGGTGTTATTATGAAACATTAGCTGCACAGAAAGTATTTATAAGTTAAATCAATTATTTTAAGTGACGGGATTCATGATAACTTGTACTACTGCAATAACTGTATTTAGAAATTCACACATGTGCATATTTTTAACAGTTATTACTACAGAAAAAACTAAATGCCAAATCATTAGTATTAACAGAAACATGTGTACCTTTGGTATAGGAAACCGCAATTGAGCAATCTGCACTTCGCTGACAAGGGGGACTGTAATTCTGTTTGGAAGGACCAGGTAGTTGGATATTATATCCAAGATTATTGTATCTGATAAGCCACTGTTGAAGAAAATAATCCTCAATTACTTCATGAGAATTAAACACACGTTATGTCACAGTAATATACTCCTTTTGCTGCTTAACAACCTAAATGGGGAGAACATTTGCCTTTTTGGGAAGATGCATCTGGTTTTTAAACACTTTTAAAAATAAAGGATTCTTGTCAAAATGGCCACCAGGTGGAAGCAGCGGATACTGAACAGCAGAAACCAGAGAGATGAAGATAAAGTTCTCATTTCCCTGCCACAGCCAAGTTCCCCCTCACCCCCAGCTCTTAAAGCCACCCAGGGTAAAAGGCTGTTGCGTAAGTTTTCTTGCCTGCATTGCATGTAACCAAACAGCCCTTAACTGTTAATCTACTTTTGTATTTCAATAATGATTTAACTGTCGCTGAAAGTTTGGCTAACCATTCCTGTATTGTTACGAAACACATTGTCCTCTTGAGCTGGAGGACCGTCATTTAAAACAGAAACAAAGAAAACATGCTCGTGGAGAGTAAAATATAGCCTAGGGAAGCGAAACGGGTTTTGTTCTGGCAAAAAGGGAGCGGCAGTACAATCACATTGGTAATGAATCATTTAAAAAACCCAACCCCATACTCCCCCACAAACACACGAAAAAAGATTTCCCAAGCTACAAGTTCGCTCAGTTTGGGTCTGACGTGACAACAAATGGGGAAGTTGTCAGACCAACACCTCTGGTTACACACATAGCCTACACTGGCAAAAAGGCAGAACTGGAGTGGTACAATTCACCATGGAAGACAAGTCTCCAGGAAGATTTTAGGGGTCTGTACAACGGTTCAGAAAGTTATACAAATACTTGAGATGTTCTGAACTGCAGGTGCACTCTTGCCAAAGCTGGTGGAGCTGCTTCAGGGATGAACGATTTCTCCCAAATACACTTTACCATCCTCCTTTTACAGTATTTATGAAATTAAGATGCTGATAATGTTTGATTACTTAGAATGGTGTTCAGATGAAGGACTTGTGTGTAATCACCTTGTGAAGTTTTTCTAAGAATCAGTCTCCAGTTGGGAGTAGCTCTGACTCAGCAGTGAGCATACAAACACAAAAGCTACAGTGAAATGTAATATATATTACATTTTCATTTGGGAAGAAAATTTCATGTTGAGCAATAAACATATAATGGTAGAGATGGGTAGCAGACTTAACCCATTAAATACAATCTGGCCCATTTCAAATTCCCACTGGTCTTTTATGCCAGAGATTTGCAACCTGTACAGCCCGCATCCCCTCGGCTGCCCGCTTCCACTGTAAATCCAGATGAACTATGATACATGTTAGAACACGGCTGACTTTTTAATGGCATCCAGTACAATAGGAACAGAAGAAACTCAAGACTGCATCAAGACCAATGGACAGATCTGTGCAGACCTCTGTTTATTCTCTGAAAGAAGCAACAGCGGACAATGTTAAGATATTGCTCAGAGAAAGTTTCCTCGCAACTTCTGTGAGTTAATTCACATCTGCCCTAAAGAGGAGTCGTCTTCATTCCCCTTCCTTTCTTGCAGAACTTGTCCAGACATTACAAAGATTTTCATTCTACATGAATGCTGAATCCTATAAATTTACAGTTTCAGTAATTCTTCAGATAACTGCTAACTATTTTATTTGAAAATAAGTAGCTTCCTTTAGTCATGGTAACACATGTTGCTTTTCAAATTTCTCAGTTGTTTTGCTAAACATCACATTTTCAACTTAGGTATTGTTCAACTTTCTGTAAAATAAGCCAAGAAAATAGAACCCATTTTTTTGTTAGAGTTGACTTAAAAATTTAAGATAAACATCTCAAACAGTCTTAACATTAAAAGGAAAAAAAAAGCTGACGTGATGGTAACTACACAAGCAACAGTCACACTTTTCAAAATACAAGTCTGATGATGAATCTCCAGGAGAGAGGTCAGATAAGTTTGTTTTGTTCATGCTTTTGTTAGTGTTTCTACCAGGCAAGAAGAGAAAAGCTCTGCTTTTATGCTCAGTAAAGCACACGCCTTAAGAACATATGATTAATTAACTGACCTAGGTCACAGAAAGCAAATGAGCAGTGCAACAGAGGCAATGGTACCTGAGCTGCCTTGAAAGAAAGGTTATCATGCTCTTCTCTAGTATTTAGTTAATGTCATGTACATTATGAAATAAGCTATAGACAAAATAAACCTATCCTGGACTAGCAAAAGGTTCAGACACGGATTAATGTTCAAATGGAGATCTCTTTAATTAAAAACAGTCTGAAGCAGAACAGAGCCCAGTTGGAACCGGGAGGGTTTGTGGTCCTTTATACTAGGCCCAAACCCTAACTCCAATTCCAAAGCTCAGTTTCACAATTTTATCCCAACATAAATGCTTGAGTTCACTAAAACATTTGAGAAATGAGTATGAAAACTGAACCAGCATTAATGGAATTTCACAGAATTTTACACAAAGAAACCGGACTCATAGGAGGTAGCAGATATTCCGTTTTTAAAAACAGGGAGCTGAAAAAGAATACAAAAGATCTTAACCAAGTAATGAATTAAATTAACTCCAAAACAACATGACACTTTCAAGCTGTTTAAAACTTATCTAACCAAATACTAACCAACTGGGATGCTCCCAGCTGGAAAGTATTCTTCATGAACGCAGGCAAAAATGATAATCTTTTTTATTCTTTTGTTACTTAAAATAAGAGTTCTGATCTATGGAAAACAGAGACAAATCACTGAACAAGCAATAGAGAAATATGTATCAGTTTAAACCCTTATGCTGATGCATCATCAATAAAGAGCTTCTTAAGATCATAAAACTCTAAGTCATTGATTCTAAGTACAATTGCTTTTTCAGTCCACAAAAATGAGAGAACTGTGAAATGCTTCAGATAGTGTATTATAATAAATGTCTTCAAAAGCTCAATTTCATTGCAGAAAAATAATTGGCAGTTACCTAATCTGTTGCATTGCTCTCTAGTTAGCTTTACTTAATTTCTAGTGACAGAATAAGCAGCTATGTATTTTTCCTGCGTTGTCTTTATTCATACAGCAGAGACAGCACATCCCTGACTGCACAGAGTATTTTTACTATATCTTAAGCAACAACAACAGAATTCACCTTCCCATCATCCACATCCCCTCCTGACAGCACTTGAGCATTCTCACAGCCTGGCTCCTCCTCACATAGAGATTTTAATTTCACTCCTCCGTAAACTACACTAATGATGGAATACGAATTACTTTTCTGTCCTTCTTGTGGAGTCATATTCGGAGAGCAATGGAAATTATTAACAGCTGACAGGGAAACTTCCAGTAGCAAATGCAGAAATTCATTTAGCAGAAGACATTTGCAAACAGAGTACCAGTAAGTAGCTTAGTGTGCAGCCAACAGCCGCAGGACAAAAAAGGTACCGGTGGCGGCAGCAATCTCTTGTTCATCATTGTTTATAACAACTACAATATGTCAAGCTGTTTTACCAAAATATACAATCTATCTATACAGATAAGAAAAACAAATACATCACTGAAGAAATGTCTTGGAAAGGCAGACCATGAGTCACCTCAGCTACAGTTACTATAGAAACTATACCACATCTAGATGGCAGCATTATATGATATGTAGCCAAGTTTGGTTGCTCTGGAAACCATAAACTTGAGATACTTAGCCAGACTTTGTTTACATCTGAGGTTTTGTGTTCGCAGTCAGGCAAATACGCAGAATGATATGAATCTCAGGAGCCTAGTAAGCTTAAGTATTAAACGTAAATTTATTAGTGTTATGTCAAAAGAGCAAATTATTACTCAGAAGCTGTTATTTTGGAAGCCATTTCCTCAGTGATTAAGAAAACCTCTTTCCTCGGAGGCAGTCTTAAGCAGGCTTGAAACATAAGCAATCCTTGCAGCCATTAACCTACTTAATGCAAGTTCTAATTTCAAACTGTTCAACCGGGATTCCATGCAATGGCTTCACATGTCTAAGTAAAGCAAAAACCATTTCAGGCGCACAGTTGCGCACTAAAGGATTAATATAATATCTAAATTCAAACTCTTGTTTTTAAACAATAAAAAATAATTCTGGAGTCAGCCAACTCTTGAGAGTATGGGATCCAATAAAAGAACTAGACACAAAATTCAAATGTGTATCAGATATGTCATTGTCCCCTTTGCCATTGTCTCAATATTTAGAAGCCCCTGAGTAACTATTACAACTTGGTAATTATGAATATATTTATGGATTTAATCTTATTAGGATGGCAATGATTCAGAGCAGCTTGTTTTTCACCTCTGCTTCTGCTTTTTTCTTTGGGGCTTTATCATGTCCTGTTTGAAAAGCTCTGAATAAGTCAAGCATTTTTTCTAGCTGTATATGGTCAATATTTTTGCTACTCCATTTGATCTTCACATAATAAGCTGAAAGCTTTAGAAGTAGGTACTTGAAGAGATTGAAAAGTCTATTTAATTTGATTACTGTCTTAAGGTATTTCTGACTACCTTTACACGAGCAATTAGAGTTGTATCAGCAAACAAATCCATGAGCCAAGATGTTGTCAACCCACTGGCGTAAAAAATAAGGCTCTCTGTCTTTCTGCTGTCCTAGGAGATGGCAGATAGGAAATTCACAAGATTCTGGAAATCTGGAAGGGCTGAGAACACTAAAAAAAGCAGATTAAAAATTATCTTTTGAAAATGTTTTTAATAAGACCTACTAGATACACTTTTAATGTACTTTCACTTGTAGTGAAATCACTACTTTCTGCATTTTGAGCAACTTCATATAATTCTAAATTAAGACATAACTGCTCAGAATCATTTAACCTAAAATTATTTAGCTGATGGTCTTCAGATTTTCTGGGGTTTATTGGGGTGGAGGAATATCAAACACTGCTTTGCGTATACTCACTTCAGTCCCGGAACATCCAGAAGATTTGTCAGTCCAGTCCAGTTAATTTCCAAAAGCTGTGAATTACAGAGAAAAGAAGGAGAGGAGAAAAGAAAAGGAAAAAAAAAAAAGGCAACTTAAAATTCACAACACTGAAGAAATAAACTTCATTGATATAGATTCTGATCATTGGAGGGCTAATAACCAGTTTCCAGGATTTTTTTTAACAGAAAAACAAAACCTCTTCCATTCTAACTATTTTTTAGCCATGGTTTTTAAAACGGAGTTATAAAATCAACCCACCACCCTCTTATCCACCCTTCTACACATACATATAAATACACACATGCACACCCCAATATACACGTGTAAATGGTATCTACTACATACAACCAATATCAAATAATGAATGTGGTTCTACTTTCTGGAGAAATATTTTCATGTTCACCATAGACCTTTTATAGGTGAACAGTCACCAACATGAATTTACAAAATATAATAAGCTGCTGAAGAATCCCATTTGAGACCAGGAAAATAACAGATCTGGAAGACACAATCAACTGGAAGAATGAGGGACTGGGATCAAGAAGGTGGAAGGAGGATGGGATAACAGCTTGCAGACACAGAGGCGGCTGTTTTCAGTTACAAAGAGACAAATTCATTCTACCACCAATGCAATAAAGAAGAAAGGTATCAACAGGATTAGGTACCGAAGTGAAAAAAAATCGTCAGAAATAATTAGTAGGGATAACTCATTGCCAGATCATATATACTTCCTTCACTGAAAATATTACAGAATATTAGATATGCAAATGCTATAAAGGTTTATTTTGTTTCAGGGCTGCTGGCATGAACAATTAATTTCTAATGTCCTTTTCAATCCTATAATCTTCCAGTTCTAGATAACTAAACTAATAGAACTGGGTTTCCTCATCTCCCTTCTCACTGGAAACTTTCTATTAACTGCATAGAAGTTAATTGAATCTAAGCAACAAACAAAACCAAACCCACCCAACAACCACCACGCTTTCAAATCCAACTAACCCAATCTGAGAACAACTGCACAAAAGAAGTTAAAAGGATTTTAAGATTCCTCAGTTAAGAAACTAATTGTGGTGGTTCAGCTCAATGCTGAAACAAAACAACAAAACTCTACAAAAACATATGTTGCATCTTTCCACAAACACGTGGAATTACGTTCATTTTCTATTAAAAAAACCCAGCACATAGCATTCTTTTATAAAGGATCTATTAATAGTTTAATTAGTGATTTCCTTTGTGAATACTTCAACTAAAGATAACATATATTTACTTACATAAGGAGCACTGATACTTAATATACTTTTGTAATGGTGGCAAAATATTTCAGCAATGTTATCTAAGAAGCACCTAGCTTACTTGTAACAATTAAGTAGAAAAAATTGTAATGCTTTCAACAGAAAAGGCAGTAAGATTTAATAACTGAATATTCCAAAACAAAAGGCAAGACGTATCATGGGATGTACTGCAAAAATCTACCTAAGCCAGCAACATGCCCTTGCTAGAAAGAAGGCTATCCTGAGCCGCATTAGGAAAACTATTGCCAGCAGGCTGAGGGAGGTGATCCTTTCCTTCAACTCAGCACTGGTGAGGCCACACCTGGAATGCTTTGCCCAGTTCTGGGCTCCTCGGAGCACGGAAATGCTGGAGAAAGTCCAACAAAGGGTCATGAGGATGACTAAAGGACCAGAGCATCCCTCCTATAAGGAAAGGTGGAGAGAGCTGGGACTGTTTAGCCCACAGAAGAGAAGGCTCATTATTATTAATGTCTATAAATAGCTGAAGGGAGGGTGCAAAGAAAACTGAGCCCAGTCTTCTGGGCACCACCCTTCTCAGTGGTGCCCAGTGACAGGAGCAGAGGCAATGGGCACAAACTGAAACACAGGAGGTTCTCTCTGAACATCAGGAAACACTTTTTTTTACTGTGAGGGTGACTGAGTGCTGGCACAGGGTGCCCAGAGAGGTTGTAGTATCTCTGGACATGGTCCTGGCCAACCTGCTCCAGGTGACCCTGCCTGAGCAAGGGGGTTGGACTAGATGACTTCCCTGCCAACCTCAACTATCTATGAGTCTGAACATACTACAACAGAACACAAACATTTGGTCCCACCCAGGGAATAAGATTAGTGTCTTCCTAGCCATGCCATTCGGAAGGGTGACTAAACCTACAGACTTCAATAGAATGCCTAAAATTTAGCACTTTCCCTGCTGATTCAGAAAATTGATGCAAGGTTTTTCTTAGCCTCCTCCTTTTACCGTACTACATTCCTGTGTCTCTGTATAGGCAGCACAGAAACAGAGACTCCTCTAATACAGGCACCCATCTTCACCCCCAGTGGATGGCTGAAAGCAGCTTTCTCTCTGCCTTCATCAGCCAAAGGAGTCCAATGGAGATTGGTTATATTACAAAGTTTAGAAACCAATGCACTTCGGACAAAATAATTATAGATTTATACAGATCATTACAGTTTATCTGTTTGATTATTTTAAATACAATTTTCCAAACCAGGAAATTCAGGATATTCATGTTTCCCAGACTGAAAGAACAAATGAAAGTCAAAACAATTTTTCACTTTGTCACTACAGCATCAGACAGAAGAGAAGAGCTCTCAGAAGGACAGCTAAACTTCATGGTTCAGTTCTATTCAATTCATTTTCTTACTTCACATTATTTTATATTGTGTGGGTTAAAATGTAGTAAACAATAAACTTCTGCCAGTTGTATGTATTTTATTATGTCTTTGCATCTGCCTTTTTCCACTTGCCAATTACAGAGTATTTCCTTTATACATCCATTTCATACACTGATTTTTTTTTCCAGGAACCATATTCAATATGTCAACAGATACAATAATGATGAAGTTTTGATAGCAGGAAAAAATAAAACCCACAACATTTTTATTGTTCTGCTGTGACCCTTAAAAAACACTTTCCCAAAGTATCCACAATAAAGTAGCAGCAGTACAGAGAACTGAAATATGAAGCTGTAGACACTTCACTGAACTATGAGTAACATTGTTCCTATAAGCTTTAGAAATTTCAGGAGCTTTCTATTAAGATACTGCAAAATTGATGCTACTGTGAAAACTTAGGTTGATTTTTAAGAGACTTCTAAACCCATATTTTGCAAGTTAAATCAGAAAGTTAATTTTTCCATTTGACTGGCTTTTTAGCACCCAGGCTTTGAAAATAGTATGTGGAAGGTGGAAAAAAAAAGTAACAGAATTTTGAACTTTTTACTAGATACAGTAATTTCTTTTTGCAATTTAGGGCATAGAGAAACAAAGTATTTCTTGTATTAGCTGCTGGTATCACTTCTGTTTTAGCCTTTGCATCACTGGTGAAACGCGCCACTGGATAAATTGAAAATGGAAAGTTTTATTTGTCTGCTGGTAATTACATTTCACAATTAAGATATTTTGTCTTTATAACTAGTATGTTCCAAATACATCCTCTCACTTAGTCGTTTATTTACTTGATTCTGTGTATTAAAATTCTTTTGCAGGACAAAATGAAACAAATTATCTTGCAGGACAAAATGAAATACAGCAGCAGATACTATTTAATATAAATCTAAATTTCCAAGTTCATGTTTCCAGATGCACACAACATTGGAGGCAAACAAAATAACATTATTAGGAAAGATATTCTCGGAAAGCAATAGTAGTTCTAGTGACCAAATTGCACAAACAGGTGGAAATAAAAAGCTTTCAAAAAAGTAAGTTCTGCAATAAAATAATTGATTTTTGGACTTCAGAAATTTTAATTAAAAGTATCCTTACCCAAAGGCTGAAATACCTCTAAAATCCTAACTTTTATAAACACAAGCTGAACAGTTATGGTCTCTTTGCTCTTTTAATCCTATAAACAATTCATGTTAGACAACTACTGTGCAATTATTAATATCTGTGAAGTTGATATTTGTTCTCATTATAAAATAACTTCAAAACATAGAATGTGTCATCATCTCGGAATTGGGTATTTTTCTGAAATGTACAAGGGCTTTTACAACATTTGAAAGCGTTAAGTGAACAACACAGTAGAAATTAATAATTAAAGCACATTTCATAATAATGAAGCAGATCAGATTCTTGCTACTTGTAACAACAGTCATTCTAAAAAATGCAATAAATATTGACAGCCTTGGATTTAGTTTTCCACTTACAAAGTGATACAAACCCTGGATGAATATGCACTAAATTAACTGAAGAATTTGTACACAACACCAACTACAAGATGAATGCAATGGTAAAATATGAGACAATGCTATAGATATGAACATCTTCAGGAAACTTTTCAAATTGACTTTACTTCTCCCTTAATTTCACATACAGCTCACTTGATTTCTGCATCAGCACAGCGCTCCCTTGACTGGGAAACTGAAAACTTCATAGTCAGGCTTTGGTTTCCATTACACAAAATACCCCAAAGCACTTCTATCTTCTGCCCAAGAAATACATGATATTGGTTCTGAGATAGGAATACAGACCCTACTGTCAGAAGATATATGCAAAGAACCATCTTTGCCAGTCTGAAGGGAGGCTTTGTATCACTTCACTCAGTTTTCTTCTGCACCATCCATAAAAACATTACAGGCTCCTATATCCTGAGCACATGGTTACTTTCAGCAAATGGTTATACAATATCAATTCAATTTTTTTTTCCCCTAAAACATAGCGGTATTTCAAGATTTTTTTTTTTTTTAACTTTTGTTAATTTTTAGGATGTTTTTAAGTCAAAAGAATTTGGATGAATGCTGGGAGTAAAAATTAAGATCTCAGAGTAAAAACAGTGGTTTAATTGACGACATCTAGTTCCATTTGAGAGCCACTAGGATACAGAAACAGAATAGCTGTGGTTGGAAAATGTCCCTGGAGATCGTTCAGTCCAATACTGCTGCTCAAAGCAGAATCAGGTACTGCAGGTTGCTCAGGGCTGCATCCAGTTGGGTTTTGAGTACCTCCACGGATGGAGACTCCACAGCCCCTCTGGGCAACCTGCTCCAGTATTCAATCACCCTTACCCCATCAGATATTTATATACATTGACAGCATCTCCCCAACCTTCTCTTCTCCAGGTTAAACAAGCCCAGCTCTTGCAGCCTCTCCTCGTATGAGATATGCTCCAGTCTCTTAATCATCTTTGTGGCCCTTTGTTGAACGCGCTCTGGCATGTCCACCTCTCTGTTGTACTGGGGAGCACAGAACTGGACTCAGCACTCCAGATGTGCCTCACCAGTGCTGTGCAGAGAGGAATGATCACCACCCTCAACCAGCTATTCCTAATGCGGTGCAGGGTGCTGTTGGCCACCTCTTCCATAAGGGCACATTACTGACGTCTGTTCATCTTTTTGTCCACCAGGACACCCCAGATGTTTTTTCTACAATGCTGCTCTCCAGCTGGTCAGCCCCAAGTCTTCCTGGTATATGGGAAGGACTTTGCATTTCCCTTTGCTGAACTTCATAAGATTCCTTTTGGCACATTCTCCAACTTTTCAAGGTCCCTCTGAATAGCAGCACAACTATCTGGTGCATCAACCACTCTTTTCAGTTTTAAGCAAGGAAACTTGCTGAGCGTGAACTCTGTCCCACCATCCAGGACAGCCATGAAGATGTGTTGTCTCCCATATTTACCCCTGGGCTATGCCACTACTGACTGTCCTCTAACTAGACTTCATATCACTGACTACAACCCATTCAGCCCAAACAGTTCAGCCACTTTTCAATCAAGCTCATTGTCCACTTATCTAGTCTGTACTTCATGAGGATGAGGATGTTGCAGAAGATAGCATCAAAAACTTTACTTAGGTCAAGATATGCAGCACCCATTGCTCTCCCCTCATCCATCAAGCCAATCTTCTTACCATAGAGGGCTATTGGTTTGGTTAACTGTGATTTCCTGTTCATTAGTCCATCCTGACTACTCCCAATCACTTTCCCGTCCCTTCTCCCTTACCAGCAGGATTGAGATCATGTTGGGTTCCTGTGCCCTTAAATCATCCCCAGAGCTCTGCTGGAAGTGGTGTTGGTGTCCAAATGGAAGAACAGCAGTGGGTAAAAGTCTGAGGGCCAGACAAGCTTTAACAGTCAACCACATCCTGAATCTGAGACCCAGGCAAACAGTAAACCTCCCGAGCCAATAGGTCAAGATGGTAGATGGGGGCCTCTGTCCCCTGCAGCAGAGAGTAGCTCAGTACTATCACTTGCCACTGCCTCCTGGTGCTTCAGTGTGCTCCCAGGCACTCCTCTGCTACACTGGTCCTGAATCTGTCCCATAGTTGTAAATCTGCAGGTGGGGTAGAAGTCACCTTCCTTGTGCCAGAAAATTTCCAGCTTTCCCCATCATGGGAGAATCCCATCCAGCAGTGTCTCCAGAAGGCCAGAGGTCCTGTTTCAGGTGTCCCCCCTCTACACAGAATCACACTAGATGAATGCGTGAGAGTAACTAAATTCATCCTAAGCCATCTACTTGATCATACACATTTGCCATATCTGAAATCAGACTGTCAGAACATAAAGTGAAAAATACTATCATTAGTAGCTCTGCAGAGCCCGGTACAGAGACTGCTGACTTTCATCATTCTTCAGGTGCAAGCATGAAGATATCACTGGCTCCAGTACCATTTTGTATTCAATGTCTTTTTAAAGATATCTCATTAAACATTAGTTTTGCCCACTTTCCATTAGAGTACTAGCAGAATTATTTTTAGTGAGAAAAGGCTAACCTAACTTATTACAAGTATGTACTTCAGCGCATGATACAGAGGTACCGATGTGCTGTGAAATTCACATCATCTCTTACCACACTGTTATTTGACTGTGTATGCATATTCTAATAAACATACGGAAAGTTCAACTAGTACATGTGAAAGTTTCCTATACTTCTGAAAACACTGATTTTTAGAAAATGCTTTTGAGAGACTTAGGTTATCAGGTTTATTTTCAAACAGACAAAAAGGTTAAAACCATTCATCCAGTTTGCTCAAGAGCCAGTGCTTACACAAAAACTACCTTTCTTCCTTCAAATTTATCTTCCATTAGCATACAGTGCCTGTGTCAATTATAGATCAGGCTGTAAGCCAAGCACTTAAAAGAAGTTGTGCACAAGAGATGAACACAGACATTAGGAAAATAGTTTTGTCATTAACATTTTCAGCAAGCAAACACACAGTTAATAACTGGATTGCAAAAGGTCCTCTTCAGGTAGGTGGGAGGCTCAGTTTGCTAAGGCACATCTATTTATGGAATTCTAGCAAGGTTAAGTGGCAGTAATACCTTCAGGACTGGATAAAATCTTACCTAAAACTCATACAGTACATGCAACAGTCGGGTTTTTTGTTGTTGTGTCTTTGCTTTGTTTTGTTGGGTTTTTTTTAAGGTGTTATGATTTCTTTTCTACATGAATATAAATTTAAAGCTATCAGTTTTTTAAATTTCTAAATGCAAAGAAAAACTGTTCGGAATAATATGTTGTAAACCAGGTTATTTTACATTGGTATGTAAGTTTTACTTGTGCAGTTCTGCAATAACAAACTGAGCTTGAACACACAGAACATTTATATTTAAGAAAACTGAAGGCAATTTCAGTGTATTCGTCTTTGAAAATTAATGATGCAAACTATTAGTGTATGTTCTCAAATCTCATCCTAAGTTTCATCTAATCTTTAGTTAAGAAATAAATAACTGAGCCAGGCTGAAAAGTCCAACAGCATGAATAACTTCAGTTTTGTACTACTTCCTCAATCCTGCAAACTCACAAATGTTTAAGTAACATAAAATACAAGTAGTTTGGTAGTAGCTGATAAAACTAACTACAACTTGCGTTCTCAGAGTGGTTCATAAGTTTTGACATTACATCACACTTTAAAAAAAATCTATGTAGGCTACCAAGGCTCTGGAAGAAGTAATTTATGCTGTTTAAAGACATGTATGATTTCTTCCCTTTTTCATTATTCATAGGCAAATCAGAAGGCAAATACACACGATAAATACCTCAAAAAGGTGGTCCCTATTCTAAGGTGTTCATACCTGCATCCCATATTTAATAGTTTTGCATACTGATGTTTTCAGAATAAATAGAAAATGAGAAAATATTTGCATTTCCTTTTGATTTTTTCATGCTTTGTTTAGTATATTGCATACAGCAGTTAACAATGCAAAGTCCTGTGCTGTCTCCTAAATAGACTTAATCAAATTAAATTGAGCAACATAATGCATGTTGAAATTCAGCATTGAGAAACATCTCCTACACTAGACTGAAACTTATACGATAGTGGATTTTGTATTGACTGCCACAACCCAAAACAAACAAAGAACAACCTAGCAGATACCACTGAGAACTGATATTTTCAAATTATGTGGCCAAAAAGCATTTCAAAATTTTGCAACAGAGCATATGAAACACATACAGTGTCTGCGGTATATCATCACTATCAATACTTTGATTATTACACACTTCTCAAAAAGTAGGCTACCAATTCATCCTGTCACCAGTCCTTAGACCATGAAGCACGGAAAAAATAATCACACAGAGAAACTGAAAAAATAGTGCTACTAAGAGGGGCCATTTAGACAAGAAATGCAGTTAGCACATTTATTATCAGAAACCTCTATTCATCCACTCATTGTACAGGAATAAATAGAAAGAGAGAGGTCAATTTCAGAAATGTTAAAGACAAATCCTTTTCCATTCAAAGTTGGAGCTAAGAAATTAAAAAAACATTACTAAGGCTAAGCACTTTACAGGATTATTAGAAGAGCTTTGCAAATAAATCTTAATCCATGAAATGTTTTGGAAGGAATATGAGCCTTCAGACTCCTGGAATAAATCAAGCTTTAACCACTTAGGCTTTGAAGGTAATTTCTCCTTGCAAACAAGATTTGCTGCATTTACTCACCACAGTGCTTCCTTTCCAGTTCTACCAGAGGAGCCCAGCAGCAATGATACCAGTGCATTAACACACACTCTCTAATCTTAGTCTACAGATATTAGTGACAGACGCTTTTTTCTTTTCGTGTTTCTTTGGTTTTGGTGTTCTCCCCCCCGCCCTCCACCGCCCACATTCCTCTCAGTAAGGTTGTTTCCAGTCTGCACTTTTGGCTTAAACTTAATCAGAGTTCAGCATAAGATACACCTTTTGTAACGTAAAGAAGAGTTTTCCAAAAAGCAACACCAAGTTCAGGCAAAAAATGCTTATACCTGGTGGACAACAGGATGACCATGAGCCAGCAATGTGCCCTGGTGGCCAAGAAGGTCAATGGCATCCTGGGGTGCATCAAGAATAATGTGGCTAGCAGGTCGAGGGACGTCATCCTTCCCCTCTACTCTGCCCTGGTGAGGCCGCATCTGCAGTATTGTGTCCAGTTCTGGGCTCCCCAGTTCAAGAAGGACAGGGAACTGCTGGAGAGGGTCCAGCAAAGGGCTACTAAGATGATTAGGGGATGGGAGCATCTTTCTTACAAGGAAAGGCTGAGGCACTTGGGGCTTTTTAGTCTGGAGAAAAGACGACTGAAGGGGGATCTTATCAGTACTTATAAATGCTTAAAGGGAGGCTGCCAGGTAGATGAGAACAGTCTTTTTTCAGTGGTGCCCAGTGACAGAACAAGAGGTAATGGGCACAAACTTGAACACAGGAAGTTCCACCTAAACATGAGGAGAACTTCTTTACTTTGAGGGTGGCAGAGCACTGCAACAGGCTGCCCAGAGAGGTTGTGGGATCTCCCACACTGGAGACATTCAAGATCCGCCTGGATGCTGTTCTGTGCAACCTGCTGTAGGTGACCCTGCTCTGGCGGGGGGGTTGGACTAGATGATCTCCAGAGGTCCCTTCCAACCCTGACCATTCTGTGATACCTGCAGAAGTATGGAAATGGCACTGACAGCAGACAAATTCATAGTAGAGAGAAAAGAAAGTAGTCAACTCTACAGTCTGCTTCATAAGAGGGAACCCGTCCAGCCAACCAACAAGGATTTTCATTCCATATTTTGGGCATTACCTTGCCATGACTTGCTGGAGAGGAAAAAGACTCCCTAACTTGTGGTTCTGACAGTAAATTAAAGCAATGCCACCACCCATCAAACTGAAGAACCCTATGGAAAAAAAGGGAGCAAGCAAAAGACTGCCAGCTGATGAATCACTTTTTGAAGCACTGACTATAAAAAAATCCATACTTAAAAATTTTTGGCCTATAAATCTCCAAAATAGCTCACCAATATAATTTTCTTCTCTGTCACCACTTTGAGCAATGCATAATTCTCTCAGTTTAGCTAAATTCAGGGAATGCCAGCTGGTTCTCTGTGGCAGAACTAACAGGGCACTGGAAAGACTGTGGTGAGGATTTGTCACCGAGTGAAACTCTGCCAGGAGCCAGAAATGATGTGGTGTCTTTCCACAGCACACTGCAACCGAGAGAGGTGATATGCCTCACAGAGACTGCTAACAGCCAGCTCTCTGGCCCAGAGCGAGATTTCAGACCCCAGTTACACTTTCTGATGAAGCAGTCAGCATGTGTGTTGTGTTACTCAAAGCTCTTTGAGTTCTTCCTCTGCTCAGAGCAGTGAAAATAAATTATGTTTCCTCCGTGAAAACCAGGAAATTTGTGTCTTATCGAGGCTCTGTACTGAGAACTAATGCAACACATGTTAAAGTGTACTCTTATCAAGACACAAATCCTTCTTATTCCTGTAAACATTTTGGTATCTAAGTTGGAGGGAAGGGAAAGGAATATAAAATCTTTATATGAGGAACCAGTGGTTGTCCAACATCATTAATATCTAAAAATTGATTAGACAGCTTTGTACTCATAAGGTACAGTGACTCTGTTATTGCACTTGCTATTCCACCAACAAAGCTACTTTTAAATACAGAGTTGGTCCAAAGCTTGTGCTCATGGGCTGTCCTAAGCTTAGTGGTTTAGGCTCTGGGCTGGTGGTAAAGGTAGCCAGAGAGCTGTGATCTTATGAGGCAGACACAGGAGTCTGGACACACAGTTAAATAAAGTTTGAAATACTAAACACACACAATGGACTACTTATGTGCTGAGTTCACAGTGAAGCCGTCCACGGTAGGCAGGGGAGATGAAGGTAGGAAAGGCTGCTAGTTGCTCCACACTGGGCTACTGGATGTCCAGTCGGGGCACCATGTAGTTAAGAGCCAGAAGTTACATCTCTCCCAAGAGTACCTGGACCTACTGATTAGAGAAGTGTTTAGGGTGAGAGGGAGACAGCACAAGCAGCCTTGCAGCAAGGGCACTGATGGAACACCTTCTCCTAGCCTTTTGTGTAAGGGGGCAAGGACCCCACAATGGAAAAATACTCAAAACTAGTTTTCAAGCTTTACTAGTTGACTTTGGTGCAAACATTAGAGCCAAGATCTGTTTTAAAACATACCCTACCTATTTTGCATTTTAGGAAAACCCAGTGATTAAAAGTGTTTTGGGGTACATCAAAACCCTGGCTGATTAAAGGTCTCATCACAGAGTAATGTAATTTTGGAATTTATCAAACATTCAACCAAGACCAGCTATCATATAGAATCATATTATATATCATGTTATATGGTGGAAATCCCAGCATAAGCTATGACTTCTATTTATTGAGTTTTACTATGTTTGCTCTTTTCTTCCTTCCTTACATTCACAGTAATCGAGACTTTCAAGTATGCTTAAAAAAAAAGCCCTTGAACCCATCAACACTGGAATTCACCTACATAACAGTGGCAGAAGCATCGTGAGAAGTGGAAAGTTTCCAAAGCTTATTCCAGAGAGCTTGCAAAACAGAAATTGAAAGCTCCCATATATTCTTCATATGTAAGAGATGGAGAGAGTTGGTTACGTGTAATGCTTATTAATCATCTAGAAAAGTGATGGCAAACAGAACTGGAAAACAAAACAAGAGTTTGCTAATTATCATGCTGCTGCTTCTATTTCAAGAGACTATGAAAAAGGTCAAGAACATCTAACATGCAGGGTGTGTATTTTAGTGTTGATACAGCAAAATAATGCAAATGAATAAACACATTATTCAAATTCACTGTTGGGGAAATAGCCATGCAGATGTCACAGTAAACACATAAAGCTCTGCCTCAATCTGTTACTACATTAATGAGTTTGATAAATCCCTGAATAAGTTAGACACAACACAGAACAAGTGTCAGGTGCATAAGTAGTAGAGACAAGATTAATTCTGCTGTTCATGTATGTTTAAACAAACAGTAATAGAACAATCTTCCTAAAACTCTGAAGATCAACAGCCTGTGAAGTCGAGATTTTAAATTAGAGGAAAAATAAGGAATACAAATTAGACAGAATTGATAGGACAAACTTATTCACCTTTTGGTAGAATGCAAGAAACAAAATATTGCAAAGTTGTGACTTGCTACCGTTTATTATTATGTGCAATAGAAAAAAACAAGTCCAGCAAGCTGTGAGCCTTTAAAACTTCCTGGTACAACACACCACTGAAGGCAATAAAGTAGGATCCATTTTTAAAAGTTAATCATGTAACTGAGCTTTCACTCTTCTGAATAGAGACTGTAACAGCTCAGTCCATTTTTTCTATTCTGTTCAGTCATGGAATTGTACTGGCTGTACAGCATGCAAGCGGGATGGACTACTGCCTTCAGTTCTGCACCAAAATTCATTTCTTTTAT
Organism: Ibidorhyncha struthersii; assembly: GCA_013398815.1. Classification (NCBI taxonomy): domain Eukaryota; kingdom Metazoa; phylum Chordata; class Aves; order Charadriiformes; family Charadriidae; genus Ibidorhyncha; species Ibidorhyncha struthersii. The sequence continues at coordinate 801,181 of VZSZ01000142.1, read as the reverse complement.
GATATTCACAATTGATTCAGTGTAATGCAGAAGAAATCACAAAAGAAAGAGTTTTAAAAAAACATATCTATCCCTGGAGCCTATAAGAAAAGGCAGACTAAAATTTGATGGGCATTTTTACATATTTGGTTTTCTCAATACCCTAGATGCCTTTACAAAGGGAAAAGAATGTACTGGAATGTAGAATATACAGGGCCATTACTGAAGTTCATAGCAGCACAAACGGCATCCTCTAAACACTGCCAACTTTGTGGCTTGATTTGGCTGCCATAAGCACTAATAATTCTCAGAAGAGAAGCCACAAAGTATTTTAAAATCCTGATGAACAACTTCCTGCTAATCAAGTTACGGAAGTGTAAGATTTCTGCAGGACAAATTTAAGGTCTGCTACAGGGCACAATGATACAATTCCATGGGATAAACTGTGTTTCTTCTCAGAAATTTATTACAAGAAGGGAACTAACATGCCCTCTGCTGTTACTTGTGAATGCTCATGCAGAAACACAGTACAATTTGTCTGGTAGCAAAGCGTAGCCCATTACCACTACAATGCTAAAGTGCTAACATTATTGTAGTAATTTAATAAGGAACATTATCCAGTGTATTTCCCCAGTAAACATATAATAAACTCAGTCACTCAAACAAGGCCTGACTATACAATACCACAGAAAGTAGAAATCACATCGGTTTTCATCATTGCTATAGGAAACACAGCATATCTCTGCACAGTAACTGTGTTTAACAGTAGTTTTTCAGTGATAACTGTCTAAAGATTTAAGTGAGACAATTGCTACAGAGATAAAATGTATAGTTGTGGGGGCAAGAGAGAGAGCAGGCTGGTTTTTGAGTTATAGTGACCAAAAGAAGGATCACAGTCAATCTTACAAAATCCAGTGCACCTTGCTGTTCTCCATAGTGTCAAATACTCAAAGCTACAGCTACTTTCTACTGCTTTCTACCAGTCCTGCCTTCACACCCTCACGCTAGTACTGATACTCTTCTGACTCTTTAGTGAGCCAGCTCAAGATTCTAAAATACATCTGAAGGACAGGAAACTAGTCACTTCTTGTTGTGTTTAATATTCTGCTAGCTGATGTCCTTTAACCAGCTTCCTTCAGGAGCAGAACTCTCAACACCAGTATAAGAGAGACAATAACACTGAATGGGAGGGCACAGGGAGAGAAGAATATGGTAATGTGCAAGCACCAATTGTGACGGCACTTAAAACATTCCATAAGTTATCAAAATAAAAATGAACAAAATTTAAGTTACAGCAAATAAGTATACAAAGTAACAATGCAAATGACTTTGACTTTATAACCAACAAGACTAATTCTTAACAATTATTATAGCAGGATCTATGCTTCAGAATTTATCCAGGTGTCCCACAAACCTCTTAAAAAGAGGGTAAAAAGTTTTGAAGTAAAAACTGGCAGTCTCATACAGTATGAAGGCATTTTCAATCAACTAAAAGCAAACCAAACCAACATTCTCCTGCATTCTACATAACCACTTTATGTTTTTTTCCAGGCATTTCACTAGTGCACCTTCTTGGTGCAAGCACTCCTTTTGAGTCTAATTTTCATCGGTACTGATAATTTTGAAAAATCACATCCAGCACTGAATTTTCCAAAGGCAGCCAATATTAAATGAAACTAAACCAATATTAAATAAATCAAAACTACAGGACAGACCTACTCTGTAAAGTGAGTAGAGGGAGAGCAGTGCTCAAGTCAGCAAGTGGAGGGCAAAAGTGCGAATATAAAAGTGACAGCTTTGGAAGAGTTGCCCACTTTTCCTGGAAGGCATCCTGTTTTCCAGCCATTTTTTTTTTGAACAATAATACTGGTATTTTCATGTGTCTTTTTTGTTGTTCTGTTTGTTTGTTTATTAAAAAGAGAAAAGGATTGGGTAAGGACACACCTTCAACATTAAGTATGCCACTAAACAAGCTTTTGAAAATTACCAATTTGCAGTACAGCTATAAGCCATATACACTTCTAAAACTGAACAAAAAAAAAAACCCAAAATAATTAACTATGTGCTATTTTGTTCTAAAAGTAAAAAAAAACCCTACAGAAGCAGAGTATATGGTAAACATAGGTACTATTAACATAATGGGAAGTAATGCAAAAACCCTCACAAATCCTGAGTGTTTACACAGTGCTAGCTTCTCTTTAGAACTGAGGCTCAGAGATTTAAAACACTGCTTCAAAACATTAGAATGCACATATTTCTCTGTCTTGAAATCCCTTACATATTTGGACATAATTTATAAGCTGATGAAATTTTTAGTACCTTCTTCACAATAACAACAACAAAATACAGTATTTAAAAAGTTTCATGTAAAGTAGGAACTCTTGCAGCATCAAAAACTTCATGCATTACTCAGAAATACGAGACTGGTAAACTCATTAAACAAGTATGTTCGGAACTATTAATTTAGGCAGCGTTGCCTTATATAGTCATTAAGGCCAGCAAACAGATGATACAGAGCAAGAGGAATTGTTGCCAGTTACTTTAGACTGGAAAATATGAGAACAAAATCTAATGCTAGCTGCCAACTAATTCCTCTTCTCCTCTAACAAAAATATTGAAGAAAAGCTTTCCTTGGCTGCAGCCACTTGCTCTCTAGTAAGAGAACAGAATTTGGTTATCGCTATAATAAACATTATTTTACATTTTTCTGCAGAAGTTAGAAAAATAAACACCAAGATGACAAACTCCACCAGGGAGAGAAGTCTGCTTGGGAAAAAACTAAACATTCATGTATAACTGTCAAAATTATGGAATAACTTGATTCAAAGATACATTTTTTGAACAATAAACCCTTAAATTTGCTCGGACCTTGACCACTAGCTTGGTTTTTAACTGAAAGGATGGTGAAAAATGCTTTTAATATTTTTGTAACTGAACACTTTCGGGGAGGGGTTGACTTTTCATTTTCATACTCGAGCCTATTTCCCACCTATTTTTGTCCCATTAAGTCAACCAGACCCCTAATAAAGTGCCATGGGGGTAGGAGTAAAACCAAAATTACTCTGGACAAAGTCTTTCCCAAAGTGACACATTCAGAAAGCTACTGACCACAAATGAGAGGTGTTTCGTTTGATGAATTTTCAGTTTACTGTCTCAGGTGCAAGTTGTCCAAGTTAAGCAGTGCGCAAACACAGGGCACTTCGAGTGGATCAAGGACAGAAAGGACTGGGCGCAGGTACCCCAGCTAAAAGCTGACTGGAGAAGTATCTGGGAGTACCAGAAATGAAAGGTTCAGACAAATGCTATCAGAGCACGATGGTAGGAGTGGGAAACAGACAAAGTGTCAGGAACTGCTGCTGATTTCTCCCTCCCCATCCCCTGCCAGCTTTCCTACCTCTCCCCTAGAAAGCACCAAAGCAGCAGTGGCTGCAGGAGGTACCCCAGGAAAGCAGTCCAGACACACTGCATCAGGTCACGGCTCAGGCAACAAGTGTGCCAGGAGAATGGTTTCTGCGGAAGGAGTGCACACTGGTTTCTTTCTCAGGGAATACAAAACAGAGAGATTACACCAATGAAGAACAAAGAAAGGTCATTCCTAATCTTGTAGAAAAAAATTTAAAGTCTGTGTCCACACAGCTAAACTCTACTCCCTGCTCCTCAAAAATAGAGTGTTTGCATTTAACTTGTTTATTGGATGGTCCCCTGTAATGAGCTGGGCACTGTACTAAGTCTGGAAATTGATTGGGAGAGCAGTAAATAGCAAAATAATATCAGAGAGTATGTTAACAATTACACAGTGCAGCCTACCATAAGGCAGTGTTCAATCCTTGTCATGGCCCTGCTTAGTTTGTTAGTCCAAACATGAACATTAACAGATGCCCTACACTCATACTGCTCAGCCAGAGGGCAAAAATGAGACAAAACTTAAGCAGACATCTCCTAATGTTTAGACTTACTTCAAAGAAATGTGTGGAAATCCAGATTTGGTTCATCCCAATGTACTTCCCCAACCCTTTTCCAAAGAAGAGCAACGATGTTTTATCAGTTTTGCATGAACTATTTCACTTTTACAAAAAAGCTCACTAAATTATCCACAAAACATTTCCAAAGTCTAACATGTTTTACTAAGATTTAAGTCTACATTCCCTCTACCCTTCAAGCACACACAGTTTCTCTAGACAAACGAAACAAGCTTCATGAATGACACAAGTGACACTAGAGGTTTTTCCTAGGCCATACATAAACACCCATACAAGCCTATCTTTTCAACAAGTTAGCAAAAATTTATCATAGGACATTTGTTCAGAAGAACTGTGTTACAAGAATGTGATTTCATTGAATAAAATAATAACGTACCTTCTAAAGTTGTTCAAGTAAAGAATACACTCCCACCCCCCAAACTTTGAAAACTAGACCAACTTTTTACAGTTGCAGGCTGTTGAGGAAACCAAGGTGATCAGACTGTTTCAAAGTGCCTAAACCCATATACTTGTAATTTCTCACCTGGCATAAGTCTGAAACTATTAAATCTTGACATCATAAGTGTGACTGTTTAATTAGAACATATCCAAGAAACAAAAGCTCCCAATGGAGAATGTAGTTCTAAGTAAGAGATGGAAACAACTGATTTCTCTAAAGAAGTCTGTGTAGCATAAGAATTTCCATAATGTTTACATTTTCCATTAAGCTCTATTACTGGTACTTATTAAAAGCAGTATCAAACTTCAAATTGCTAAAATTGCCTTACACACACATACACAATATCAAAGAAATTTCCACAAGCAAATGTGCAATGTGTATTATGTTCTCCTTGATTTTCTTCTAAAATAAGATTGTTGTACAGACTTTGCAACATCTGTGAACTTTTCTTGATGCATTTGTAGATTAAAAAAGAAGTTTCCTGGAAGTAGTAAAACCTAGACTAGAATCACTGTCATATCTTATAAGATTTAATTTAATTAAAAACGGAGAATACTTGTTCCTCCTTTGCAGGCATTGAAAGTTATATTTGCTATCTGTCCTCTGTTCTTCTACCAATGCCGCACCAAGTTACCAACAGACATACTAGTGCTTTTCAGCCAATCTTACCTGCGAAATTCAGACTACAGCTTTTGAAGTGAAACAATCACTCCAAGGTGAGACAATCCACTATCTATAGTGCCTTGTCGTAGCGCAAACTTCAAAGTACATCTACCATTTTAACATAAAGTATTGAACTGAAATTGTATGATTACACCAGCGAGGCTCTCAGCTTTCAAAAACTACATTAGTTTCAAACTTCACGCTTACTGTATTTGAAAAAGAACATATTTAAGTTCAGCATGAAAAGGCAAGATGGCTATCTAAAACACAACTTCTCATGAAAATGAACTGTATCAGGTAATTTGTGGTAGACCAGAATTCAGAAACGTTTGTGGCCTCAGAAAACTTTCCTTAACTCATTTTCTTTGAATTACTCAGATAATGAAGTGCTTTTCCTAAGCTAAGCATCATTTTCTTTAATTCTCTTAATTCAAGGGAATTTAAATATGTCTGGAATGACTACAAGGTTATTGAACCCTGCACAAATGCTCATCATTTTGGTACCAGACACTGTGATACAAGTTGATACTGGCTGAGCCAAAAAAATCCCCAGCCACTTTCATTGTTGTTTGGGTAGTAAAGAATGGGGAATCCTAGGAAAGATTTCTAAAGTATATCACAGTTTAATTTAGATAAAGAAATCAGTTACTTCTACAAAAAGGATGGTAAAACACAGTAGAATCCTATACAAATGCTATAATACCTTGAAAGTAATTTCAGTTTGTACATAATTATATTATTTAAAATTAAAACCTTTTTAACTACTAAAAAGTATTTCAACTCTTATTAAGTCATGGTCAACCCTTCTAGGTAATGCCAGCTAGAAAGCCCAGGATCTCACCTTCTACAAGACTCTGTAGGTTGGACACAACCTCAAGAGCCCGTCTGTGTGAATGGTTCTGGAAGACCTATACTTACGTCAATCCTAATGGATGCAGGTCCAATCTGTTCTTAAGAGACATCAGCGACAGAGATTCACAGTGTCTCCAGGCAGCCTATTGCAGCACTTCACTATCACTACCATTCAGGCCTTCCCTCATTCCTCTCATCCAGCCTGAAACTTCTTCGCTGCAATTATCTGTTAGCCTATGTGCCATGGCTTCGCGGAATAGACCCCCTGTTTACTTTCTGCAAAAGCCTTTCACATTTTTGAAGAACGTTCTCCTCAGTCTTCTTTAAACTAAACAATTGCCATTCTTTTGGTCTGTCCTCAAGGGTCAAGTTTATAATCTTATCTCCCTACTTTGGACGTGCTCCAACTGGTCAGCATCTTTCTTGAAGTGCTGTGCCTAAAACTGAAAGCATCTTGTGGGTTATCCTCCTCTTTAAATGTGCCAGTCTAGCTATATCATTTTTCTATCGGCAAGACCTTGTTGGCTTACCTCTGTTTCACTATTATTCCTGCCCAAAGGTGCACTTTGGCCTAGCACATATTCCAGTTGAATTACGTGACACTCTTTCCCCCACCAACTTCTGCTACCATCATGATCATTTTGAATTCCGATTCCACTCTGCATTTCATCCATTTTCATACTTGAGTCATTATGTAATGGAAATTGCCCACCTGCTATCTAGGATAAAAACTTCAATCATCATAGTGGGTAATCTCAATACACCCATTCTGATTTTAATTTGTGGTAACAGCAGCATGGTTTTCAAAACAACCTTGCACAGACCTTGTGGAATTTTAACGTAGACCATGCTCTCCTGCAGACTGTCGTGAGAAATAGCAATCAAAGCTTTTTTACAAACAACCTACATGGTATCTCTTGATCTTCCTTTATCCAGAAGACTTGTACAAAAAAACCTGACAGCTTTGACAAAACGCACTTCATAATTCCAAGGTAATTATTATTCATCTTGGTCTCTTCTGGTATTCATAAAATTTGTCCAGTATTTTTCTGGGAAAGTTCAACCAAATGGTAGCAAATCCCCAAATTCTTTCCTTTTTCTGCTTAATTCTTGCTCCATCATGTTCTGACTACTGTCATCAGCACTCTAAAAAGAGTAGAAACAGAGACAAAAGTACTTACAGGTTTCCTAAGGAAAAAAAGGGATAGCGCTCCAATTAGGGGCATGTCTCCAATTAGTGGTTCTAGGATAACCCTCATAGTGCCATGGATCTGTGGAAGGGGAGGAAAAAAAAGGATAATGGAGTTGACTCTAGTTCAAGTTTGAAATAAAACTTGTTCACTGGCAATGTCATACTTCTAATTCATTAAATTCTTGACTACAGAAGAATTTTGTATATACATGTCATCCAAACCCCTAAAATTTAACACAGACATGAAATTTAACTATTCAGTTGGGCTTACAAATTCTTACATTCATCTACACAATGCCGTGTCATGTTATCGGTAATGTTGCTAAAAATATAAAGTAGATTATTTATACAGCTCAGTGTAAACATATATGGCACAATGCAATATAATGGCATCCACAGATACTAGAACAAAAGTAGGTAGGTGTTTACAGGTATGTCAAGACACACAGACACACACACACAGAGCATACTATTTTTCTTCTTTAGAGAGAGAGAGAGATCTGTTATCAGAAAGTTAAGAAAATTTGAGAAACAATATTAGGAGGCAAGGCTACTAATACTCATTGCATCTAAACTAATAATTGCAAACACTGAAATATTAAAACAAAATTTTAAGCTCCATGTTCCCTTTACGAACCTACACATCACATGAACATTGGCTTGACGTGAAATTATCTCCATCTTTTGCAGTAGAAAATGTTATATATTTAAGACAGTTCTCCATTTGAAAGGAATTTACCCTTTCAGCTAAGTCGTTACTGAAATTATTATGCAATATCAATATTGTGCAACTGAGAAAAAATAGTAAGCACAAAACTACACAAGAACTCATTCTTTCTTATGAACTATTTCATCAGAAAATAACGATTCAGTGATGACTCGATATCAAAATCCAAAGAAAAAAATTGAATTTCACCTGTATACTTTTAACACCAGCTCTGCAGAAGTATCTCTTGATTTCCAAATCAATTTCACAGTTTCCAACAAAACTAAAACAAAAAAGAAAGTATACATTTCATTTTTAAGGACTAAATTGTAATACACTGTTAGTTCTGTTTTGCACTGTCATTACAATGTTTTGTATCTCAACGTATACACAAAAAACTCATGTTAAAACATTATAACATATAACAAAGTTGAGATTGTTAAAAAAAAAAATCGCAAATCTCAAAACACCACCTACTGTCATCAAAATCAGTCAAATTACTACAGAGGGATGTTATTATCTCCAGAAGCATACATACAAGAAAACACGCAAGTAGCCTTACTTTCGGGAAACAACAGACACAGAATTCATACTCCATTTCAGGAAAACTCTACATAGGTCTCATTGCTAGTACATGTACCCAAATCCACTCTCACCTAATATAGTCATGAGAAGCACTAGACAGAGACGGTTATTTTGCTAAAAATCAAAGTTGTCTGAAATATCGAGAGACTTGCAAAACCAGTCATATTTAGAAACTCATTAAGCTGTGCATGCTGAGCTGGATGATCCACTAAGCAAGGTTTAAGCCAAAACCAGCTGAGCCTTTTCTGAGGGGAGAGAGGAGACAGGAAACAAATTAGAAAATAATATATTAAAAAAAAAAAAATGCAAGTTTTTCCCTGAACCATTCTTGATACGCATTTTTGGGGATGCAAAGTCAAGGGCTTGAAAGATGCTGCCCTATATCTCAGAGATATATTTGTAGAAGATGATAAAAAAAAGACCCACCTATTTTGCCCATGCCAAAAGGCTAAAAGATTATTCGCACACAACTCGGGCTCAGATTTTAGCAGCTGCTTTTCCTGAAGCTCCAAGCAGGTCAAGCATGTACCAGCAGAGTTGAGCCGATCTTTTCCAAAAACTGCTGCTGCTGCGAGCCACATTGGGTCTGAAAACAAACTAGCTCTGAGATCCAACAAAGAATTTTGGAAGAAAGCTTGAGACTCTGATTTAGCAAGGGAACTCGTCAATGATTCTACAGAATGAGCTAAAACCGAAACCCAACAGATTGAATGCCAAATTACAACTAGGGAGAGACTGGCTAGACACAGAGACTGGCTAAGACATGGGTTATAAAGAAAGGACAAATGAAATTTGAAGAGTTTTCTGAACAGAATGCCCAGTTAAAGAAAATGGAAGAAGGAACTAAGTGGGGAGGAGATAAGGCAGCTTGAACAATGCAAAGAAACTGCTGGAAGGGGGAGAAAATTTGTTTCCTCTACAGGGCATCCTGTTCCAGATTCTGCAGTACAGCCCAGGCTTTCTCACATTAGGTTCCTCAGACCTCACCTGTACAGCAAAAACCTGTTCAGCCATGTTTAGGAGTTTGATGGAATTTGGGAAATTATGAAGAAAATAGAGTTGCACTCCTCACAGAGCCATTTTAGGATCAAGTCAAGATAAAATAAATTACTCTCACAGAACAGTAGGACCACTGCCCACTCCCCTCTGACAACTGATGGCCACAAGGTACTATCAAAAGAACACCGAGGTGAGAGCTGCTGCATTCAGGATATCCATTATTCAAATCATCTGTAGCCTCCTGTGCTCTATGTGTGACGGTGCTGTCTATGGGATTTCAAGCAAATCTTATCAGTCCCTTAAACAGAAATAAACAATAGTACCCAGACTTTCTTGTAAACATCCAACATTTGAATTTATTTTTGACTATTCAAAAGACAACACTATGCAGAATCATTTTGGTACAATGACCAGCCTGGGGAGGTGGAAGACAATGACAGGACAGGGGTCTATGTGAAAGGAAGGTGACCGTTGCTTTCCCTGGAAAGAATGTAGTGTGACTGTACAGTTTAAAAATAGGTATATCATTTTTAATACACAATTTAAAGCAATGTGATTTCTATTTTTACCTACCTAAATATGTATATATAGTAGATATATATATAAAAACATAGATACACATATATAATTGCATAACAACATGACACAGAGAAGCAAGGTCAATTAAAACCCTGCAACTGAAACCTCAACCTTAGCACTTTGTAGCATGAGAACTATTTGTGTTACGAAGACTGGGAAGCAATACGCTCATTTGAAAATCCATAATAACATGATGACAAATTGAAGTAAAAATAGTAACAAACTGCATTTGAGGGTAATAAGTCAACAACTTTTAACCCTATAATAGAGTTAAACATGGTTTTATCCCCTAAGATATTTGGCTGGGTCCATTAACAGTCAACACCGTACATAACATACAACTCGAAGGCTCATTTAGTAAGCAAATTCTATACATTCAGATCATAATATCTGAGAAATAGTTATGATCTCTGTAATGTACAGATCACTGAGATAGATTACAGTTTAATGAGGACAGTCTTGTAAGAATATAACAGCAGCTGTACTGAATCAGATGAGGAGCACAGTATACTGTATGTGGTCATTGTAGCCAGCAGAAGATATCCAGAAGACAAATAGACAAAAAATCCCATCTTTCTCAGATTACAGTGATCTGTGATTCTGCATTTTGGACTATCTTCATTATTTTTTAGGTCTTTAGAAGGTCTTTTGAACACATTTTTACATCTGTCTTCTACGAGTGCAATGGTAGTGAGTTTCTCCATTCAGGTATGCCACATGAAAAAAAAAAAACCCACATGTTTAAATCTGCAGCCTAAAACTTTCTTTCAGTGCCTCTATTTTTTGTCATCAGAAGGTGAAAAACTCAGTTGTACACTATTAACAAATATTTCCTCCATATCTCAATCTTTTTTCGCTTTCTTAACTAAAGTTCACATTTGACAGACTTTATCTTGTTTTCTATTGATCCATAATCATTAATTTCCTACATTCATGCACTTTAGCAAATGTAAGATTTCTATTTATTAAGAATTTATTTAGACTTTATCTCCATTTGCTCAAGCAGTTAAAATTTTCCCTCACACATCTTTGTCACCAGAAACTAGACTTTTAAATTGTAACATTAATTTTGGCAATTTTTTTAACATAAAGCTCACAGTAAGCGTCCTGGTTTGCGACACCAGGACAAATGTAAAGTGTACCCTTTCCAAACATGGTCCTGAAATTAAATCTTTAAATACACTTTCCAATGACTGGTTTGTGGATTAGCTAGTCAAGCTGCTTACAAGAGTAAAGTTCTTAACTGGATTCTGAGCAATGCATAAGGCTTGTTTCAAAAGGTTCTGAAAAAACACTCTGAAGCAATGGCCATAATGCACTCGATATCCTTGCAGAAATGCACGCTCCTTTTGCAATTAAACGTAACAGCAAAACCCCAAAAACTCAAGGAAACTGCAAAAAATACTAAATAAGTGTTCTGGAGACACGTTGAAACTACTTAAATGTACTGTATAGAAGATCCAAAACAAATGCATATACCCTGCCACAAACAACTGACAACAGAAAGGGCTACAGGAAGTCACAATGGTCAAACAGCAGGATAAAAGGAGATTATTAAAAGAATTAGTGTACTTCAAAAAAAAAATATCTTTTGTTCCCTCCCCTTGATACGCCCCCCTACAGGGCTTGGCTTCATACAGCTATTCTTACGAATGCTTAGAGATTGTTTTCCTTCTTAACTGTATTTAGGGAATGAAGGGTTTATAGAAAGCTCCTAACTTTGAACTTAAAAATAAATTTAAATTAGAACAAACTAATTTAAGTGGAGATTAAAATCTACAGGGATAAATACTCCAAAGGACAGACTTTTCTCCAGCAGTAAGACTGTTCTTTATAATCTTGCAAAACTGAACTAAAGCTGATTCCCTAAAAAATAGTTTAGGGTTGGTATCTGTACATAACTCTATCTAAGCACGCCAAGAACATTTACTACAGAGACTCTTATTCTTCCTTCCTGTTACTACTGAAACAATGCCAGTGATGGACAATTAGAAAACATATTAAAAAAAAAATAATAATCAAACAGTAACAATTGATACTGGGGTGCCATCTGCCTTAAACTTGCCTAAGTAAAAGACTTTGGAACAGATCCCTTTCTCAACGAGAAGGTGTCAAGGACAAGTCTTAAATATGAAACGGGACTTCCTTTGATGGTGGTTTTGTCTAAGCCTTAGTTGCTAGAAGCTATGATAGTTACTTCATAGCTCTCCTGTTTCCATTTTCTTCCTGGAAGCCTATGCCACTGGCAGTAGGGGGTAAATGGGCACCTAGCTGACTCAGCACTGTTACTGATATTTAAACCACTTCAAGGAATTTATTTCAGCCTTTTAGACTGGATTCTAGTCCAGCTGTTACCACTTCTCTAAGTAGGTTGCAATGTAATACAATGAGACATATGAGTAAAGATTTCCTTCAGGTCTAGTTAATAGGACATTATTCCTGAAATTTTTGTACAAACCTATTGTCCTTTTTACGTTTATCTGTCCGAACCTACTTCATGAAGAAGAGCAGGACAAAAAAAAAAGAAAAAAAGAAACACTAGTTTTATCCTCTCCTCCTGTGGGAATAATTCTGCTTTAAAGGGAAGAAGTGATCTTGGGAGACTCAGCCCCTCAAATGTCTCAAAAATAGGTTCTCAAAACCAATTTATTTGCACTGTGTCCACAGTGGTCAGACAAGTCTGTTTTCCTGAGGGCTTAAGTCTGAAGAGGTGAGGCTGTTCTCAGCTGCTATCAAAAGTGGCAACAAAGGGAAAAGTAAAGGAAATTTCTCCATTAGTGCTAAGAGCACCCATCCAGTGAAACAAGCTCTCCAAAAGAGAATCCTGCTGCATTTTGTCCAGCAACACCAATCCCTGATTTGGACAGCTGGTTTTTCCTACAGAAATAACGTGATTCGATTCAATAAAGGTTGGGCCCTGCTCCCCTCTGAAACCTAGGCAAGGATGCAGCAGCATCTTCTCTTATCACTCTGGGGCTAGTTTTGTCAAAGAAGCAGAGTCGTCAAAATAGCTGAGATTTAGATAAGTAATTCAAAATTAAGAATGACCAAGTTCAAACTTTGGAAGTGACACTGACAAAGAAAAGCTGAGAGGCCCAATTACCTTTCTGGTTAATGCCAGGGAAGCAGCAAGAAACCCAGAAGGCTGCTCTTTACCGGATCATCAGTGACTGACAAACTTGGCCTTTCCACAAGCTACAAACAGGCAGAAGTAGTCACTGTAACCCATATCTATGACGGTCAAATATAAAAACATTGCTGGGTTCACTAACTGAACTTTCAAAAAACTCTAACTGCAGATTGTGTTGAGAAAGACCTTGGCAAGTGCTGGGTAGATCTATTTATAAAACTATATAAAAGGGTCATGATGAAAGGGCAAAGAAACCTGAAGCAGCACAGCACAGTCGCTCTGGCATTATATAATACATAGATTTACTTCAGTTAGTGGTATGAGCACAAGTACTTCAGTAGCTATTATTCTCTTTTGTCAATACCATGTTATAAAAAAAAAAAAATCTAAGTAACTGAGAAAAGTAAAAAAAAAACAAAACCAGGCATCATATCCTAAATTTTAGACTAGACTAAACTTCATGGCAATTTTTTAAAATGTTAGGGGGGAAAAAAGATTTACCAAAGACAGTGCTTTAGCTCTGGAAATTTTTTTTTATTAACTGACGTTACTTTAACGATACTGTCACACTGAGTTGATATACTATTTCCCTCAGATAAATGCTATTTACAGCATGCAGTTCCTTCCTCCATTCATACACAATTAGAACTAACTACATTTGGGTAATGAAGCAATTCTTCTCCTTTTAGGCCAACATAACTGCCGAATAAAACAAAGCACATATTATAAAGCATGGGCACCACAGTAATACAATAATAAAGTTTACCTGATTTGAAGATCCAGAATGATCTGCCTTTTGTCCACATTTTCAGTGTACACTTTTACACCATTTATCCGTAGAGGCTGAAACAATGAAACAAGTAAAAGTTGGATCCTTCTACTGAACTATACCATACTGAATGCTTAACTTCAAAATAAAGGTGAATATATGCACATTCATGCCTGACATTAAGAATTTACTATAAGCATTATTAAAAGGTGTGAAACAAAGCTATCAGTTTAGCTCAAAATGTTATTTCAAGGGTAAAAATTACCTTGCTAGGATCCACTCAAGCACAACCCTTCTGGCAATTATCCTGGGATAAGACCACTAGATTTCAAAATTTACCAAAGATTTAATATCAAGCTTTCCCTCTCCACCCAATAAACATCTCATTTCTCTGTACTACTATATGTCTAACACTCCCAGACAAATCATTCTTTTCCGTGCAGACAAAACAACATGCTAAATTTAATTCACAAAAATGTAGCTGCCTTAAGTGGAATTTAGTCAGAATGGATGGAAAATAATCCATAATCCCCACACAAAGTTGTGTCAACCACTCTGTGCGCTCTCTCTCTAAACTACTGTGCTTGCACTCACCCTCTCTCATACAGAAACAACACATATCAATCAAACATTCCCAAGACCGAAACGTTCATCAAATACTAGGTAGGAGAGGATGACCAATGACCTTACTTAGCACCACCTTCTGTCACATTTTGAGTTTTCCTTTCTGGAAAAATTGCCATATTTCTATTTACACCTTTTTAATAATTTAAGTAAAATGGACATCTCACTGCTGTCAGATTCCCACTGTGTTTGGGGCTGTGCAGCTCACAGGATGCAACTGAATCATGGCTGCAATATAAAGTAAGAACAGTTGTTTCTCATGTCCGAGATAAATCAGTCCAGCTGCAGAAGCATACAGAGGTGTTTAACCCACTCAAAATTAGTACTGCTTAAAAGGAATGCTATTCTACAGTCTGTAATACAAGTGTATCTAGGGCAGGACTTACAACTTAAAAAAAACCAAACAAACAAACAAACAAAAAAACAAATACCACCACACAAAAGGCACAGTAATGAATTGTAATATATATGAAATAGAGTCACAAAGAGAGAAAAATAATTCCCCTCCATCACACCTGAAACTTCACTTTTCCTAACATTCAGGGCCAGGGGGGGATTGTGTGCAGTTGTGTGCAGGGGTGGGATTGGAAGATTTTTTTAAATCCTTACCTAAAATCCCACTTATGACAAGCAAGAGGAATACAAAAGACAACTTTATGAAAAAGCTGTTAAGCTACATCTCAACAGAAGTAAAACTTTGGTTGATGCAGGTAAGAATAAGTAGTGCTGACCTTATTCCAAACAGAGGTAACATTCTTATCTTGGACTGATTAAACTGGCCCTTCTGCAGGCCTGTAAGAGCTATATATTATGACCCCTTCTTTCATGGGACTGAACAGGAGGTAAACACCTATCTGCTCCTTGATACTATGTTATGTGGGATTCTTTGGAAAGTTGAGCCAGCAGCCTTGTCATTGGACTCTAACCATAACATGATTAAAAGTTCTTCTGTTACAAGAAAGGTAATTGCACTTGGATCATCTGACAAGAAAAGGATAACAGTCCCTGCTCACTTAATATAAAGCATTACATGAACAGTATTAAAATTGTGTTGCTATGGGTTCTTCACATGATTAGGAGTCTTGAGCCTTCTCCCAGTTCTCAGGCAAATTTCTGAAGCAGAGACTCCAGTAAAAAAAAAAAAAAAAAAAAAAAAAAAAAAGTGAAGCCTCTACTAAAAAAGCCACACACATTTTTATTTTAATGTTAGAGAAGAAATCAGAATCAGTCTTACCACTGAGTGTCACCAAGAAATATTTTTGTGTAGATTTAAACAGGTTACATGAAAACAGACAGAGCCTCTTGGAAAAACTTCACCAGACACTGACCTGATGACCAATATCAATCTTTGTAAAACTGAAGGTACTGAGGTGATTGTTTGCTCCTCTTACTGCTGGTTCTATGGTCTCCCGGAAGAGTTTCTCAATAAACTGACAAATAAAAGGCCACATCTGTTTTACAGTCTAAGGAAAAAAAATAAAAATCTACATGGAACACAACTTCACACATAACTAAAAATATTCTTTCAGGCATATGTAAGAAATGTTGTACAGTTTTAAACATAAAAGTTTTCTATATAGTTCATTACAGACATAACAACTGGTTCCTTTTTACATGCAGGGAAGCTTTCTGGAATTCTCAATTTGCACATTTTATACGTTTGCACAAATCTGAAGCACTGGAGGAGGAGAAAAACAATAGTAAGAATTTTCTTCTTTTATTCCATGAATGCATATGCAGCCAGCACCGATGCTGAATGTTGGGAAGAAAGGTGAAGAGGATTAAATTTATTTGCATGTAAAGAGAAGAATAAGAAAAAATAGGTCAAGTGCACTTCATAAATATACGCATAAGATTTGTAAAAGTAAAATTACAGTATTTTACAGTCATCTGAAAATTCTTTATTGTTTATTTTTTCCTCACTATTTTCTAATTAACTCATACTCTTCTATGCTCTTTGAATGAAAGAAATTTTTAGAAAATCCAGGCTACATAGATCTATATCTTAGATGATCACACATATAAATCAAAACTGCAAAACTGATTTATTTTTAGATTGTAAGTCAGGAACCTACAGTAACTGGAGAGAATCCCAGACAAGTAGAACATAGAAGTCTGTGTTTACAGCTGCTATGACTTCCACACAATTATAGCTGTCATTATTTTAATGTCACCTAAAGTCATTCTCCAAAACTCACAATTTCAAGATCATGAAAATAGATTTAGTCTTCCTCGCAACTAACCGGATCAACAACCAGAAGCTTCAAGTGTAAGAAGAGCACAGAAAGTTAAAACTACTCTGTTCTCAGATTCTTGCCTCACTGTTTTTTTTTTTTAATCTCAGATTTCCCTCCTCCCTCTTCCTATTCGGAAGAGATGCTAATGACCAGCCTTACCTTGTTGAGCCATTCTGCCCTCTCTGTGTCTGGAAAATGGACCTAAAAACAAACAAACAAACAAAACTAATAAAAATACAAACCCCTTTTTAGTTAATCATGACCAGTCATTTATAACACAGGCAAGCTTAAGGATCTCCCTATGAGCAATGTATACAGTGAACAACATATTAAGCAGTTAGCATGCTTGACAAGAATATTAGAATTCAATCAGATAAAGTGTGAACTCATTTCTGAACTACACAGATACAAGTCCAAGCATATATTTAATAGTGACATGTGGAATAAAGTATTGCTTTAACACCATAAATGAACTAAAAAAAACCCAAACAACCCCAAAACATAGCTGACACAGCTCATGTCAACCAAATTTACCTCTTATGTTTCAGAGGTCTTTAACATGACACACATGACCGCCAAAGTCCTGACCGCACTCCTACTTCCTTTCATTCGTGCCAGATCTTTTGCAGTATCAATAAATCATGGCTAGAAATATTTAAACAGTGAAGCTGAAGCTCAGAAAAATGGATTTACACTCCACCAAAAGCCCTTCAAAAGACATTTTTAGTGATTTCTTTTCTTGAACTGCAGAAATCAGTAATACACAGAAGTATGACCGCATATACACTGGATGGAAAGTATCCATCACAACAGGAAAACACCAATTAAACGCTGGAAGAACAGACGCAATTTTCCAGACACAGAAGAGGAGCTTGGTTAGTAGCTTTACATCTTAGACATGCATAAAAAAAAAAAAAAAACAAACATAACATAACATCATAACATAACATAACATAAAATAAAGATGAAAACCTGAAGCAGTTCAGTAGAAGCAGAGTTACCAAACTTTTCTTTAGAAACGAACAGCTTCTACAATGAAATGCAGATCACACTTCTGAAACACAAAGAGCCTTTGAACAACACTAAAAAACTGTGACCTACATATACTGACTTTTGTGAAGCAATGCAGCAATGTCTGTACTTAACTGAATTGCGAAGTCTTAATCTCTTCATAGCATAACAGATTGTACCACTGGTTTTAACAGCAGTGCCTACTGGTTATTTTTATTATGCATATATCCCAAATATGAACAGTCAGCTAAATACACACTTTTTTAACTGTATCTTCAACAAGTTGGATTTGAAGGCAAGCCCCGTTAACAATTCCTTTGTTTAGTTTTTATTAAATTCTTGCACTAACAATCAGCACTATCATACTCTTGAATATACTCAAGTTGCCTTCAGAGAAGTCCTTAATTTCATCTAAGCATCCATGTTTTAGCTATGCTGGAGGACTGGCCCCTACAATGTCATCAATATTGTCAGTTATTTGTCCAGTGTCTGTCTCGCTCAATATTCCCAGGTCCATAACTAAGGTAAGCCATATGTTTTTACTGATTCTTAAAGAATTTCAAATACTGCTTTCTTCCACTGTCAAAAGACAGGCTCTTGGCATCTTTTTCAAATAGCTTTTTTCAAGTATATCACATATCTATCAAAACCATTACAAGTGGCACAAGAATGATCAATGGTCTGCTTGACTGTAACAGAAAATTCAATAGGATTTATTTTACTTAGTTCAAAGAACTGAATTACTAATAATGGATGGAGCAGTTTGGGAACCACATTGTTAATTTTATTTATTTAAAATTAATTTCCTCGAAAATTATGGTGGGTAGAATGTCAGAAGTCTGTATTTAGAGGGTTGGGCAGGGTTTTTTTGCTTTCTTAAAAACAAAAGATACTTAACTTTTTTGCATTTGCAACAAAACAAGCAGTTTCTGTATGTACATGAACTTACAGCTGAATAGAGCTCACACTCAGTTTTGTCTTGCAGGGCTCTCAAGTTGTTTCCAGTGATCAAAAACTTAAAGGAACAAAAAAAACAATCACTATGTTAACCCTAATGCTAATAAGTAACATTTTTGACCTTTCTCCTAAAATATTTGCCTTCTGAATCTGCAGATGTAAAATATCCAGTTCTCAATAATTACTTATCTCTTAAGCATTATGTCGGATCAACATGAATGTGCCATTCTGATTTGCTTAGGAGAGCGATCGGTGATGTTCACAGCGTGGGAACTCAAGAACCGTTCCATACAGGGGAGAACATGAACAGCAACAAAATAAATTAAACAACAAATTAAACACACAGATGAGGAAAGGAAAAGAAAATCCATGGAAATACCCAAAGTAAACCTATCTGCTGTGAGTAATACAAGACGTAATGGAGTTACCATTTTCACAATTCAGTTTTAGTCTTTTGCACAAGTATCCAGTTGACATCCAGAGGAGAGCCACATTGGACTGAGAAAGACTTCCTGTCCTAAATACAATCTCAGCCCAGATGAAATTCATCTTCCTCCATAGAGTGATGCAACTTCCCAGATTTAGGGTATAAACTCCCCAAGGCATAGGGCACATTCCCTGCACAATGCACACGGCTGACATTCAATACAGCTGAATGGAATAAAACAGGTAGCACCCATCAAGCACCCTTCACATTCAGTCCTGAATTACGCAGAATCACTCAAGACAGGTTGGGAAATGAACAAGAGGCCACATACCCTAATATCTAGCCATATACGCTAATTTATTAATTTTGAATTTTACCTACTGCGCAGTCTTTAAGACCGTGCTTAACAAGACATGGTTCTTAGTTTTTCCACAGATTTAATAATTACTTGTCCTTTAGTGCGCCACACCTATCATGCTCCTACCATTATTTGAGGTAGTACTAGGTCAATTCTTTCATTATACAAGCCTAGTTTATGTCTGCAGTTGCACAGGTTAATAGGCAACAAATAATACAATGAATTCCATCTTCCATTCCTGTTTCTCATCCCTTTTCCATCTTTGCTTTTCTAATCACTCAGTTTTTAACATTAAATTGTATTGTACTCAGCGCCTATTCTGACATTAAAACCAGCGAGAATAGAATACAATCTTCCCTCTTCAAGAGTCTGAAGTTTTTATTCCAGCCAACCTTGAATCAGAAGTTGAGCCTTATTTAATCTTTAGATGCTCCACAACCAGTTAGGCTGAATACAAGGCATAAACATTTATCAATCTACTAATTCCATACATTTTTAGCCTGCTACATGAGACTGCAATATTAATGGCAACATTATATTTTGCTTTAAGAGTTTTTGATATCAAGCACAATCCTGTGCAAAGATAACTGGGGAAAGCCTGAGGCATGGAAGTTGGTACTCTGGATCAGTCAGGACTGACGCAAGAGCATCAAGGCAACTGCACAAACATTTTATGGCCAGAAACAGAAGCAGGAATCAGACTAACTGATGTGCAAAATCTGTTAACTCCTGTATAAAATCTGCTAGACAAGCATGACAGAGGAGACAGAAGTCAAGATTTCAGCAAAGACTAAAAGCATTTTTCACTTGGTTTCTGTCATTAAATTGCTCATACAGATTTGGTAAGTACTGTCTCATTTCAACCACTTTGGCATAGTTTATTATTCAAAGGAACGTATAACTAGAGAGAACTGTTCCAAGAAATACCCTAACGACCACGATCAACACTAAAACCAGTATAATATTACATGTTCCAGCAATGTTCTAACATTAAAAGTTATACTGCAATATACTTGGAAGTGCTCAAAAGATGTGTTTCCGCACATTAAAAATACATGATTTAGCTTTCTCAAAAAACTGCTGGTGCTCAACTCTAAGCAACTCTCATGTTTACTTCCTATTTCTGATGTGCTCATATCCTGTGCTATCAAAAACTCAATTCAGAACACATTATTTATTTTTTTTAATGATCAATAATATGCCAGAAAGAGCCCAATGAATGCAGTTCCTTGTTCTGTCCTGGAAGATAATAAAACAAAACAGGGACAAAACAAAACCACTAACAAGCTCCTATTTCCATAATAACAGTAGAAACATTTCTTACCCACAATTATTTTATTATACAAACTGTACATATGCTCTTCATATTCGCTAAATTAGCTCAGTTTTCTGCCCAGATGATCATCTGCATCTTCCTAAGGAAACAAAGCTAGACAAAGAATAATAACCATTAAACTCAAACCCCATGGATTAAGGACTAGTGGGAAATACTGAAGAGTCAACAATCAGCAAATGATATCAAATGAGTTTCAAAGAGCAAGTATTAATAATATTGCTGCCTTATATATAATTCTTCATTCACATAAGGGAGGTTTCACATGCCTACATAAGTGCCACTAAAAGCAAGCATTCACGAGAAAATCAGAAAGAAAGAAGTTACAGCACCCTTCTGGAAGTAATGGTGAACTGCTCTCAGCACAAGCTACAGGTATTCATAATCTACTTTAAAATATAAATTGCACAGTAGTTGTTATTCACTGATTCCCTCACTGTAAAAAACTTTTCTTTTTGAAATTAGCTTCATAGCCTTCGCCATCCTTATTTATCAGCCAATGCTTGTTACATTTAACTTCTATTCAATGATTATGATTAATACAGTACATAGGTCCTAAGTACTAATTAAATGAACTGAAACAGCAAAAATAGCACCTACATTGAAAGTACAAAACTACTGCTATTGACCAGAGTATTCCATACAGTGGAAGCTTTTTTTGCTACAAACTAATCACTTTGTCATGAATTGTGAATTACAGCAAAGGAAGGAAGAAATAAAAGCAGTTTAGATTCAAAACACACCAACAAACAGAAAACCAAACTATAAGCCCCCACACCACTGTTGGCTTTTTTTCCCCCTTCTATTTCACCCCAAGGATTTAAAGTCAAAATTCAATTTTAGACTACATTAAAAATAATGTGTTATAATAGCTATGTTTAATAGATACTTATTTGCATCATCATTACTTAGTTTATGTCTAGTTCCTTCCATTTGCACTGTTTAATTACTTGTTGCTCAAGATGAAAATCTCAAAGAAACTATACCAGTAACTTTTTGATTAATTATAAGGCCACACAACATAAGCAAGTTTCTTCATATAGTTACAATGTAACTAAGTATTCTTGAAGTTTTCCAGTTATTTCACAGATCTCTCTCATAGATATCGATCCCTTCTGCTTACTTTGGAAAGCTAGTGTTACATGCAAAAATCCTCTTCTCTATCAGAAGCACATTCGTCTAGCTTAAATGTAAAAGCATAATAGGTTATCACAATTAGTCTTCATAGTCTCTTCATGCATCATCAGTGGAGAGGGAAAGCATCCCACAAAAGGAAATTCAGAACAGAAGCCCAACTTAGGTGCTCTAAATCACTTTCTAAACACATGACATAAGCAGTTATTTAACTAAGCCTAAAGCCAGGTGGTGTGGCAAAAAAAGAAACACACTAAAATTAAATTATCCTTTGAATTATAACTGCCAGATTAATTTGCCTAAATTTACTGCACTTGTAACTCAAAAAAGAGAAATTCAGTGAAAGATTTAAGAAGAATCCCAGCATGAACAGAATGAAGAGTGTCATACAGTGATATTCAAGCTCAATTTAACAGCTCTCTGCTCCAGTGTTTTGCAGTCAGTAAAGCAGGCTGGCCTAAGGACATTTTAGGTGAAAGAGCTGAGCAGGGCTAACGGCTTAATCCCATGTATTCCAGCCAGTAACCCCTCTCTCTCTGGAGAAACAAGGAGCAGCAGTAGCTGAAGTATTTGTTCCTTTCCAAAAGGCAGCGATGCAGAGTCTTCTGCTACTCAACACAACCTGAAGAGGTTTAGCCACAAACACAGAGCGGGGGAACAGCCGCTCCTCTGTAACAGGAGGTAAAGAAGGGCAGGGGGGCTGGAAGGGAAAGCAGAGACCCCAGGTTGTCTCCCATTATTCCAATAATCCACCTCCAGGGCTATCCTAGCAATTTTCCTAACTTCTTCAAACCCCCAGACATACTGTAGCTCCCGTATCTTCTCAATTACAAGGAAAAACACACTAGATATTTACTGTTGCAGAACTGCAGGATTCAGTCTTCCTGAAACAGAAGGTTAAATTTTTAATAATTAGGGTTCCTTAAAAATGCTGCAATTAACCACAGGTATTTGCTACTAAGTTAACAAACAACTACTTATTTCCATTTTTTTTGGTAATCTGATTCTGTTTAGCATGCTTTGGCATGGATTTTGTGTTTGCAGTCTTAAACATATTAAAGCAGTTAGCCTTTGCACAGCAAAATTCCTATTCAGTATTACAAATGCTATATGTTTTCAGTATGTGAATTAAGCAAGGACTCTTGAAACAGTTTCACTGAGAATCATTAGGGGTGTGTTGCATATCTAATGTCTTTCAACAGAAAAATCTGGAAGATCCAGAAGCAGGCTGAATATAGAAAATCAGTTTTGTCAAATACCCTTTGGGCTTTGATTGATAGTGTATTTCAGAAAATGGTAGTTAGAAGGATGTGTGTAAATCAGTATTACTAACCTAAAAATCAAACCTGTATAAAATAAGCAGTACAGGTTTTGATAGTAATTGCCCATAAATAAAAATTAACAACAACAGTAAAATAAAATCAAACATCAGAAAATTAAGGGGGTGGGGGACACGGACAAAAACAAACAAAAAAAATTATACACACGCACACAGAGTAAGAAAGATGTGGAGTTAAAGGAGATGGGGAAGGGTCGTAGAGTTGTTGCCATGTCTCTCTGATCACTACAAAACCTGAAAGTAAAGTGGAAACACTGGAAAAAGTGGAAACACTGGAAAAAGTGGAAACACTGGAAAAAGTGGAAACACTGGAAAAAGTGGAAACACTGGAAAAAGTGGAAACACTACTAAATGGAAGAAACAGTTGTAATGCCAAGCATGGTTAAGGATTGTACTTTATAAATAAACTCGAACGTAAGCCATTTAAATGCTTGGACAACACAGCGGAAAACAAAATAAATCGTTTTTAAAAAAAAAGGAATTACATGCCCTTTAAGTCAGATTTGCACCTATGAGACCAGAGTGGTAGTAGAAACACATACTTGGTGTCCCACCAAATGCCAAATGTTCCTAAAACATTTCTACCAGCACAAACACTGTCAGCCCACATGAACTGCCACTATCAGTTCAGCAAGTCCTAAGAACTGCCACAACAAATTATAGACAGCTATTCGGCACAAGTTTTCCAGTGTGATCTCTCCCATGTTCTCCCCTGCCTCACAAGCTATCTGCTTCAGAGTCAGCACGAGCGTCAAGGTGAAAAATAATTCTTTCAACAGCACGGCAATTAAACACAAAACAAGTTGGCACTTGCAGAAAGTCTGAAACAAACGGCTTTTCAATACCTCCGGGTTTCAATACTAACACAGGAAAGTGATGTAATAATATAATAAAATTAATATACCTCAAGTAATAAAACTGAGATTCTTTACATGGTCTAGAAAGTCTTATTTCATTGCAGTCTTCTGTTACTTCTGTTCCTCTCCCCTTCTTCTTAACATAATCTACTGACCAGTTCAAACCTGGAATAAACAGCAGCTCACATACACAGGATCCTGGTATGCCCTGAAGGACATATTTCCTAACATACATTTGTAGATATCTCATCTGGGAGACAAGGCAAATGACTAGCAGCAGCATGTAGGCTGTTTTTTGTAAAGTCAGGCTAAACTAGCATAAAACAGGACTTCATCAAATGCTGCAAATGGTAGCAGCACAGTAAAAGGCACCGCTACCCATACACACACTGTTCAACTTAAGTCCAAACTACACAGGGGGATCTCACATCCAACTTTTCTGCTGTGCTAGAATTAAAACATAAAATTAAATTCAAAATATTTAGCGCTTAATTTTTGCCAATGACCATAAATGTACCTACGTTTCTCATTTAAATACAAAGATGCTACTTTGCTTAGATTTTTAAAAATATATTATATACAAAATCCATATATAAGACTAATGGAGAAAGTTGTGCCTCTGTTATCCTTCTCACTACAGAATTCACTGGAAGAGCATTTAGAAAATTAACAAGCCTCCAATTTTTGCTAGCTGCCTAGCAAAAATCTGATCAGTTTAAAGTTCTGGCAGCTGTGGGTTCAGAATCCATTCTTCTGCAGCCCTGCAATACCCCCAGAATATTCTCACCTGGACATTGCCCTGAACCTCTATGGCAAACAATATCTTTGGCAATGCAAAATAATGCTGTATTTGCAAAAGAAAAGTCCTGCCTAAAAGAGGCTGCAGAGCTCTGACAAACTGAAACAGCAGCCCAGAAGCCAGTCACGCAATTCAGAACTGAAGATGCCGAGACATTACAAAGCACAACAGTTTCATTTTCTCCATGCGTATCTTGCACTTCAACATCTATTAAATATGCTTCACTCATACTGGCAGTGAGGCTTGTCAAAAACTTCATTACTGTTCAGCAATTTGACTCACCATTATGAAAACTAGATAAGATTTGCCTAAGTGCTGCTATTTTTGCAGATGGAGCAAGCATGCTGCAATACAAAATTACCCCAAAACCTCCTACTTAGCAGCAATTTGCTGCAACAAAATCCTCCAGAACAGGCAAGAATGACAGAACAGTAGTCTGTTAGTAAGTAAGCGACCTGGGAAATCCTATTCTAGCCTGACACTCAGCTTTTGCAACCCCAACTCAAGGAAAGCTGTTCAGCCTAGAAACTAAAAACTGAGCACCATTTAACTTCCACATGCATCGTGGCTTAATCACCTGAAGAACAACACACACAACAAAAATCCCTTGCTTTACCACTAGTGATTACACAATTTCCTTCCAAACATCTGGAAATACATTGGCATGGGTTTCTATCATATCTGGATGCAGAATCTACCCTAAACAGAGCCTACTAGGTCTGATAGAGTGAATCACGCAGCTTTCCTTTGTTTGTCTGTTACCTCTCTCTAAAGAGAAACCTTTAAGCCTTCAGTCTTCTACCAAAAATTCATCTTCTAGTGCAGCCAAATTTCAGAATTATCTTCAAGTACTAACATAGTAGCACTATATATCACAACTCAGGATTCAATAATAGAGATTAAGTCAACTCTGTAATCAAACTGCTTTGTTCTCACTGCAGTTTAAGAAGTTCTTGTAATTTTGCCTGAATCATGTTCACACTTCTTTTCTACCTTCCAGCTGGAAAAGGATTGTAAGTTTTCAGTGATCAGTTTGAACTGGGACAAGACTGAAAAAAAAAAAAGTAGAAGTCACAGGAACCTTAATGGTTTCCACTTTCTGAAGTATACACACACAGAACCTCTGACATAAGATTGATATCCTGACACTGAAACATACATATTTTTCACACCTAGTTAGTATTTTTCCTCTAGAATTTAATTAAGGTTTATGGACCATGTCTAAAACAAGATCACCGCTTCCCAGGGTGGGAGATTTCCAACAATTAACTTCAGCAGTGTGGCACAATATGTCAAATTTGACAGAAAGTCTTGCTAAGACTCAAAACAAGTTATTGCAAACAAGAAATAGAGCCTTTAAAACTTTATTTTGCCAAATAAAACAATTAGTCTTCCTTTAATCTTTCTCTACAATAAAAAAAATTGATCATGATAAATGCACAGACTGAGGAAATGAAGTTATGCTTCTCGCAATTTAATGGCTAGGCTTTTCATTTTAATTTTAAAAATCTCTTTAACATAATAATAAAAAATCCTTTGTGTTTCATATCAAGGGGTTTATATTTAAAAGCACTTATTAAATCACTGGATATACTAGCAATGCAAGGACTAAAACCATCACTCTGTTCAGCATGCAGGTGCACTGAGACCTAACAAGTCACCTGTATATATGTTTTCCTGACATCTGACTGGTGTCTGCTGTCTTGCAGAGCTGCAAAAAGCCAGCCCTTCAATCACACCGTTGAAGCTCATATCCACCATTCGGAACCCATCAAGAATAAAGACTCACTGAAAGACAGCAGTCTTCAAGTTTACAGGGAACGGAAGACTCAACAAAAATATTTCAAGGCATTCTTCATCTAACCATTTACCATTCTTCTAAATTGTCAGCTGGAGCAGAAGTGATGTTGAGCACTTCTTAAAGTGAGGCAACAGAAGAACAAAGGTTTAACATTTTGATCACTTATTACCAAAATTACAATAGTGCTGTTAGCTACGCTACTTCCTTATTCGGAAGGTCAGAATTCATTATCAACTGTTAGGACAGCAGGATGCCCTTTTCCAATCTCACCTTCGGTGGGCATTCACAGCAATAAATTATATTTTAAATGCTGATGTCCAATGAAAGGCCAGGACAAGCAGAGTTAAAAAAAAAAAATCAAAAACTGAATATCATAATAATACTCTACACAAGCAAAATATCAAGAACTGGATTTATACTATTAAAGTCTTGCTGTCACACCAAGTTGCAGACACCAAGCGCAACCAACGTTTACAAAATAACATTTTGTGATAGCCCGCATTAGTGCATCTCCAGATTCCCACAAACATTGCAATCATTACTGAAAGCAGAGACTCAGATTTTAAACGGTTAGTGCTGAAAGATGTGACATGAACCACAGCTGTAAGGACACACTGAATTTTAGCACTTGAGAAATCTTGTACAATAGTACTATTTCACACATTATCAACTTTACCCTTTTACTCTCAAAAGTAATTTAACTCCTTCTCCTCGTTTCCCAAATAAAGTCTTAATACCTTGAAATTTGAGCTTTCAGGTTTTAAAAATTGTATAAAGGCATTAGCTCCTTATTTCTAATCTGTCACATTTCAAAAACATGACATCCCCTGTATTTTTAAGCCTGTATAACAAATTCCTTTTCAGTTCCCTTGAGAATCCAGGCATGTTCCCACTCTACTGCATGACGGAGTGTCTAGCTCTCTTGATGGCCAACAGAAGAAAAATTTTCCTCTCCGGACTGCTAAATATCACCTTTCAAAATAGCTTATACAATCAGTGTCGCAGCACAACTTACTATCCTTTGAACTGTCTACGGCTATGAAAAGAAGTGCTGGGCTCTGCACCAAACTGTCAGCCACCCTTGCTGTTGCTGTCTAGATTAAAACATTGAAGGTTTCCTTCTCCTTTCACTCCACTGACCACACTACCCACTTTACTAACCCCTGTAGTCAGGAGCTCTGATTCACTAAGACTAAGGTTCCTTCACTAGGGAGATCTTATTCCTGTTAACACTTGCTAGATTACATAGCTAATCTCTCTAAGGGAACCATGCAGGCGTTCTGTGTAGACTAAAATGGACAACAATTTTCAAGAAAGGTACTGACCAAATTCTGCAGGACTGCCTGTCCTCTTTCTCAGGCAGATTAACTGTCCTTTCCTGTCTTTAACTGGCTTACCAGCAGCTAATTACTGAAAAGTAAAATGATCTATGACTCAATGGGCACATTTTAGCATGAAACATCTCCATCTACTGAACACCAAATTTTATAGGTCAACTTTTTTCTTTTTAAATGTAACCTATAACTAACAATACATTTGAAACAAATCTATGTGAACTCCAACAAGACAAATATTTACTTTTTACATTTATTTACTTTTTATTGGTTTGGGGGTGAGCAAACTGCAAATCTGTGTTTGAAAATACAAAAGAACAGAAGGGAGAGCTTGATTTTTTTTTTTTTTTGGGGTATTCAATATGAAAGCATGCAAATTCAAGCTGGGATAACCTACACCCTAAGAAGTCAAACAATTCTGTGGAATATGCCCATTATTTAGCTCTTATGTGCTTGTTATTTAGTTCTTGCACTAAAAGAAAACATTCACACCCCCCTGTTTTGACTGAATCTGACTCCTAACACCAGCAAAAGTACATAACTTCTAGGTACTGCACTCCAGTACTATTCATCCAGAGTTTATTCTTAGTATCAAAACATTTTTTAAACATGATCAGAAATCATTCAAGGTATAACAGGCATTTTAAAATCTCCCTGTATCATTTCTCGCTGAAACACTAGAAACTTCCTGGCAGTTTTGTTGAACCTGTAAATAGTCAGCGATAAACTCCCTCTGAAACTATAAAACCCTTCTGAGAAAGAAACAAAAAGCAGAACCTTCTAATAACGTGAAACAAAAAGAGTGGCAATGTTTAGTTTGGGTGTCAGTTAATGCAGTGATAACAAATGGTGGGGAGGAAAGCCCTAGTTAACCGGATAGCATTGGGCATCAGATGACAAACAGCTCACATGTCTAACTCTGATTCTTCCATTCAAGCATTTAATCAGACTCTTGTATACCAGTTATTATACAAAGCACAGTATTTCTAATTATCAGGTGCATACTAAAATTTCTAAGATTCATGACATTTGTTCTCTACCCTCTCTAAAACAATTTTGACTCCCCAGTGGACTGTATTTCAGCACAGAACAGAGTATGGTGTTATTTGTTAGAAAAAGATACTCAAAATATATCATACATTTCATTGGCAACACATCCGAATTTCTGTGCTAGAAATCAAAAGTCCAGCTAACACAGCAACGAGAAGCGATGTCTAAGGAAAAGGAAAAAATGAAGCAGTACTGTGGAGTTATCTTTCTCTGAATATCCTCTCAGCTTCTGCAAAGGCTGGCTGTAAGCCTTAGCAGCTGTTGTCATCCTCCTTCACCCCTTCTATCCCCCCCAAAAAAACAACAACAAAAAAAAAGATTAATTCCATTTTAATAAATCCTTGGCATCAGATAAGTTTACTTGAGGCAAAACTGATGCTTTAGATTTTCAGGGCAGCCTTTACCCTCACGCAGGATCATGCTGAAAATACAAGACCAATGAAATACATAACTGGAAAACACTGACCACTGAATCGCAATCCTC
Source organism: Ibidorhyncha struthersii (assembly GCA_013398815.1). Classification (NCBI taxonomy): domain Eukaryota; kingdom Metazoa; phylum Chordata; class Aves; order Charadriiformes; family Charadriidae; genus Ibidorhyncha; species Ibidorhyncha struthersii. Next base: position 771,563 of record VZSZ01000142.1, on the reverse strand, counting down.
TGCAATTGCAGGCATCGTTACCCTATTTCTGTTTATAAACTCCACCTTAAAACCACAGAGTTTGCTACCATTCCTCAGTACAGACCAGGAAGGGCAGCTCTGGTGTGTTTTTGGTAGGCTGGGTTGCTAAGGAAAGACACTGAAGCACTCCCCGCTAAAGCAAGTTTCTAAACTTAGGTATGCCACATCATATGTTTGAGTTACAAGGTGGAACCAAAAGCCAGACTGCCTCCCAACTAAATTAACCATTATCCTCATCGTTAAATATCAGTCTTACTATTTTGACTCTATGCATTAGCAAGAAAAGATACTTGGGGAGCGGGAATCTTAATCACATGACAGAAGATAATGTTCAACACAAAAATCCCCACCAAATCCTCACCCACTAATATCACTTGGTTTTGAAGTAGAAATGGTATTTTCATTATATATTGAAAAGGTTTATCAAGCACGTTTATCAAGCTGCGCCCACAGCTTCTAATTCCTGTATGCATCCAAATCGTGGATCTGTTTCAGTGGCCTGTCTTTCAGCTGGAATATCTGTCCCATGACTGAGCTTAGCACCTTTTATCCAAGAAGCTATTTTAGAAAAAGCAGAGTAAGTGTACTTAAATCAAACCTGCAGAAGGAAAGGATACTACTCAAACCGCATCCTCTGACGAAAGCATGCATGCTTAATGCTACTGGATTGACACGTATGGCACCTGTACAGTGTAACAACCACCAAGTTGCAAATTCCCTGCAAGACTGTCAGCCACACAGTCACCAACAGAAAAATATTGGGGGAAGCTCAGAAGCAGTATGTTTTCATATAAAAATGCTAAGATTTTTTTTTCTTTTATTCTGAAATTAGAAAAGTGGGTAAAATCCTGGTCCAAGTAAAGTCAGCTGCCAAACTCCTATGGATTCAGTAGGTTCACAAGAAGAATCCTTCAGCAGGTGGACACAACATATACGGTTTTGCCCTGGAGTGTGGATACAGTGCCTAAGACAAATACAATGTTAGAAATAGATCGACAGTCCAGCACTGAGACTTAAAATTGACAATGATGAAGACAATTTTCATTAAAAATAGTAAAAAATTGAAATAGACATAATTTCACACTTGCAGAAGTTGCTGTTCTGGACTACACACAGAACAAGCAGGAGGACAAAGTGTGCTTGCAGTGTCTCTCTACAACTGTACAATAATTTTCATCAGAAAGTAAATTCAATACCAAAACATCGCTCACAGCACTACAAGATTTATCATCATTATCTACAAACAGATAAATACTGCCTGGCAGGCACCTCCGAGTTTGCAACATAATAAAGTCTATGCTTAGCAAAAAGGAAGATGAAGCCCCTCAAGTGGAATTGAAGCAAATGAGTAAATGAGTACCAAAGGGCATGCAGGACCTTTTCTCCAACACACTAATACATGTTGCAATATTTTAGTTAAAACATGCCCAGATATTTAACAGTCCTGTTTATCCTTTGACTTGTGTACACAGCAACATTTGTTCAGTCACTTGTCCTTCCATGTGAATTTTTACAAATCAACAAAGGCAAGGGGAAAAAAAAAAATTAAATACTGCTATAAGTAGGAAATCTGGACTTTAAAACCAACTTTTGACTTTTTTTGTTTGTTAAATTAATGACCATTTTCCAAGATGACGACATATTTTAAGACATCAGTAGTAGATACAAAAATACAAATGACTAAATAGAAATAAAAAGCCCATTTGTCAGCGTGCAGTGCTCCACTTCACACTACCAAAATTCCTGCAGGCCCCGGTTCCAGGAAATGTCCCCTGAGATTCCAACTTCCTGCAGACACAGACACTTTCTCTCATGTTATTACTGCAAACCATCACTGATACCCTCTTTCAAAACAGTCATCTTGCAACACGCTGCATCAAAACATTCTCCTGTCTCTGTTAAAGAGTTTTTCCATTCTAAAAAACAGGGAAAGAAAGCGATCGTAAACTCTAAAAAACATAAATCCTTTTTCTAAGCTAGGCTATTTTAAAAACAATACTGGAAACTAAAGAATCTGCCTTCCCCTGATGTTTGGGAAGTTTAATGTTTGGCAATGTAGATCTTAAATGATACTCCATTTTCATTTGTCTGCTTTTAATGTAAACTCTCTAAACACACACAAATAAAATAAGTGAAGAGTTCCTATATTTTTTGAAAGAATATACTGTAGTTTTTACATAAGCAGTCACAAAAACAGCTCTTCAGCGGAAAGTAAACTGTAGAAAAACTACTGTCATGAGTTCATAACAAAGATTTTCAATAATACCATCAGTTTACTTCCAGGTAGCATGCCCAATCAAGTGTGCATAGTTGCTGACCTGAACCACAAAAACTTATTTCTATACACACCACCATCACTTACGCTCAGCAAGTGCTTGCATGAAGATGTTTACCCACAACTGAAAACAGCCCTTGTATAAAGGCAGCTGCTGCCTTTAAAACACATGATGGGTAGCAAGTAGCTGAGTGATTAAGATTCAGTATTTTCTTGGACACAGAGGAGGAACGTTCCAGCGTTAGATTGCTGGAATTGTTGGGTGTTTGATAGACAGGATGGAGAGATAGCAAGAGTGATGAAAGACGAGCTGGATACATTTTTCCTTTTATAAATGCAGCACAGAGCTGTCACCTCTTCTCTCGTATTGCTGATTATCATCAATTTTGAAGTTAACCAAAGCATTTGGGAATCTCCCAAATATTCTTTACCCCAAACTCAACCATTACAAACAGCTTATATTCTTCCACTTCCCAATTTAGCAGTAAAAATAGCCATCATAAATCAATACTACTTTAATTAATGACAGCAGTAGTAAGTCACTTTATAAACATACTGCCTACAATTGAATCATAACATTAAGCATACAATAGACTCTTTAAAGAATGAGTTGCTTATAACTGATACTTAAGCTCACCATTTCTGCATTTTAATTCACGCCTACTGTCCCACTTTGGATATTTGCACAGTGCATGGCTGGAACAGAGATAATTAGATCATACCTACTAGATCCTGGTTGCAGTTTACAACAATAGGAAGACTTCTTTTACATCTCAGCTACCCTTTTTACCTATATATAGCTTCACAGAAATTTCAAAGGTTTCCATTTTAAAGATTGCAATATTGGTGAACAGTAGGCAACTGTGGTTGCTGAATTATTCTCTGATTTTCAAAATTCTGTCTTTTCCATGTCCAAGAATTATCTAGTCACTCACTCAACACCTGCTGTATCATTAATAGAGAGAATTAATGGCCTCCGGAGAGACATCTGACATTTTGAAACATTTCTCCTATGGTCCGATAGAGTCCTATGGAGATGCCTGTATTGCTCATAAGGAAAATCTCAAGTGAATTCGGACTTCTATGTCTAAATTTAGATTCAGCAAATTCTAGCTCGAGGTGGAAACCAAACACCTTGTGCCTAGAAGTAAACTGAATATTAATTCTATGAGTGGAAAGAAGTTTCTGTCAATTGAAGACAACTGCAAATAATCAACCACCTAGTTGATCAGTTCCCTAAAATCTAGCTTCCAGAAATCTTGCCCATGGCAATGCCAGAGTAACTATACCACTTTATTTGATTGCTCCTAAGCAGAACCTTCCTTAGCCTGCACTTCTCTTGAAGGAGAGGTTACTGTTTGTGCACATGCAGGGAGTAATGTATGCAGTCAAGTCACTGTTAGCTCCTAAACGCTCAGCAGATTTTACAACAGATGCTGCTGCACAGTGCTAATAATTTTTAGAAGTTCTACAACAGAATATTTACTACGTGTGTTAATTAAAATCTAACAGCTGTGTCTCAGCTATTCCTTGCTAAATTTAGTCATGTAAAAAGTAGCAGTGAAGTTGTGACCTCATTAGTCTAGGTTGTTATTATACAGAGAAAAGGCACCTCTTGCAAAAAATTCAGCTCATCCCTTCCCACTGACTAAAGACAGATGGCAGAAAGAGACATCTCTGAAACAAGGTGCTCAAGTTCAGTAGGATGAATCTACAGTTTGCTACAGCAAACTTCATTGAGTGCACTAGAATAGTGCAATAGAATTTTTTTATGGCTTTTACTGTTGATTGTGTTGTTTTAGGCCTGAATCCCAGCCCAGCTAACATATTTTCAGCAGTAAGATCTGTACGCAACTCTTAATCACATGTAATAGCTTTCTTGCAAAAGACATCACTTGAATTTAGAAGAATAAAGTGATGACAGTTAAAATGAAATCAAAACCTCCCAAGTAAAATGCCACAGCGATTTTCAGAGATCTGCAGAAATAGTTAATTTGCAACTATATCATTCCAGCTGAAAAAAGTATTTTCAAGATTTTGATAAAGGCTTTTCTATGTACAACTAGCTTCTGAGGAAAAAAGCAAGGATTTAATTTCTTTTCAGTATCAAAGGGATGTTGAAATCAAATCCACCATTCTTGTTGCCATATATGATTTGCTGTATGTGATACAGTCCTGACTCTGCTCAATGTATTTGAAAAATTGTTAGGATGTCAAGTAGTCAGCAAGCTTAACATTCATCTATGAGACTTTTTATTAAAAAAAAAACAAACAAAAAACTAAATAAATTGAAGACTTTTGTTAACTAAATATTTGAAGATATATTTGCCTATGGAAATGTCTGCAATTAAAAGTAACTTATAAACTGTGTTGGAAAAAATTAAAAGTCTTCGGGACATGTATTTGTCTCATTCTCAATGTTCTGTTTTATCCTCAAATAGTGACATCTCAAATCCCACATCATCAACTAATCTAAGATGCTCCGGATCAGAGGATTTTTTCCATTTCACTTACTCAGTGGGAGATCGCAACGTAACAGCTTTACTTATACATTGCGTTCTTCGGTAGAGTATGACAGACAGGAATGTTATTTCCATGTGCCTGGCAATGCAAACAATCACAGCACCAGAAAGCAGAGCTGGAGTTCATCACTGTGATTGTTGGAAGAAAAAACTAGAACAAATGAAAACCCACAAAACGACCAGGGCTGACAAAAAGAAAAAACATTTCCCTAAGCACTGCAAGTCTCAAGCAAGAAAGCAAATGACCTTGTAAGTTCTTATAGGTTATACCTAAACAAGAAGCTTAGGTGTTACATGGGAATCAAGAATCGTAAGTTTACAGTAGAGGAAATTCCAAAGTGATTTGTCAGAGCTTAAGCCCATTAATTTTAGGAACACTGATGAACTAATCTCCTCTCTCTGGCAAGTGGATACATTTCTATTGCTTTTCAATAAATTGAAGCTTAAATGACATTCTGCAGTTTTTTCAGCTTGCGCTCTGAGGACACAGATGTGAACCAATGTTATTACAGTCAAGGATAAATGCTTTAAAGCAGCTGTAAGTAAAAACTACAATCACTTCCACCCCTTTAGCAGTTTCACTTCAAGCATAAATGCCTCCACTTCTTACTCTAAAAAAATATCTGCCAAATATTCTACGTCCCAAATACCAAACTCAAATAAGTCAAGATGAAAGCTTAGATGTCTTCAGCCAGAATCAACACAATCTGTCCCTCAGTATCCCATAGAGTTTTCCTACTACCCATTTCCCAGGTAAATGTTTGAACATCTTTAAAAATTGTTCATCAGGCCATAACGGTCCTGTCTACGCTTACTCCTAAACAAGAACTGCCAACTACAATTGCCTACCACTCCTGCGTAATATCCAGAACCACATTGTGCAGGCCCTCTCCCCAAACCCAACAGAGGTTTAAGCACTAGCAAAAAAAAATCCCCAAAATTTAAAGAAAAGAGGAAAAATACCTAATTTCAGGTATATACACTTGTACTTCCGTTGACATCTTTGTCAGAAGTATGGTGTTACTAGTATGACGGCTTTCCTTCCTAGCTATCCCAGAAAAGCAAAAAATTCAGTATAAAGGAAGTAGGTACACCAACAACAACAGGTGTGTGCTGGAACAAATCACTTAACCCTGAATTACTGTTTTAAAAGAACACTTTTGCAGTTCCTCGTCTCTTATATAGTAAAATTAGAGTTTGTATTCTTATGAGAAAATGATTTGTAAAAAAAGTGATTCCCAAATCAAACCTATTTTCAGTCACTATGGCTCTGCGTGTAACGGATTACTCTAATGAACTAAAAAGAAAAAGGAAAAGAAAGGCCCCAAACTTCATTAGGGTTTTTTTGGTAAATCAAAGTAACAAAGTGAACAGATGGGTAACATTTTTATTATTCACTTTCAAGAACTCATGAAAGACAGCACCCATACGGGAAAGAAACTTCAGACTCTAACTGCGAAACTTTCAAAACACAAAGGAACTTAAAAAAACAATTGTTGGCAAATATGTTTTCTGTTATCATACAACTATATTAAGACTTGAAAACAGCACAAGCACATATTATATGCAACTCTTTAAAAAGCTTTATGTATAGCCAAATTTAGTAGAAAATTAATTCTCATTATAAGGACTTACATGAACAAGACAGAAATAAGAAAACTGATTTTATCAAAGGAACACAGTCAGTTTAGGCACATTCGCATCAACACAGTACTCACACCTAACACATCCTAAAAAGAAAGAAAAAAAACAACCAAAACCACTTTCAAAAGCCCAAATTTCCCTAAAATATAAACCAAAACAAAGACTATCATGAACAAATAGAAAACAAATTACTACAATTTAAACTAATATAGCAATCACTATTGAATATTCTTATAACACGAACAAGTCAAATGACTGAACACTGGGTTTTTTTGTTCCCTCCATGAAACACTCCCTTATCATTTCCTGGCTGCTATTTGACATTTAACTGGCAGAGGGTGGGTGGATGGAAAAGCATTCTTTTTCTAGTTCAAGTATTTTAGGAAAAAGTAACTGGATGAGGAACACAGCATTTCAAAAATATAGATTTAGTCTGCATCATAAAATTGATTACTAGACTAAGACAACTTCCTAGCCACGCATACAAGAGAATTTAGCATTCTAGTTCAACAATTAACAAGATGAATCAATAGACTGGGGGAGGAGGGAAGAGACCTGCCTCAACACAAATTACAATTTTTCAAAATTCTGGCCCAGAAAGCTCATGTACTAAGAAAAGACATTTCCTCATTTGAAGTATCATACATTCATTACATTAACAGTCTGCTTGAAACATGCAGACAGATCAAACATGCCTAATAATGCTTAAATATAAGGCAAACTATGTAAGTTCCATTTGAGCTCCCCGCACAATATTTTCCTCCCCACAATCCTTTCTTTTTGTAAGCTATTTTAAAAATGAACACGCACAAACTTTAAGAGCAGAAGTGTGGATCATAATACTGCACAACTAATTCAAATCAGAACAATTAAGGTTTTATAGTGACCTTCATGCTTCAACATATCTTGTTGTTACTTTTAAAAATGAAACAGGAAGACGTTGCATTTTTAGAGCTTCACCCTCTTTCTTCCCACCTTTTAAGGTAGACAGTGATGGAATACAAGACAATGGATTGTCAATACATTTAATTTTGCATTTGGTGTTACATCTTTCAGTATCTTCCCGAAGGAAACTATTTCAGTCGATTTGGATAATTCATGTGAGCCAGTATCTAAACAGATGAATGCAAACAAAGGTATGAAAACAACAGTGCTAGAGTCTGTACTAGACTCTCTCAATTAAAGCCTTCATTAAAACAGATGCAAAAAGGTACGCAATTTACATCGCAAACATAAACCTTAGGTGAAAGTGCTTGCAGTTGAACTAATGTAAACTTGACCCATGCTGCTATATGATAAGGACAGCCAAATGACAATGTAACGCTTGTCTGTCATATGACAGTTATTTTCAGCCAAGTAAAACTAGTTTCGTATGTCTAGTAACAACTTCATAGTACAAAATTCCAGACTGCTTCAGCTGAAAACGGTTAGCCCTGTTTCAAATTTTCAACTCCTAAGGAGAATTTTGTAGTCACATCAGGGTGCAGCAGACAAAACTTTGTGCAATGACTCATATGGCAACACTCGTCTTCCAAAGGTTATTTATATAGCAGGAATTCCATTTGTAAAAATGTATGGTTTAGCAATTTGCTGCATTGAATTTTAATACCAGCTATTTAGCTGACAGGCTTCTGAACGACTTCAAAAGTCTCACTATCACTCACAAAACACCTCTCTAAAGATAGCCATCAATTAATTTTTTTTTCTAGTACGCTTAATAGTTAAACAAATAATGGTATTTCATGCAGAAATGGTTTCTCACCATTTGTAAGCCACAACTGGAGACTGAAAGGTAATTTAAATGACAGCTTAAAACAAAAACAGAAACAATAGAATAATCCAGGTTGGAAGGGACTTCTGGAGCTCATCTGATCCAACCAAGCACTAAGAACAGGGCCAACTTTAAAGTTGGATCAAAGTACTGAGAGTTTATATGTTTGATGATTAAGTATGTTAACAAGTCTGTTGACGTGTTACAAAAGAACATGGATGTGCAACTTGACATTATAAACTGTTCAAGTTCAAACTTTGCCTGCCCGCAAAGACACCTCAGCAGTGTTATTTGCTACTGCTTTCTAAGAAGGTCCTCTTCATGCAGGCTACTGTTTCATTTCACGTTAAACCCGGCCACAGCCTTCCATAACCTCCCTTCTGTAGGCACTAGCACTTGCATGGTTGCACAGTAAACTAACTCAAGGAACTGATCCAGCTGAACACTAAACCTGGCAAAAAGCTTACAATTAGGCGGCCAAGTAAATTCTAACGCTGGCACAAAAGCCAGTGGGAAAATGCAACTGGATGCAGAAAACCCTTTTTGTCAGGAGCACACGTTTACTTTGTTTTGAAATTGCACAATCATTCTCCTTAATAGTTAAACTCCCTGATTCTCTCTGCAATAAGTGTATTTGAGTGCACAGAAAAGCCTACAAAGCCTACAAATAATATCTCGGGATGCTGTTTATACATATTCTCATGAATAAGGAACTGTTAGTGGGAAGAAACTTCAAAACCCTCAATGCTCCTCTAACTTTTAACAGTATCACAGGAAGCACATAGAGAGAACAAAACAAAACAAAACAAAAGGCTGCACGATTTAAATGGCAAAGAAGAGAACTCCACCAGCCTAACAAAGACCGGTACGTGAAGCTTGGTAGAAGCTATTGGGGATGGGGATGAAATGACTCTGCAAGAAGGCTGAGAAGCACCTCTCTTCCTCCCCCTCAGGCACCATATCAATGGCATTCAAGAGGACATGGGACGCCGCCCCTCACCCGAACCCTGACATAAAGACAGAGACTCAAGAGAAATACGGGACTATGTTAAGGAACAAGGGATCAAAACAAAGTATCTTGAGAAACTCAGGTAAATGGAATGGACTTAGCAAATCCAGCTTACTCGCTGAGCATGTGTTCCCAAAGTCAGGATACTTAAACCTCACTTTTGTAATGAAACTTCCTTATAAACCAAGTTTAATCTGGACTAATTCTAGTCAATGGAGGAGAAACCTACTATTGCTGTCAGTTATTCCATTAGCTGATGTGGCAAGTTTGTATAACCTCACTTTCCAGGTCTGACAGTGATCCATTTTGTGACTTACTCTTCCACTGTCAGCTAAGAAAAGTCACAAAATTTACATTAAAAACATAATAAAACAAACAACATCTGTGAAATCAAAACATAGAGAAGGTGGCAAGTGCCAGAAAGAAAACAAATTTAAGTTGGCTCTTTATTTTCAAAAAAACACAGACACAGCTCTGATTACACTATCATCTTTCCCTACTTGCCCCAACAGAGCGAGTCTCATCCAGTGAGAAGCCAAGGCTTCCTCAGAAAAGGTATTACGACTGTCTAAGAAATGCAAGTGCTGTCCAGATCCTGTCTTTCTTTTGCCGTGAAATGAGAAAGGCATTTAGTGCATGGCAGATGGGACTGAAGAAGGGTCCTGGGTCAGTTCATGCCATCTTGGACAACTACAAACTGTCAAACACATCAAGCTGGCAACTGCCTTCCAGCATTTCACATATGGTCACTTTTAGCAAATTCTTGATTTGATTCTTCCCTCTTATTCCCCATCCAACATTTTCTTTCTAAACTTTACAGCATGCTTACCTCATTCAACTGAAACAAATCTTACCCACAAATATCAAAGTCCCATGTGATCAGAAAGCTGTACAAATGATAAAATGCCAGACGTCCCTAAATAGTTCAGTTTCATAATTTACTCAATTCAAACAGCTGTTTAAAACACTCTCCCTCCTCCTTATCAAAATACTGTTTCCCCACTGTTCTTACTCACATTCGATTGTATGTTGAATACTCCATCTTTATTTTCATTAAGTGCTCACAAACACCAGGATTTAATTTTCTTCTTTGAAGTGTTGCAGTATTTCCCCTGAACATGCAAAAGCAGCTTTACACTACAGTTGAAATTTTGCTGGCCTGTCAAGCTTGGTACGTAAAACTTTGAAGCTGACCCCTGCTAGGCCACAGAAAAGCTCCAAAGCTCCTGGTCTGTTCTAAACTTCCTTAGGAAAAGGCAGTATCAGATTTAATTTATATTACCCAACAATAAGGAAAAACAAAGAGAAAGATGAGACTTCGCAAGTCCAAAAAACTCTCTATCTAAAATGCCAGTGTCATACAAAACCTCTTATTTCTGCAATCCTTCCAGAAGGATCATACTCTTTTATTGATTCCCTTGTATCTACATGTTGAAACACCAAATCAATGGCATCGGTTGATTTATAAGCATGAAGTGCTGCTTTCAGAATCTTCTATACTACTATAAGGCTCTCAAACTAGTTTCAGACACTACAGAGGATATTCAAAAATTAGCATTCTTTTAAAACTTCTTATTTTAAAATAAGTTTTAAAAACAGCTTCCACAAATCCATACCTCAGATTCAGTACAGGCATATGGTCAGCACAAAATTGTTGCAAAGCTCAAAAGAAGTTACTCTAAAGGCAATTTCAGCAACTGAAGAACCTTTACAGTGCCATAATTAGTAATGATTTGATGAATGGGAGATAAATAATTTGATTTATATTGCCGTTTAAGTCAAAGATTTTTATCTCACCAGAAACAAAATGTTGCCTCTTTCATTTTAAAAACAAGAACAGGACACCAAAGAATTGTTTTGAATACTTAAAATCTCTAGAACAGACTTTCATTACTAAAAACTACAATGAAAATGTTTTCACAATAACCTTGATTCATATTCCTATTTCCCAGCAGGCTCTCATGTGCAAAAAATAAAAATAAAAATCTTAGAATGCATATCCAACCACAGTCTGTGATGTGCCAACCATCTCAAAAAGCAGCAGTAATTTAAAATGAGAATTTTGTAGAAGAGGCAGAAAAGGTCAACTTCTACTCTAAACTTTTTTTTCCTTCCATAAAACCTCAGTCTTTACTGACAAGATCATTAGGGCTCCCACATTTTCAAATACGGCTAAAGCTGAGCCAGCCCTTATACACAAAACTATTTAGGCATGTGAACAACATTAGCAGACTAAAATGCAAAATAAATTAAAAAAAATAAAATAAAACCCACACAAAAATCCACCCCCCAACCTAAAAGGCTGGTACACATCTTAGTTATTCAGAGAAAGACCACATTTAAAGAACGCATTAGCAGTATTCCCCAAAGTCAGTAATAACTGTTATGTAATATCAATTTGTTATATGAAAAAAAGAATGTATTATACGTACATATTTAGAAGGCCTGTGGCACATAAAAACAGTTCATGAAGGATACTAATACTGTCAGGTTAATATTTTTCTTTAGTAGTCTGATATCACGTTCATAAACATCAGTTCATCACATGGCTTTCTACTATAAATATTCTGGAAAAGGATCTTTACATGTGAATCAGTGATGCTTACAGCATTACTATGTGACAGAATGTGTTATGTGACAGACATCATCTCAGCATAGTTTTAACACATTAAGTTTGAAAACTTTATTTGAGAAACAGGAAGATATGATCAATTGTCCAACATAAATGCCTTTTTTTTTTTTTTCCTCTGCTTCTCCATTCCTAAAACCATCGTTCACATGTCTTTTAACTATGGGATACTCTTAGAAAGTCATGCAGGTTACCTTCTCGACTACAAGAAGTAATAGTGAAACAAATTAAACTCCTTCTTTAAAAAAATAACAAAAAAAGCTAACCACAAAAAGCAAAACAACGAAAAAAAATAATCACACAACCCACCATACACTATGTATGAATACGTACACTATGAGGCACCTAGAACAGAAGGCAGTTTTGCAAGAAAATAATCAGGCAGGAGGAAGACATGGACTTCAGTTGTTAAGTACTCACAAGTTATTGTTCTATTCTTATCCACACTCCTTCATACTTTCCAGATACAGGCTGGCAGCATAGAGTATATGGCCATCTGCAGTACTAACCATATAAACTGATTAGATCCAACTTAGCATTAAGTAGCCATACATGGAAGTAATTTTTCTTATTAATCACTCCTTGGTAAATTCAGTCAAACATGCTCAACTAACATTTGGAGAAAGATAGTATATTGTATAAAAACCCACCTACAATTCCTACAGCTACAGTAATAACAGCATTAGCCAAAGGTATAATTAGAAGTTAAGATGAAGACCTTTTTGTTCTATGGCAATTAAAAGCACACATTGTATTGCAGAAGTCCACTTGTTTATCAGGTTTACTGAGTACACATTTAGCCATTAGCAAGGATTCTTTGGAGATTCTTGTCCTGAACTATCTGTCTAAGATCCAGTTAGCAAGTTTTATTCTGTATCATTAAGAAATCTTCACATCAAATACACATAAAAGCGTAACCTCAACCTTCTCTGCAGATGTCACTCAGTGCAGGATACGACCCTGCAGTTAGAGCTACCTAACTATTTTCCTTCCACAGACACTGAGTCTGCCTTCCCAGTATCAGTAAAAACCTAAGTCTTTGCTGCTTTAACTATATAATTGGAGTATTTGACAAGAAGCTGATTGGAAGGGCTTGGGGGGGGGGGGAAATGTATGTATGCATATGTTACTCTGACTCATGAGACTAAATACAAATAATTTCATAGTTATAATCACAATTTCCTTTTTCAGACAGTCTGCTTTTACTCAGAATGGTTCCTCATCCCTTAAACACTAGCAGTTTGTTCAACATTCAACGTAACATTCAACTAAGAAATACGCAACTGCCCATGAAGTTATGCTTTACTGAATATCACCATTGCAAAAAAACTCAACAAAACATGGGTTGATAATAGTTTTATTGATTATTATAGCTACACATCAGCATCTAGTGAAAAGGGTACGTGCTGAAATTATCTCCTTCCTATAGGTGTAGCAGTGGCATAGCAGTTCAACGGTAATGCATAATACTCACAGTCTGCCAGAATTTCATACAGCTTCCCAAGAGAAAGATCTACCAGATTTCTTTACAGTAGGACAGTAAATCAGTTCAGTTAAAAAGGTGACAACACCTATTCAGCTTTAGGCAGATTTTTACTTTTACCTTAAGTAGATGAGAAAATAAAACAATAAAAACAAAACCCTAAAAGTGACTCCAAACTAGAGCAGAAACTCAAGAGAGTCTGTAGGACCCAAAATGCTACATCAGACTTGTAATTAATGTTTTAATATGGCATTAATTTTACTACAATGTTGTACAGTGTTTCAGTTTCTGTATAATACATGCTTAGAGATACAAAGAAAAATGTCTAAATCTGTTTTCACTATCAATTATTTAAAAAAGCTAAGATCTGTTCCTATTTTGGTCTCCTACTGATCGCTGACAGACTGCACACAGATACAGCTCCTGGTACCAGGCCAAATTTAAAATTAATCTGGGGGGAAAAAAAAAAATCAGCATAGCTTTTTATCTGCATGTTGAAGAAAACAGGAGTCAAAGATTCACCTATCCAAAAAGATGTCAAACACAATACATTGGCATGTTATGAGTCACATTAAGCAACCAAAAACCCCTACAATGGCAAAATTAAATTTTTTGGTTGCTCTGAGAAAAAACAAAGTCAATTTGTTTTAACACTTAGATTACAAAATTCCACTACTGTTTTAAAAATAAAAGGCAACATGATACCTGGCCTTTAAAAATTGAGAGTCCTGGTTTCCCACCTTCTGTCCTCTAAGTAGTCATACTTAAATTGCCACTTTCCTTATATATGTTTGCATCTTAATTACATTCATTCCAGTATAAAATACATCTAGTGTACAAAAAAGTTGCTAAGAAAGGGGAAATGTCAACTGTACTTCAAGACCATTTTAATCTCCTTTCTCTTTGTAAATTCTGCTGCCTCGTTTTAAGTGAGTTGGAAAAGCACCCACCTCTGCTCCCTCCTACCCCATACGATCAGTGACATCTTCCAAACATGCAGCAGAGCTATATCTACACGTTAGCAAGTCTACGAGTACAGATCTTATTCTTTGAAGACAGTAAATGAAACATTTTTTAGCACATACATATATCTTTTAAATAATTCAGTGTTGACATTTTAAATAACATAACTTGTATTCATGTTGAATTAATTCATTTTACATTCACAGTACAGAATAGTCCTATTGTATAACCACCTACTTATGGAAGGAGAAAAATCTAATTTAGGAAACTAATAATTAACATCATGAACTCTAGTGTGATAGCACAACAGCATCACTTTCAAATTGTAACTGAGCATATTGCCAGCAGAAAAATCTTCTCCTGCAATAACCACTTTCTTAAAAATAATAACTCCATGCAGTATTATTGAATACTTAACATGAATCACTAAAGCAGCAATCAATCCCAAGGTAGGTGGGGGGGAAGGAAATCACACCTTACATACACAGCTAAAGTTCTTTTCCAATCAAGAGCCCAGAAAGATACCACATGTCAAATAAATGTTTGGGATGTTACATAATTTTAGTTGGTTTATTACAGTTTCAGTCCCAGAAGAGTAAAAAAAAATCCTATATTTAAAACACAGCACTGTCCTACTCAAATAATTTAAAGTATTTCCCTGACCAGAAACCAAAGGAACATACGCCAGTTTGGAGTTCATATTGAGACAGATAAACTCAAGACCTATTAAAGAGACATCAGGCTCTATATACCATCCAGTAGCTCCTATTTGAAATATGATTGAAATCCGTGAATGTCCAAGACAACACACATAAAGCACAAGGAAGGAGAACAGCAGTTTTCCAAGACACATTACAGACACAGCAAAAAGACTCATATAAAGCCTAACGACTATGACAGCAGGCATTGAAGACCACTTTTGATTTAAGTAGGCCTTCAGTTCTCAGAAGACTTCTGTTTTCCAGATTGCATTTCATCTGGAAGCTACATTTGGAAACATGATACTTCCAGAATATAGCAGGTATGTCAGCAGAAAGGAAAGAACCAAGACCTTTAAAATTTAAGAACATGATTAAACAAAGCCGGGGGAAAAACAAAACAAAACACATAAAAAACAAACCAGTGGTTTACCATATGTCTGCCAACTGCTGTATCAGAAGGTCACACTTTTGGGGAAACCCTGCATATTGATCAGTTGCTTTCTCATAATAGCATAGGATATGCAGGTGTTTGCAGCCAGCACTCATTCCTCTGATTTTTTGCTTCTGACTTCAGTCCAGAGGCCCCTTTCTAAATCTTTAGTTATTTGAACAACTCCACACAGGAACCAATTGCCGTTTTATCAAAGGTAACAAACTGTTACTTAAAATAAAATTTACACACAGCGCTAAGCTTGACTATCTACTGCTTAGTTACCAGCAGATAGTTACTATATACAACCCTCCACAACAAATCCAGCTTCAGTTAATTCATTTTAAATGTGTCAAATCAGAACACTTCCATTATATGGCTGCATTATTACAGGCGGGGAAAACAACATAGAGCTAACATAAAACATATTCACCACATTATTTAAGACTCGCATCTCAGCTTCAAGCAATAAAATCACCTCATCTCCTTTAAACACTGTGCCCATTTTTACCATGATCTTCCCTTTGAACTTGGGTAAAAGATACAAAGAAACAGGAGTAAAAAAGCCTCCCATTTCATACCTACACACCGTATTATCTCCAGATGTCTGGAACTCCTCTAAGTTCCTTAGTAGAGCTGAGACAGGTCACACCAGGTACAGTGATTTGATCGCATGAAAACAACTACCTGGATACTTATCATCGCAACACTGCCGGACGCATGGTCACCGCAAAAAGTACCTAGCAGAGATGTGGATGGCTATTACTGAGGAGTGGAGTGCAGATGACAAAGAAATCACAGGGAAAGATTCAACAGAAACCCTCAAGGCTTCAGGTATGGAGACCAAGAGAGTCGCAGAGCAGATCACCGGGGCAGACCAGGGCGTTCGGAGGCCTGGAGGAGCACTGACGCTGTCGGGCGGCTGGCTGTCAGCCGCGTTTAAAAAAAAATGATAAACCCCCAAAGTAAAAATTACAAAAAAAAAGCATCCAACTTTGAAGCTGAGTTTCAGCTTAAAAAAAAAAAAAAAAATGATTGTTCTAAAGACTTATTAGAAAGCATGAAACTTTCAAAGGAAGACCCCACTTCTGAAGAAAGCCTTTTAGAACCAACCCCAGCAATGCACAGATAAGGCCACCAACGCCCCTTCACCTCAGTCCTCAACGTCACAAACCTGAAGCCAGCCAGGAACACCACCTCATCCTTCTGTCACTCCCTATTAAGTAACACTTTACTGAAAACCGTTAAAACCGTGAAGATACCCACTGTGTCTGCCTCTAATCTCAACTTT
>VZSZ01000142.1:717699-753673 GCA_013398815.1 Ibidorhyncha struthersii | reverse complement strand
GCCCCCTCCGCTCCCCCGGGCCCGGGCCGGGGTGACTCTCGCTCATCCTTCCCCCTCCAGGCCCGCCCTAGGAAAAGCGGGTTCGCCCTGCGCGACGGGATCCGGGCCAGCGCTCCCGGGACCTCCGTCGCCTCGCACCCCCCGCCCGCCTTCGCTTGAGGGCAGCCGGCCCAACCGCCCCCCCGTAAGGGCCACCGGCCATCGCCGCTTGGCCTCGCCGGAACGAGGGGAGCAACGTGCGGGCGGGGAGAGGCAGCGCGGCGGCGGAGCGGGCTCTCGCTGGGTGGCGCCGGCCGAGGCGCCAGGGACCGCGGACCCGCCGGTGTGCGCTCCCTCACGGGCGGACCGCGCCACCTCCCCGCCCCCGTTAGCCGTGTGCGCGGGGACACGGCTGCCAGCCCTTACACCCTTCAGTAACAAGCTTCGTATTTTTCTTTGTTCTCGACTGAGGGATATGATTAAAGGACCGACCGGGGGCCCGTGACTCCGCTCCGTAGTTACGGCAGGTGTTTGCTGAGGCTTTGCTCCACATGCCCGGGCTGGAGCTGGCTCCGCTGCCGCCTCGCTAATGCGGAGGCGTCCCCAGGGTGGCACCCGCCGCCTGCGCTCTTGGGGATCACACAAGCCCTGATCTGTGGAACCAAAGTGATTTTTTACAGGCTTATGTCCTGTACCCCTTTATCACAGCATCACCTGGTTCCCACATCATTCCTCCCACCATTCCTTTATCTTTTCATTAATTTTAGTGTAACCACCTGTTTCATAAGGGGCAGCTGTTGCTTGTCCTTACCTGTGTTCCTAATCAGTTTGTTGATACGCACTTGCTGATGAAAATCAGCATTTACCGGGAGGGTTTTTTTTTTTTCTTTTGGCTTTAAATAGCCAAGGTTTCACTTAGTGGGAATGAGGGTGCTTTCTCCTCTCTTCAGCTGCTAGTTTTCACAAAATTGGTAGGACTGTATGAGACTGGTATTTGCAGGCAGGGACGAGGGGAGAATGAATTTAGCCAATAGGCTGAAAAGTTATGAAAACACATACAAACGGTCAAATAGGAAAGCTGCGTACGCTTCATTTCCATAAGAAGTGAAAGAAACCTCATCTCAATTATCCAGAGAAATGGAAAGTCGGGAAGGCAATGGTGCAAAAGGAAAAGTTGTTTGCTCACTGCTGTGTAGCAGAATGGGAAAAAGAATCCATAGCCTGACAACTGAATGTGTTGTTCTTTTGTATCATCTTTCCAAATTCCCTCCATGCCTGTGATCAGACATAATGGACCGCTCTAAGCAAAAACAATTTCTTGCCATAGACTCATGTTGCTCTTCTTTAATCCCTCTTTACCATTGACAGTATGTGTTCTCCACCTGTCTAATTAGGTTAGTCAGGATGAAAATTCAGAATGATCAAATTATTAAAAAAAAAGGAGTAACAAAATCAACGATTTACAACTATATGGCAATCCAAGCTTTGAAATGACAATTTACTTACTTTGGGTCTTCTAGAAAACTCAAAACACCTACAGGCTGTAACAGTGAGGGGGAGACAGAAGGGCAGCAGAAGACCCTATAAAAGCTTGTTACTTTAAACTGGTGGTATCAAGTATGACTCTGTGATTCCTTTGGATACCAATAATATCAAACTACAGTAAATGTGGGTGATGTGCTTATTGTATTCCTCTTCTAATTACTTAGTTTGCTTATATAGACTTTCTTGTGAATTCCTCACTCCTGAGTTTCAGTAACTCCTAATATAACTGGCCATATTGTATGTTGGCTCCCTCTGTTACAACAAATACTACTAATATTTTCTCATTTTTTTTAAGCCCTTTGCTCTCAGTCTTGGACTCCATTGTTCCATTTTACTTCCCTATCTGGTTTCACAGTATCTGAAGCAGAATACAACTGTACCACAAACCAAAATGAAAATTCAAAATGAGAAAAAAACTTGATTGAATTAACATGATGTTTGCCAACTAACACTTTACCATATGCTGCATCTTCTTCTGCTCTCCTTTATGGCTCAGTGTGTAGTCTGCAAATGAGCTGGATATAGAATTTGTAGAGGAGTACCCTGTACAGTTGGTATTAATACACCAGAGAAGCACATAAGAAAAAAAAAAAATTAATCTTGTAGTAGCATTTAGGATGACAAAAACATAAATGTAGGCCTGACAGCCTAGCATTGATCCTGGGCAGAGTAATAAATTAGTTGATACAGAGGTCTGATTAATCAGAACTGAAGGTGGGTGGTACTCTGCCAATCAAATAGGAAAACAGAAGCAAGATCTTGTAGCATTTATTTGTTAGCATTTATCTGTGACATCAATAGAAAGTTCTGATAATGAGGTTACCACTGACTTCTTAGAACATCTGTAGATAACTGACTTGGCCCCAGACAGTACTTTGATGCAGAAACAGGGTGGTATGAAATTAGCATGCCACTATTATAATAGGGACAAGAGAGTCTTGTTAAAATAGAGATATAAACTCAGCTGCTAGGGGATAAATTAGAGTCAGTTACTCTATTATAAAGTCTTCCGTAAAATGGTCTGGATAAACACAAGTTATTTGTTTATTCTAATATTTTTGGTGCTAATAAATTGTTTAATAATTTGCTTGAGAATCTTGGAATTGTTAATTCATATATTTCCCGATCCTATTTTTTAATACTTGCAATAGCAGTCTTCAATGCGTCAGGAACTCTTGAAGATACTCACTTATGGCACAGAGATTACTGTGGCTTTTCCTTAAGTGTCCTATAGTGAATTGTATCAGCTACAGAGCTTATCTCATTTAGATATTTATTCTTTTCTTATCCTGCTTTGTCGCTGTCTTAGAATTTTAATTAATGCTTTTTGCTTGCAGTATTCCTTTATGCCCATTCGTAGCCATATTTGTTTGTTCCTCCTTTTTTTGGTTCTTCTTTTGCTTTTTAAAACTCAATAGCTTCCATTGGAGTGATGTAGTGTTGTCCTATGTTTATCTTGACCTTGCATCACATCAATTTGCCATGATGCTTTTTTTCCAGTAAGTACCAGCACTATTCTTCATAATAACTTCCCAAAAGATCTTATTTATACATATGGGTTTTTAAGGATGAGAAAAATCGGCAAAATTCAGTTTATATAGTGAAAAAGAAAATCCAGGTTTCCCCGACTTCATTGGATTTCACACAAGAAAACATGTTTTGGAAGCAATTTTAGTTGTTGCTTCTTGACCATTTTCAGTAACAGTTAACCTTCCTGAAGAACAATATTTGATATTATACCTTATTTTACCCAACACCATTATTTCAGTCTGATGCTTTTCTCTACAGGTTTAATTATTGAATAGAATTTTTTATTCAATAGAAATCTGATAATGTTTACTCAGGAGGGTTTTTTTCCGAAAAATTTTCGAATTATTAATGGAAACATAGTTTACATGAAGTTTCATCCTAGTAAATTCTCATGATGGAATACTTACTACTTCTGTGTTTGATTTTATCCAGTTGTCTCAATCTGCTTCGGATTATCTAGTATATAGCACAAATATTTTCTGCCTGCTTTGAATTACCTAATATATAGAAAAGTCAGAAGACTGTACCATACATGTTCAGTATACAGAGCTTCTGTTATTTGGAACAAACCCATATATGTCTGATCCCTGGTATCACCCAATCAGGCTTCAGTTTCACTGAATGCATAAATTGTACTCTCATTATAAGATCCTCAGATATTTGTTGTTCCTGAAGACAGAAGTACTTCCCACTAAAATGCATTTCTTGTTTCTTGTTGCACAATAATAATCATCTCCTTTTTTATTCCTTAATGGGATTCTTACAAGTTATAATTCAAAAGTAAAGGCACAAAATTTACTTCAGAGATCCACATTTTTGCTGTTTCTATTTATGAACCTGGAGGACTAACATAAGCATTTTGAGCACTTTGCAAGAGGTCATTTATGCACCTCCATTGGTAGTGATATTTGAGTTTTCTTCTCATCTTCATAAGGCCTCAGCAGAAATTGGTTAAAAAAAGGGAAAAAATATAGCTACAAAGCCCCGATCCTAACAAGTCTATTCCTTCACACACCCCCCCCCTTTTTTTTATAATAATAAAAGAATTGTTATTTTAAAGCATGGTGGAGGGATGTCATGTTGCCCCTATGAGGGCTGATATTTCCAGTAATTTTTTGCCAAAATGCTGTGGTGTATCATTCCACACAGAGGCGAAGAAAAATGCAAAACTGCTTCACAGGATTAGAGGAACATCCAAAGACAAAAAATAGCTTATTACTACAGAATGTAATAAGCAGAATTATTTTATATTCCTTTTTTTCAGATAACAGTGCAGGTAAAAGAAGAAGATATGTGTATCAAGCCAGACAAGAAAAAAGCACGTAGAATCTAAAATTGTATTAAAATTCCCAGGGCTACCAAAAGCCTTGTTTACAATACTTCTTTCCAAGCAAAGACAGGGCATCCTTTTATGCTGTCTAGTAATACAACAGATATGTGCCATTGTATTGCCTGTATTCATACATTTCTAACACCCATTTTTCTATAAACAGTAAAACCACTGTTGTATTAATTTTTTTCCACTACATTGGTGAGAAAATGTATTTTATTTTAATACATGGTGGAAACACTTAAACATGCACAAATTTTATTTATGTTATCCCAGAGGCGTTATTCCTTCTTGTATTCTCATGCAGCAGTTAAACTTCAGTTTGATCCCTGGCTTTAAAGTTTGAAAGGTTCTTTCCAAACCCTCTAGTGGTGCCTTCATACCTCTGTAATTTTTCTCCTGCCATAAAGCTGTCCGACTAGTATACTCTAATGGGGGTATGAAAAAGCTATTGGCAGCCAAAACTGATTTTTTTTTTTTTTTTTTGGTAACAAATACATATGTATATTCTAAGAGCAGGTGGTAAGAACAGAACTTGAAAAACACCTATTTTTTTCTGTCCAGTCTTTGGTATCACTGTCACTGTTGCTAGTTTTAGTTACATGTATTTGCTATATTGTTGTTAAAAACGAAGGTCAATTAGAGTACTTGAAGGTAGTTTTTGTCCTTCAGCCTCTATAGCTAGGACAGCATTTCTGTAGAGTATCCTTTACTAAGCAGATTCCTAGTTCCATGCGTTTGTAACACTGTCACCACTTTGGCCAAAGAGCTCTTTGAGTTAATGCAAGATGGCTTGTAAGTGCATTTTTATTTGTCCAGGGAAGAAGATATAAAATGTTGATAGATTATTATTGGTCTGCCAAAGACAGCTAAATAATTCATAAGAATGTTTATAAATAGTTTAGTATCCATAGATACTTGTATTCAGTGGATGTAATTTGGCCCTTAAAGGTCATACTCACAGTTAATGGTGGTTTGTTGGTTTGGGTTTTTTTTTTTTTCCTCATAATTTCTTGCTCAACTTGCTTTTGCTTTTCTGCTACATGGTAAAGGAAAATATGTCATAGCCTGGACAGTGAGGCAACTTTTACAGCATTTTTGATTTATTCTGGAAACATGAATAGGAGGCAACTCCTTCAAGGCTTTGTATGTATTTGTCAACTATTTAAGGCCAACTACAAAGGGTTAAATTTTATCTCTGAAGTCAGTGTGACTGACTTGCTGTTGAACCACAAGAACGTTTCTCGAATGCAAAAATGCCTCTTCCTTCGTTTTTTTCCTCAGTAGTCAGTTCTCTACAAACATTAATACTGAGTATTAGCAGGAAGTTACATATTAACTTTTTTTCTTTGCTCCTAAAAAGAAAAAACAATGGGCAACAAAGTTAAAAGCGCCTAGAGGAATTTTCACCTGGTCTTTTAAATAGCACGTTAATAGGTTGTAAATATTTGCTGTGAAAATAGCACACGCCTTTCCTGCAGGCAGTCATCGTTTATGTCAGGTTTGTTTCACGTGCGTTGGGAAAGCTGCCGCTTGCTGTTTGTTGCGGAGAACAGCTTCAGTATTTGTTGCTGTGGGAATATTATTAACACTTTAATTTCTACAGACGTTCTTCATACCTGCCTCTACCTAACATCTGGGTAAACGGCAGATTAAGTTAGGCATATCACCCTTATCCGTAACATTATTTTTCTCCCCAGTAATCGCGCATGGCTTCACTAGAAGCGAACCAGCTAGGATTAGAAATGGTTTCATGGTATCCTTGGCCTATAAAAGCTCGGTAGAGAACAGAACAACGGTACTTTGCGAGGCCGTGAGTGCCTCTTCCCCACCTCACGGGATGGAGCTCGGCGAGGCCCGGGCCGCCTCCGCCACCTCAGGGAACCCAGCCGGGCACCGGCTGGAGGAGGAAAAACTTCCTGCAGGCACCCCAGACCGCCGCTTCTCGCTAAGAAAGGGCTGGAAATGGCCGAATGCCATCCTGCCTCGCCGCGGCGAGCTACGCCATTAAACACCCCCTCCCCTCACCGCCGGGCGCCCTTTCCCTTTCCCACAATCCTTTGCGGCAGCAGCATCCGCCCGTCCTGGCGGCGGGCTCTGGCACTCATCCATCGCTCGGCCGATCGGCTGCTTCCCCCTCGCCGCCTGTTGCTAGGCAGGTCTGGACGCAGCTGCCGCGATTTCCTGCCTGTTCAGAGGCGGCCGGTGGCGGCGGGACGCGGCGCCCAGCCTGTCCCGTCCCCCTTCCCCCGGCTATGGAGGGTGACAAGGTGAGGGGCCGCTGGGAAGCNGGTCCGGGGAGCCGGGCGGGCCTGCCGGCGCCGCCCGGGCCCGACTTCTGCGGGCAGCGCGCGAGGGGCCGTCCCGCCTCGCCCCTTTCCCCCCGCTGCAGGAGGGCCCTCAGGAGGTGCCGGGGGCGGTGGCAGCGGGGCACGGCCGCCGCCCGGCCTGGCTCGTTCTTCTGCTCGGCCTCCCCCTGCTCCCGGCCCTTTATGCCTTAGGTGCCTTGGAGCCTGCCAAAGCCGTCACCTCACCCGACCGCGGCTCGCTGCCGCCGCTCGTGTCCCCTGGCGCTGAATAAGCCAGGGAATCTGAGGGGGCAAAGGTAGGAAACAGCCCCAGTGCTTCTTCTGCTGGCCCTGAGAACCCCCGTGGCGTTCCTGTGGCAACTCAAGTCGTCTTGTTTTGTCAGACTTCTGTAAGTCTCACCCAAGTAGTGGTAGTGAGCAAGTCCTCGTTCGTCTAGCTGAAGGATGAGGCCACATCGGCCACGGACCTTTCTGCAGCAGATAGGTGGTTTATGAAAATTTCCGAAGCTGTTAATGTTTCAGATTGTAGACAAATATATTTAATAACTGATACTCCTGTAACTGCTAATTGTTGAGGTTTAGTTCTTTAGGAACCCACACAACTTTTGCATGATGGTGTTAAATTATAAAAAGTTTGTAGAGTTCCACAATAAAGGAAACAAAACCACATGGACGTGCTAACATCAATTATTGTGTTACATATTCACTTGAAAAAGCAGAAGTATCAAATCACTTTTATTACTGTTGTGTGAATCTGGGTTTTACAGCTAATTAATTTGTGGTCATGCTGAGTAGAGAATGGAGTAGGGAATAGAGTGGCTGGGCAGGGTATGAGAAGTAGTATGTTAGGACCACTCTAAAAACTTCCATTTGGATATCATTTCAGTAACTGGTACATCAATAGCCTCTTTACTGAAAAGAGGTGAGTTAGTGAATTGTGATGGAAAGTTAAACTTGGACCGAAAATTTTTCAGGTGTATCGGTGTAAGACTGCCAGCGATCCAGAGGCAGTTGTACTAACAGCCACACTGTATGACCAGGTCTCCTTTGGCTGTTTCTTTTCTGTCAAATCAAGTCCATCACTTGTGCTGTTTAGCTATTTGAGGGCTCGCAAATAGTCAACTGGTATCAGAAATAAGAAAGATAAATACTTATATGTAAAAAATAAAGTACTTTTCTCTGGCTTAAAGACTACAGACATTTTACTGTTTTTCTGTTTCTTTTTCTTTAGAGTCATAGTTAACTGGGTTCTTCACTCAGTTAAAAACTTAATATTTAAGTTCCGAAAACTTCCAGTTTTTCTAGGTTGTGAGTGAAGAAACCCCTCTTGATCTCTCTTAAAGGGTTTATCTAAAGTAACGAGGTCTCTTGTTCCACTAACTTCATAAGGCATCATACTTACTGTTTAGTTTAAAGGACAGATTCTTAACTGTTAAAAATTTTCATAGCACTTTTTGAGTTCAGTAAATCTATGGCAGCTGATGAGCTTCCCATGCTCTCAGGTGGATGAATTAAGTTAAACCCCAGTGTGGTTTAAATAACTAATCTTAATCTGGATTTAAGTTGGTATATAAGGTCTTCTAAATTAGCACAGGTGAGAAACCTCAATAAATCTTTGTAAAGTTTGTTTTAGAGATTTCTTTTTGTGCATACAATGATTACTTACAGAGGGACAGTGGTCTCAAAGGTATTAAGTTTCTTTAAGCTTTATAAAAGAGCTTCCTTTTTCTGTTTGTTTGTTTGTTAATCTCCTGCAAAAGCAGAGAATTAAATGGAAAATCATCATATGTAAAAGTAAGAGATTCTAGTGGTGGTGGAGACATGAAAACTGCAGATGACAGAAAACTGGCAGATACACCTTTTTGGGCACCAGAGAATAATCTCTAAATGTTTGCTGCATGCTTTTTGCCTCAGCTTTGAAATAAATCTCAAACTACCTTATCTGATATTGTCTATTGATTATGTTGGTTTTAGGCTATTAACATCGTTAGCATTCTTTCTTTATTTGCTCATATGTACCTAAATATTGTCTAAAACCAAAACAACTGTATATATTACGGATTTTTAAATAGGTTACTATATGAGACTATAATACAGCACTGTTCTCTTCCCATCCATATCCTTCCTTGCAGCTTACCATTACACAAGTTCCGTTGAGTTTCTTAGGCTTTGTTAAAAATTTTACTTAAGGAAACGATCAGCTTTGGTTTTGCTTTCTCATCTGAGTTTCTGCAGTAGTAAGTGTACTTTTTCGCCTTTTTTAAGGATCAGAAGAAAATACAACTTAAAGGGCACTTTCATTTTGTTACAAAGGCTGCTTTCTTCATACTTCTGATTGACTTTAGATGAAGTTACCAGTCCACTACAATCTTCTATAAAATCTAAGTTTGAAAAGACAAGAATTTTTTCATGCAGAATAATTAAAAAAATAAAATATAGTACTAAAATGCCGCTTCCATATAATAAATTACAAAAAAATGGGCACCATATGTTTATTTTCTTCCACCAGTGCAGCTCATCATTTGAATATTTATTAGCGACTATTTTGTTAACCTTTAGTAACTTTTACCAAATGTAAATGTGAGCGTAAGTGTAGCCTAGTGATGTCACTTTGAATATAGTCCTCATCCTTCAATGAACTAGTTAAAAATAATCAATAGATTAGTGAACTCAGACAATATGATTTTTTTAGTTTAGCCAAGTAGTTAAGGGCAGTAGTAACTCTGCAAATGAGGGTAGAAGAAATATAACCTATTTAACTAGGGAGAAGACTAGTGAAACAATGTCCATGTATACTCTGATTGTTGTCACGATCCTTTTACTTTTTTGCACATGTAGTCTGAATCATTTTAAAATATTAAGTGACAGTTGATTGAAATAGTGCCAGCGTTTTTTGAGATGTGTGCAATTACTAAATCAGAAGCTTCCTTGGTTCACTTGAAATGCATAGCAATCTATTTTTAACTTTTATTTTTTAAAAGTCTAATAAAATGTGTTCTGGCTATGCCAGGTGCCTACTGATGAAAAAAAAAACCCCAAAGGATTACATTTGTCATGGTATTTTTATATTCACTACTTGTCCATGTTAGTTATCCCCTGAAATGTTCTTATAGCTGAGTTTGGGGCAGCTCAAATGACATGTCTAAGGGGAAGATACTGTCTTTACTCTTTGCTACGTGAATGGGTTCTGAGAGTGATTCTGCAGAAAAAGGATCTGGGGGTCCTGGTGGACCGTAAACTGGAACGTAAGTCATCAGGGTGCTCCTCAACCAGTATGTGGTTAACCATAATCACCTATGTGTATCATGAAGACCATAGCTAACAGGTGTAGGGAAGACTGTTCTCTGCTTGGCACTCTTGAGGCCCTGTCTGCAGTACTATGTCTGGTTTTAGGGCCCCTGGTACTAAAGAGATTCCGGAGGGAGGCACTGAGATGGCTATGGGGCTGGAGCCCTGATGTATGTGGGAAGGAGGCTAAGGAGCAGTTTAGGCTAGAGAAAAGAAAGATAACAGGGGATCTAACTGCTGTATTCAAGTATGTACAGAGGATCTATGGAAAAGATGGAGCCAAATTCTTCTCTGAGATGTACAGTGAGAGGACAGAAGGTGGTGGCCCTAACTATCAACAAGGGAAATTATCACTCAGTGTAAGAAAACATTTTCAAATGAGAGTGATCAAACCTGAAAACCAGGTTGCCCAGACAAACTCCAACATCAGAGATATTAAAACCTCACCTGAATAAATTCCCGACCAGGACTTACTTTGAAGTTAGATCTAACAGAGCCAGAGGTTGAACCTAATGATATTGACACATTCATTACTTTCCCAAAGTGGCCTGACTGTGTGTACCCATTTGCTCTGTAACATAGTTGAATGGCTATCGATGGAAGGGCAATTTCAGTCTTTATGCAGGGCCACACTGTCATCCACCACAGACACTGATCTCAAAACTGGTTACCATGTGTATACAGAGCTGGATAACCCAGTAGAAAGAAGTCTGAGCTTCAGGCTTCTTCCAGGTCCAGTCAGATCAGGTACACTGTAAGTATACACATTAAGGCTAAATCAAATTAATGTTTACATAACAAAATTCAGTGGTACTTGCCCTATATACCTTGATCCTTTCCTTTGAAAACTTTTTTTGAAGTGATTTACTTCTCATTGCAAATTGATTGCTCAGTCTTTTGCTGTTTTTTCTGTTTTAGAGAAGAACCAGAGAAGATACTTGGAAATCAGAAGAACTTAGGAAACATCTTAGGGTATATTTTATTTTATTTCTATTATTTTTGATGTTAAGTTACTTTACAGCAATGGAATTTATTAACTGTCTAAACATAGAGGGCTGACTGCTTGTTCTGCTAGCCAGTAACCCTTTAAGGCTTTTTGGTATGCTAGGCACTTTAAATCTGCACCACTGAATACAGACAGTACGGGTCTTTAATGTATAGCTGTTAAATTTCTTGCTACAACTGACTGTTTTGGCATCTGTCCAGTCCAAGTGTGTCCGAAGGCTGGCCCGCTCAACTGTGTCTAGCTACACAAGTCACATAAAATTACTCTACGGGTTTCTTAATTAGGTAAATGGAACAAATACCATTGTTGTGGTAATCACACAGCACACAATGGGGTCTGATTTGCTGGCCACACAAATCCAAGCTACAGGTCTGCTTTATATATACTTGTTAAGTTTCCTACATGTATATTATGTATTACATTTGTTATCGCCATCTATCATTTTTGTCATGCTCTTTTAAACTGGTTAATTACTTTATTCCCTGGTCAAATGGGCATTCAAGCTCAGTCAGTAACACCACTCATGTTCATACTACTTTTGTACTATATTTTTTTAAAAGCTGTTTTCCAATATGGATCTTCTTTTCTATCTTGTGCAGATCTTCATGAGTTCTTTGATAAAGTAAAGCATCCTAGTTGTTCATTGATTACTTGGTTTCTATTACCTAGCTCCCCATTATTTCAGTACCAGTGCTGCAGTGTACATACTCTGTATTTTTTAGACATTCAGTAACATTTCCACTACTTCCATGTAGGCTAAAGCTAACAAATTTGAGTTGAAGTATTTGAGTTGAAATACTTTAATTCCAACAGAAGTGGTGTGGTCGGACTTTGATTTCTGTGAAACAGATGGATAAAGTTTAATTCACTTTATTCATTGACTATAATCAAAGCAAGTGCTGTTTGTTCTGCATTGAGTAAATAGCTGAAATCATGGATATAGTGAAATCGGTGGGAGTTGTCCTACTTGCTTCAGGAAGGTTAAAATAAAATTTCTTACGGCTTTAGAAAAATATAAGAATAGTTGCATCCTCAAGGGATATAGGCCAAAAACTTTCTTTCACAGTCTTTATATGCTGCATTCTGTTCAAGTAAAAGCTAATCTTCTATTCTAAAGGCAGCTGCAGGATGCCCAGTTATCTGTCATTATTGTTTATAGCTGTAACGTATTGCACAAGATGGCATGGTTTCTGTCTGCATGAGCTAACAGCTTTAAGGTGCTTAGTTAATTTTGCAACCTGGCTCTAAACAGAATGCACAGTTCCACAGCAAATTTTCTTTTTTTTACCAAGTTCTTTTCAAATATAT
Source organism: Ibidorhyncha struthersii (assembly GCA_013398815.1). Lineage (NCBI taxonomy): Eukaryota > Metazoa > Chordata > Aves > Charadriiformes > Charadriidae > Ibidorhyncha > Ibidorhyncha struthersii. The sequence continues at coordinate 741,378 of VZSZ01000142.1, read as the reverse complement.
TGAAAATGTAGCTAATTATTTTATTTAGTAGTTCTTTTTACAGTAACTACAGATATAATGTTAGCAATTTTACAAAGTAAGCCTAGAAATATATCAGCATTTTAATACAGTTTGGGAAATTAAATTCATAGTTAGCAATGCACTATTTTTTTTCACTTAAATATACTATATTTAAATAGATCGCTGAATTATAATAATAGATTTTTATTTATTTATTTCAGGCATCACAGCCAGATAGTCAAAATGAAGACCAAAAGCACAGAGAAAAGAAACTGCAGAAAGAGAAGTCTGTTCATGACATAGACACTCATAAACATGAACGCAAAGACAGAGGGAAGAGTAAGGAAAGAACGCGAGAGAGGTTTAAATCTGGTGAAAGAGATGGGGATAAAATAAGAGAGAGAGAAAGGGGGAAAGAGCACCAGAGAGAAGACAACCGAGAGAGATACAAAGATAAGCTTCAAGAATCAAGTTTAGAGAAGGAAAAATACCATGTACCAAAAGATAAAGACAGGGAGAGCAATAGAGAACGAGACAAAAAGCATAAAAGGCATGAGATAAAGCAAATAGATACACAAAATAATCTGAAATCATTTGAAGAAAGAGATAAAGAACATCACAGAAGAAGAGAAAGCAGGCATCATTTAGGTAAGCTGCTTTGGGTTGCTGTTGCACTTTGAAATATTTGATATTTAGATAGAAATACTCTGAAAATATGCCCCATCTGTACAGAGAAGATAAAGACAGGCAAGTGTGAGTACCTACTGAAATGCGTATATTTATGGAATCTTGTGGTAACCTCGTTTTATTTTGGTGCTTTTAAAAATTTTGGTGCTTGTTTCCTCTGAAGAGAGGGTGAATGTCGCTGGCTTTTTTGGTCACTTGACTTGAAAAGCCTAAGTACCTTCCTGCCTAGACATTCTCTGTTGAGTTTGAGTCCCCACGTCGCAGGGTGTTTGCTGAAGTAGTAGCATGTGTCATTACTCTTACCATTACATGAGACAATTGAGAACAGAGGGATTCATTAGGAAAGAGAGTAACCAACTTCGGAGAGAGAATTTCAGCAGGATATTAATTTATTTTTAGAAGGCTCTTATATTTTAGAAAACCCACATCAATGAAATACTGTTTTCTACATGCTAGAGTTAATTATGTCCAGAGTTTGAGTACAATAAATTTTTTTCATTAATTTATACATATGTTTTCTAGACAGGGAGAGAAGAAGCGAAGAGCAAGAAAGAAGACACACAGAAAAGAAGGTAAAGGAAGGGAAAGGAATGAAGTTTTTCATAATGGAATAAGATAAAATTGCAGAATAATGAAGAAACTGGATCAGACTCCAGTTCCCAAAAAATCCAAGAGATGCATAGATAGTAAGGTCCACACAAGTGTACAAAACACACAGCAACAAAATATATCCCAGCCACTTGATTTTAAGGACATACCTCGTTCTTTTTTTAAAGTAAAAGTAAAAGAAAATTTGCTTTATTTTTGTACAGCTACATCAAAGTTTTCCATCTGCTATTTATGCCTTCATTACAAGGATTTTGGTAAATATACATCCTATTTTATGTTAGACCACCTAGTAAATGAAGAATTTTTTTTTTTTTTGTGCAGAACACATAATCCAAAGGATTTTCTGTAGCAGAATATGTGATGTCCCAGAAGAAATATCAGAATCTCAAGTGATACGATAATTTGAAACTTGCCATCATAAGAGATTAAAAAAAAATGGCTGGAAGATCCACATGACAGAAGGAGATTAGGCACTTACAAATCCATCATTCTTATGGCCAAAATTGCGTAGATTTGTGAAGATAAAACAGGCTTGGAGAGCTTTCTAACTCTTTGTTATTTTTGTCTTTCCAGGATAAGGATACTAAAAAGAGCATTGAAAAATTTTTAGCCTACAAAGTTGAAGAAGGTGAACGTGTACACAAGTTACAGAAAGATCAAGAGTTGGATAAAGAGGGAGAAAGAAGACGAAGAGAAAAAAAAGAATATTCTGTTGGGCCAGGAAAAGAGAGGCTCTCAAAAGAGAGAAGTCATGAACATTATGAAAAGGAAGAAAAACATAAATTAAAGAGATCTAAAGAGGGATCTTCCCATGGAGACAGGGAAGGGCAACCAGCAGAAGCTACTGAGAGAATAAAAAGTAGAGAAAATGAAAGAAAGAAGCATGATCTAAGGGTTAGTTTTTTCAAGACTTTAAAACATTACCTGTTAACTTACTTTAATTGTTGATATGTCATCATTGATAAGGTGAATAATAAAAATACTAGGATTGTAAGTCAACATTTTCTGAAATTTGAGGCTAAAGTGGTACATTAAAATACTACATCTGCATTTAAGTATCCTAACCCAGAGTTGATTTCTTCAATGAAATTTTAAGTAGAAACTTGTCTTTATGTTAGAAACTTCTTTTATTCATAAAATTATTTATTACTATAACTTTTAAAATTTTTACTAGCACTTTGAAGTGGATATGAGATTAGGCTAGAGGTCCATTAAAATGTATTGGCTGCCTTTATTGAAAATAGCTTTTATTAAAATCATATTTATTTTCTATGTTGCCTGTAAAGGGAGCATGGTTATCTAACTCACAAGTAGGCACGTGAGTATAGATCCCTTATATTTATGTTTTTTGCCTCTACTTTTGAAGCCATAGAATATCTTTTATGTTTCTAATACAGAGCACGGTGTTATATCCTAAAAACGTAATCAAACCTTTGACATTTTAAAATGATTTTTATAATACAAGTACTCATTCTACAAGGAGTGAAGAAATATATAGTAATTTGTAACACTTAAAATCAGGTAAGTTTTGTGGAACATAGAACCATTCAGATGGTCTAGGGTAGTTTCTTCTGCTGCCTAAAGAGTGAAGGTGTACAAGCTTCTCAAAGAAAAGTTCAGAAATACATTTTCTAGTGAAAATACTCGGCATCTTCAGTGTAGGGGCCCACCACACTTGATTCCTGTAACGGACTTTCTGCAGCAGAATTCAAAAGTCTATCAGGAGCTTGCTCAAGGTTTGTCTTCCTTGGAAATTTACTCAAGAAGCTGTTACAGAATATACACACTGATGCTGATGCTTCTGTCTCAGAGTTATTTTTCTTTTTCTGATGTTCACAGATAGAGAAAAGCACCTTTATCTTAAACAATCTATTGAATACATTTCCAAACTTAGGCAAACCTTCATAATATAGAATTTAAGAGTCAAGTCCCTGTACTGGGGATTAAAAGTGCCTGAGACTGTTTTCTGTCCCTGGGTCCAACTGGTGTGAATTGTTAGTCGATACTGTTAAAATCTCATTCTTTGAAACAGGCTGGCCACAGCTTACTGAGCCTCAGTAATGCCTGAGCTCCTCAGCCATGCCTACGGGTTATTTAGAAAAGTGCTCTGGGCTCACAATTTAAGCAGTATACAGTGGGCCCAGAGCACTTTTAACCATTGCTACTAATGCAGTAATGTGAAGGTGTCCTATAAAAAAGCTAGAATTAACTCTGGTAAAGCATTATAAGGTTTTGTTAAAGAAAGGGGTAGACTCAAGATCCTTTCTTGTTTCCTTTCTGAAATACATCGCAGAAGGGGATGTAGCTAAACTTCACTCCCAAGTATTTAATATTGTCAGGAGAAGTTCATATTACGTGTATAGCATATCTTTTACGGGTGTTTATTTTCTTTTGCTTTACATATCTGTAAGGAGAAGATTATTCTGATGTTAGCTTATACACAGAACTTCTTACAAATGATGACACATAAAAAATAGTGTGTGTCATTGAAATAATTCATTAGAAACCTTTCTTACTGTTTAATATTACTACTACTAATACACGTTCATATACTTATTTCCTCCCCGCATTTCTGACACATGAATATTGTGACTTCTTTTCCAGAACAGTGAATATAAAAAAGAAGAGAGGATTCAAGAAGAAATGAGCCATCAACATGCAAGGTAAACTCAGATAATAAAAAGAAGTATATACGGTATGGTATCTACTACCACAGATGAATGAATTCTTGATCTCAAATATTCAGGGTGAATATAATTTTTTTTCGTAGGCCCTTTGTACAATACTATAGCAATTAAAAAAAAAAAAAATCTGTGTTTTGCTTCTAAGAGGATTCATATAAAAATATATGTATTTGTATTACTTTTTTTTTTTTTTCTACCCCGGGACAGCAAGACATATTTTGCAGTCCTTACAAACTTGCAAATTAATCTGGGCACTTAGTTTGGGAGACAGAAATGCTGTATTGTACCACCTGGAAATTCACTATGCAGTCATGTGGTCAGATGCAAGGTTTATGATGAACTACATAGGACTCTCTTACATTGTTTATTTTAATTTGAATCTCTCTACTTAGTTCCTGCTCTGGATAGCATCTAAAACATTAGATATATATAGCAAGTTTACTGTTGTATGTGAAATGGAAAGGTCCAGGTCATCCTCAGTAGGATCAGTAAAATTCCAGGATGATATTTCTGAGTTTTGTTACTAGCAAATATAAAATCATACAGAAGTTCCTTATATAGTCTAGTTCTCTTTGCGTTCTTTAATGCTTCAGCCATGTGAAATTCCTATACAACTTTCTGAGTATAACTCTCCAGATATGTTGTCAGTCACAATTCTCTTTCTTAAACCCTTGTTTACCTTCCTAGCTAAATAGAAGGCTGGTATGCTGGCTTCTGGGGATGCTGACAGAGGTAGTCATGTCACTGCCACTATTGGCTAAGTATTACTACCGTTTCTTAAGCATGGGACAGATCACTTAGTTGTAGCTATTTTGTAATTGAGGAAGAGAATTCCTGTACAAAAGATGAAAATTAAATACTTCAGAATACATATGTTGGGCTGCTTCCTAGCAGCAGCACTCAACTGTGTCAAGCAGTGCCAGATATACAGGTTATATTTTGAAGCTGTTGCTGATGGGGTGTTGTGGGGGAGTCATTGCTTGTGCAGAGATGGGAAAATGGAGTTAGCCATTTCTGAATGGCTAGGAAGGCAATATAGTTTATTGGGATGTCCCAAAACCCTGGTTCAGCTTCAAGCACTGTCAACATTGAATCATTCTGATTTGTTATGAGACGTTCCAGCCTCTCAGTCAGTCCCAACAGCAGTATGTATGAATACTCTCTTACTTAAGAAGTCAGAACATTCTCTTCTTGAAGTCCAATACTCTAATTATAACATAATCAAATAGATTGTTAAGGAGCAGAGCTGGTTGTTGATTTTCCCCTGCTCTCTGACCCTGATTATATTGTCCTCATAAATAAAATCCCTGAATGAAAGACCAGGGTTGAATGTCAGTGATTTATGGCTTTAGAGCACATTACACCAATCTGATCTTGATCTCCAGTTTGCTGCAAACATTAATACAACTAATAGATGTGTGGGTTTGATACGTTTTTTTCTTCCATTTTGATGCAATTATAGGCATTAAATTTGTACAAGGTTTTTGCAGCTCTTGGATGATTAATCACTTGGCTCTTTCATTATCATTTCGTAACATAAATAGATATCTATAACAGTGTTTGTAGAAATATTTCAGTTTATTGGAAATTTTCAACTATTTTTTCCTTTTCAGGAAAAAAGACTTACTCTTTCTAAAATAGCAACAACAACAACAACAATAACAAACCAGAAAAGAAAACCAAAACAAAGCTAGTGCTTTCTTCTGAGTTAACTAGTAAGACTGATGTTCTCTTTTTCAATAGGACTGTAAGAGACAAAGGAAAACTTATTGAAAAAGAAGAAAGAGACACACGACCAGAGGTAAAACTGTCTTTGGAACTTAGAATGTTGTGTTTTTCTTGGGATTAATAACAATTACAACATGTATTTCAATATAATGCCATTCTAAGATAAGAGATGATTTATGTATATTCGTCTTCAGCTGTCTCCTAACCTCTGTTTCTGGATACAGCATTAGAAAGTTGATTTATTCTGTAAACTTGCTAAGTGTTGAAGGTAGCCGTCTATTCAACTGTATTTCAATATCTTCTATGCTTGAAAAAAATAATTCTCAGTAAGCGGAAAGAGTTTAGATGTGTAATACAAATCATCTACAAATAATATACACATACCCAAAGTATATTATTTCTTTCTATAAATAGCTGACATAGGCAAATAATATGTAGTGTAAACCAAGTAAAATGCAGCTAGCAATGTAATTCATGTATGTTTCTTAAAACAGTTGCCATAAGAAAGAGGAGAGTACTTTTATATGTTTAAATTGACAGGTGCAGACAGAACCAAGTTTTCAGCAAGTCTGAAGTGTAAACTGTAAAAACTTCGGTTTATTTGAACCAGTCTGAGCAGATACAGCCTAACTTTACCATGAAAAGTTTTAAAATATTTTGTCATATTTTCAGCCATTCATAACCATCCCCCAAAATCTAAATTCTGTTTTGGAATGTTGTAGGATTATGATCCTAATATAGGAAAAAGTAGTAGAACCTAACAAAAACATCCTTTTCCATATTCTCATGTTGTGGGCGGCCATGTATCTTTCAGCCATGTATCTTTCAAACCCATACTAACTTCTATTAAAACCTGGCTGTTTTCATGCCAGGAGTACTTCTCTTTCAAGGATGTTCTAAGGCCTCGGTTTACTCTTTTCTTCTAATTTTCATTACGTTTCCATGCTAGCTTTAGTGCTAGCATTTAGCTCAAGTACTTTTTCAGGGTTTTCTTCCGCTAATGAGCTTATAGAAAGCATGTTTGTCTCTTCTCTGACTTAATTTTGCTGACCTATGCGAGCCAAATTCATCATTCCTCTCATCATTCTAGCAGCTGTCTCTTTGTTCCAATTTGCATTAATTTCTCTTGAATATGGGTGACCGGAGTTGGACACAGTACTGAATGTGAATTTTCATCAATGCCTTGTGTAATGCTGCACATGACATGAATACTTATCTGTTCCTGAAGAAAGTAGCTTTCTGACATATTCTTAGATTTTATCTGCACAGCTCTTACCACTGTGGCCCACAGTCATCCTGGATCAACTAATACGTTCAAATTTTTCTCTTCCTCTATTGTTTTCAACAGCTGAGGTTCCAGATAGCAGCTGGTATTGATGCTAATCAAAGGCCCAGATTCAGCTCACCTTTAGGTGTGAATTGTCTGTAGTGAGGACCTAGATTTCCCTAAATTTCTTTTGTAGTTTGTGGAGAGAAATAGGCAGTTCAGTCCTTTTATATTTGGTCTTGTTTTCCATTGTCTTCTCTGTCTTCATTGGCAATAGGAGGCAACCTAGGAGGGCGAGATCCCTACTTAAGACCTGACTTAACAGGGATAATTAAATCAAATTCCATGGGTTTGTGCTTTATGCTATTGAATTTCTTCATATATTTGTTACTCCAAATGCCACAGTAATCCAGGTATTTCAGCATGACTTCCTAATCCTGCTTTGTATTGACCGTATGTTCTTCATATATTGTTTAAAGTAGGAACCTAGCTGTGATAGGATGATTCTGATTTCTTGTGAGAATGCAGGAGGTTCTTATGAGGATGGTAAGATTTTGACAACTACTGACAGGTGGAGGTTTTCAGTGTGTAAAAACTACATGTGTAACAGATGCAATGTTATAAACACCTATGTGTTATTAATAAAAATGACACTCAGAGATGATTATAGTAAGGTAATACAGACTATAACCATCTTTATGGGTGTATTATTACATGTGTCTTTGACTAAATGGAATAAGGATTTTAAAAAAAAATTCTAAATGAATTAGTTATTGCTGGATACCTGCAGCCTTGCAGGCAGAACAAATTGGGGAAAATTTGGCCAGTTTTCGCCAGTTTTGCCCGGATGGACAACATGACTAATATAACTTATTCTTGATCCAAAACTTGATCTGAGAGATGACAAAAGGCCGCAACCAGAAGGTCTGAAGTACTGAATTCCTAATTCTAGGAGTCTGATGACTCTGAAAAGTAAGGTATCCATAGAAGCTGTTTACTGCTATGTAATGTTCTTAATACTTTTGAAAGTACTACATTCTGTGAAAACTAGGTGGCTCTGTCTCTTCAACGGTCCTGAAAGGATCAAAAGCGTGCCTAACTTGGTGTTTGACGACCAGCTGCTATCCTTTGGTTGTAAATGTGGAAGGAGGTAAAAGGTGTGCTATTATGGTAGACAATTTTCATAAAACCTCACTTTTATTTCCATTTTTGAAATCTGTTGAAAGCCCTTACACGTGGATAATTTAGTCTATGGCTTTGAAGAGGCTATTGAAGAAAAGGGCTGAAGATTGGATAGATCGGTGTGTGTCATTTTAAGCTTTATGTTTGTTTGGGGTACATGTTGGGGTAATTAAATAGCTTTAATCAAGTTCAGTAAGTGAGAGAAAGGCAATTTCTTTGAAGTTATTTCAGGGATGTCATAAATCTTATTCCATGTAAATACAGTAGAGGATTCAATGTTAACAAAATTATTTATGCCTAAAAATATCTTATTTTTCTGTTGTGTCCGTGTATTTGTTTTCCTGGTTCCAAAATCTGCACTATTTTATTAACAGATCGAGTCCCCCAGTATAACTTGGGTATAGGGATAATTTTGTGTAATCCTCGACAAAGTAGAACAGTCTTATTTTGTTGTTACACCATCATAAGAGATGCTCTATACTATTGAAATTACAGGCAACATAGCATTTTTTTTATGTCTTTCCCAGTAAACTTACTGGTGGGAAAACAGTTGGTCTTCCCAAAATAGGGTTGAGTTCCGTTTTGTCTTCCTGTATTATTATTTTAAGTCAATAATTATCACTTGTTAATACGCTTTTATTTATTTATATTTCTAAACTGAATTTTTTGTATGTTTGCTTGAAAATGTAGAAATATCTGAGAGGAACATCTATATTTATGCTAAGATTTGGCAGATAAAGATTTAGGTTTTTTATAAGGTTATTTACTTGTTTCATTTATTTTTCTGGTTTAGGAAATGAAAGATACACGCATCTATAATTCAGACACAGGATTTGATAACTTTTCAGCAAATTATGAAGATGATTTTGAAGTAAGTAAAAGCGTACATTTGTCCTTTTGAAGTAATTCATAAGCATAAAAATAATGATTAACTTTATTCACAGAAATAAAAATTGCAGGACGTTACATGTTTTTTACGTATTCTTTTTTGGTGACGGTGACATTAACTTGGCTAACAGTAGATAATAACTAACTAAAATGTTATCTAGAAACACTATGCTATGTATTTACTTAGTTTTCATTGGCGTTTGGAACCAACTTTTGCTTTTGAGTACAAGTCTTCACAAGATTCTCTTTCTGTCTTCCTGAATTTCAATTATGGAAATGATTTTCTGCGAAAATGCTGATTTTTTAAAAAATAATGGTGGCAAGTAATCAATTTCAGGAGGAAAAAAAAAAGCCTTATTGGTTTTCATTGCAAAAACATCATAGAAAAAAGTATTGACACACATCAGTCCCTCCACTGATTTGTTTAATTGAACTCTCTTAGTTTTAGCTCTCTTTCGTTTACTTTAAAATTATTAAGATAGAAGAGTGTGTTGAATGTGCTTTCACCGGTAGCTGAACCAGGTACATCTTTGTTCAGTGAAACTAGAATGCATCTCTGCTTACATTAGGAGTGATGTCCACTGTTGAGCTGTTCACTATAGTAGCCCTTTGCCATTCAGTGGAGAGAAATGAGCACGTTTACGACTTGTTGAAATAATTTGTGTTAGGTGATTATTTTAGCATGAGGTGAATTGTCTTAGTTAATATAATTATTAAGGTGTGCGCCTTGTGCATGGACTTGGAAACAGACAGTGTGGTACTTATGTAAATTTGATCCTGCCATTGAAGGGCAGCTTGAATTAAAACTATCAAATAAACAACTTTTTACATTTATGAAGCACCTATGTCACTGAAGCTGTCATTTTATTCCTTTAAAGAACGCATAATTCATCTAGACATATAATTCCTACTCTAGGATCTTTAAAAAAGCCAAAAAGGAATCTATTTTGGGTACTGAAGAACAACACTGTGGGATTGTCTTCTCTTGATTAAAATTACTGCATAATCAAGACATGCCATTTTCTTTCTATCAAACAGTTATTTTTAAATGCCTTTCAGTCAGAGGATTTATAGCCATCTGTATGAGAATTTTATTTTTATGGTATTTTATAGTTTCTTAAAAAAGATCTTGAAAAATACATCTATAATCTATGTTTATTAGTTATTGAAAGTCCTGTTACTTTTAAAGGATTATGAAGATGATTTTGATGATGATGAAGACAAAACTGGTGAAGAAAGAGATACAGAAGAAAACCTAAGAGAGATTTCATTTTCCAGAACGTCAGAAATTGAAGAAATTCATAGAGCAATTAGTGCAGAAAATGATAGAATTTGTACTTCACTGCCAAAGAAAATTGAAAATATAAAAAAGGAACCAATCATGGGTATGTGACTAGATACCAGTCTTTTTTTTATTAAATGTATGAGTAACACATACAACTTTGGAGTAAACAGGCCACTTTTTCTAGAAGTCTGCCTAGAGGCAGAAATCTGGTCCTCTGGATGAGTCACTTAGGTTTGTGGGTAAGTACTGTAACTTTCACACTGCTAAAGAATTATTCAACGGCATTACTAATCATTTAAAATGTGAAATATAAAAATTCACAGACTGACATTTAGTATGTCTTGTTTTGGGTACAAGGAGGATATGAGAGTCTGGATTTCGAAAATTGGAGGAGTGCTAGAACAGTCTGGGGCTTCCGGTGACATTAATTCGCCTTTTTCTTTTAAGCAAAGTTGAAGCAACTGCTCTGGGTGAGAAGGCAAGAGAAATAGAGATAATAGTTAAATATATAGTTCTATATCACTTTCAAAATTCAGTTTTTTTCTGAAATGTTACTATGGAATTATTGTCTTATTTTCAGTTGATCTGATAACCTGTGAGTGCAAGATCTACTTCTTTAACTAACTACAGCTGTGGTTCTCCTTTGCACTCTCCACTCATGTGAATGTCAGTACAGAGTCATTGTGCAAAAGAATTTTAAACAGCTTTTTACTCTAGTTTGTACAAGGTTAGTACAGTCACGGAAGAATACCATGGAGTTTCTGCAAGTCTTTACAGCATCAATAGATTTTGGGTTAAGTTGTCTTTGCAAGTCAGAACCAGTATACTGTAATACGAACTTCTTCCTGCAGAAGATTTATGCAGTTATTATTATTTTTCTAATAAACAATACTGAATCAAGAAAATAATTCAATTAATGTTATGGTTCTAATGAACAGGATGGAATTCTAATATAGGATCAGATTTTTAAATTCTGAATTGTAGCACTTACTGCTTTATTGTAAATTATGCAACACTTTTTTTGATAAAATTTTGATCTTGTTTGGTTAAAATGGTTGTTGGTCATTTTGGTAATGATTTTTAGAAGTTTAAATGCATTTTACAAGTACTATCTGAATAAGCATTCTTCCTCTGAGGAAGTGAAACACCATTGGTCCTGACTGGCAGTTGGATACTGAGGTCAATTAGCTACCACCTAGCCAGGAAAGGGAGTAAAATCAACATGACATCAGATATTGTAGTTGTTCCATTAACTGTGGCTTTTAGGGCATCAGTTAAGCTTGTGTTGATGAGTTTCTCCAATAGCTGTAGTGATGAATTCTTATTTAGAGGTGTAACATGCATGGTGTAGTCTGCATGAATTTGGTATGATTTTTAGAATTGGTCATAGAGTGTTTCACTGTACACAGGGGAACAAAGGACCTGCTAATGGCAGGAGAAAGAAAGAGGCACTTTCTAAAATAAAAATTACAATGGCCAGTCATTTTGAATTGATTGATAAAGGACCATAATAAGGGAAAAATGCTGGCGCATTACTGAAGTTAAGCAGCTTATTGTACTGGTAACTGTGCTAGAGCACTTTGTGTAATGTGCAAACTAGTAACTTTTAGTAGCTGTATCATAAAAAATCTGTTGCTTTTCAGACTTGCCGCTTTACATTTTAATGCACTGTAAAATGTGAATTATAACACTAATAATATTTTATACTATCCCAGAAAGGCAATACCCTTCTGTCAGAAACTCTTTTTGTGGAATATTCATGGATTTTCAAATGGCCAACCAACGACAGAGTAGCCGAGGTTTGGCTAGTAAGCAGAAGTAAGTGCATTTTAAATAATCCACACAAAATGGCACCACACTACGTGAGGTGTAATTTTTTTAATTATATTTGAAATATGTGAATTTTATAATCCTGAGACTCTTAGAGGCAAATATTATTTTGTAAGCTAGCAGTATTTAGTTCTTAAGAAAATATAATCTACAGGCTTTGCTACATGCCATCTTATAACAGAAATTTATCTATATATCAATTTATGTGTATCATTTTATTACAGTATATGTTTCCAAGATTCTCATTTCTTTGCATTATTCTTCAGTCACTTAATTGGATATTGACTTATAGTACTAAAGAGCAAGCCTTTTATCTGCTCTCAGGGCTCTGCAGAACTGTGATTTCTTGAAATAACCAAGACTCTATATGGTACATACTGTTGCCAAAATAGCATGTTCCCTTTCAGGGATAACGCCAGTTGGTGTAAAAACATGCTGTTACTGATCTAAAATTGATTCAGATTTGAGACATCTAAGACAGCCCTGTATTAAAGAAATAAATTGATTCCTGTTTCTTGTGGAACTTGCCAGGAGCTCCAGATTTATCTGCAGCACTGTATAGATCTCCAATTTTCTGTTATATCAATTGGACACATAAAAGCAAGAATATTACATTTTTTTGATAATACTAGATTCCACTGCTTCTTGGCTGCACGTCAGTGGCTAACCTTCACGTAAGGGAGATTTTATTGTCTAGGCTGTTTAATTCACCCTGCCTAAATTTATATGCCCAATTTTTACACAAGTTCATTGTCTAGGCTTCGTCTCTAGACAGTGGAGACAGATTAGGACATTCAGGAAGGCATCTCTCTGAAGAACTGCTTTCTGAAATGTTCGTCAGCCTCTACTGATGATGTGCTATGACTGATTATGACTGTATATAACTTTGTGTACATGCTAACAATGTATATATATAATATATATATAATTAAGATAACTAGCATTTTCACGGAAAGAGAAAGGTTTGTGGAATTTAATGCTGTGATAATACATTGCTACCAGTGAGCAGACTGAAAGCATCCCATAAATGACCTGTGGAACTTTGGAGTTTTAAGTATTAAAATAAACTAATACGCCTCTTATTAAGGATTTGGCTGCATGTAACATTAAGATTTATAACTAGGAAGCAACTTCAATACATTTGAATTAGATCTCAGCAATCTGTGCCCTCAGTATTTGTGAAGAGCTGGTGCATTAGGAAGTAGAAGTAAAAATAAAATGTGGGTAAGAAAATGCAAGAGATGTCATCAAGTAACAAAAAGGAGATGTGAAAATTGTATATTAAAAAAATCCTGCAAGTGCAGGAGAGAGAAAGGAAGACAAACATTTTCTCATTGTCAAGGAATCTGCACTATAGCAAGAGCATGGAATTAACTTGTAAACATACATCTCTATGTAATTTAAGCAGTTAACTCTTAAAATAAAATATCTTAACAGTTTTATGGCATTAAAGTAGATAGATAGTTTTGTGAATTGTGACAAAGATTGACTGTCTTTTCATTATCCATACATCCATACAAGTGGAGTGGTAGGAATCTCTTTGTAGTTGATGATAATAAGTAATATCACATAAATGTTTTAATATCACATAAATGTTTTTTACATGTCAGACTAAGATGCAGTGTATGAAGGTAGACTTGTTTTCCAATTAAGAATCAAAATATAGTTTTATTTGTGAGCAAAGATTAAAAAATTAAGAACTGAGGTAGGCAGAAAGTAAAAGGATTGGGGGAAGCTGGATAAGGCATTTATTTTTTTATCTTTCCAGCAAGGGAATTTAGGAAGATGGAAAGATTTGGTATGTCATAGGACAAAGACATTTGGATATCTCAGATACTGTACAATGTGCTAATCTTATTCAAAACAAAAAATACAAGTGGAAAAATACATACCTCAATCCCACTCCTTTTGTGCCATTTAGATCAAATCCCATAGTCCAGTAACTGATGGTCTTTGGAGGTCTGCTTTTTTGGGGAAGAGGTCAGTATTCATGTCCACAGGTTATTTATCAATAATAAATTCATTTCATGTATATATTTAAAATATATTTTAGGATTGCTGCTATTGCTATTTGTTTCGCTGGTGATGTAAAGGGGTACGAATTTAGGCAGTCTATTACCAGTGGAGGTCATTCGAAATACATAAGTCTAACAAATACATAAATCTAACAAAACCAAGACATTGTAGGTGATCTTTATAAAACATGTACACATATAGGTGATGTAAGTTAATAAAATTAATTTAGGGGACTTAGCCACCATCCTAACTGTAGGAAGAAAGAGACATTGTTATGTTACCTCACAGAACACCTTTTGAATACTTAGGCAAGATGATCATGCTAGGCTTTGACAGTTTGGGGTTTAATAATAATCCATGTTAAGTTTGCCATTTGCAACAGTATTGCATTTTCAGATATGATAATTATCTCAGCATAACATTAAATGACAACACATAACAATATTATATGGACCTCTTTTGATATATTTGTATCTGTCAATTTTGGTACAGCTTCAATTTGCATAGATCAATGGATTGTTAGATCTCTTGTACTGTACAAAATCAGGTGGTTTTTCTTTTTGAGTACCAAATACTTGGTCTTAATGATTTTTGTGTTTCTCTCTTGTAATTAATTCTAAAGAAAACGGAGTTCGGAACTTCTCCCACTAATTGATCTGGACTTCTCAGTTAGTTTTTCCTTACTGGATTTGCCTCCTGTAAATGAGTACGACATGTATATCAGGAATTTTGGTAAAATGAACACTAAGCAGGTGGGTAATAAATATGTAGTAATATTTAAATCCTGAAAGTGCTGGTTCTTGTTCTGGAAAATAACTTTCCTTACAAAAGAAATTTACTAAAGCTAATAGGACAGTAAAGTAATAAATTAATAATTTTAATCTCTAAGCCTTAATTACCATAAAGCAATGATATCAAAACTTTTGGCCAGACAGGCCACTTCCTTTCTGTATTAAAGAGGACTGTCTCATGCTCCTTCCCCATTTTCTAAAAGACTTTCTATATGTCTGTGGCTCATTCTGCCAAGTATGCTGGGTTTAGTCTTTATGCATCATGTAAGACATTCTGTATTTTTGCAGTAAGTCTAGAACTCTTGTGTGAAATGTGGTAAAATGTGCATGCCTGTCGAATAGTGACACTGTGTCAGTATGCTAAGGTCTGAATTTACAAACAGAAGAGGTTGAGCACATCAATTTTAAAATGGCTGTTTAAGTTCTATTCAGTTATGTGCTGTCATTCTTAGCTGTGTCACCCAGATATTGTTCACTTTATCTTTCTACTTTAGGCATATGTTCAGTGTAATGAGGACAATCTTGAGAGAGACATTCAGACTGAGGAAGTTGAGACATTGGAGAAATGGACACAGCATCCAGGAGAAAGTACTCTTGTATCTGGAGGTGAACAACAGTTTAATCTTATTCATTTATGGATGTATGCATGTAAACTTTCTCTTTTGTACCCATTCATTGTCAGAATTTGTAATGTGACAGGCTGCATTGATAGCAAACTGCTATAGGTACTCTGGATCCCCTTGTAGAAGGGGTAGAGAATAAATGGCAGAAATAGTTTCTTCCCTCTGGATTGCTTTTTCTGTTGGCAGCAGATACGATTCCCCAGTATATTTTGTTCTTCAGTACTGTTGCTTCTGCTGAAGAGAAGTTGATTCCTGCTGCTCTCCTCCTGCTTAAAAATTACATTGTTCTTAAGGTTTTCTTCGATGATTCCCTTTTGAAACTTCAAGTTTGTTTGGTTGTTTTTTTCCTCTTAGGTCCCACAAACAGTCAAGATATGTCAATGAATGGAGCTCTAACACCTAAAATTGATTCACAAAGATTAGCAAATTTCCTCCGATCTGCTTGTCAGGTACACTTATGTACTTAATATCCCTTATGAGTTGTGTGCATAAGTATACAATGTGATAGATCACTTACAGTACTTGTTCTGACTAAATTAAATAAATTACTTAAATAATACTCATTATCATTGAGATTCATCTCTCTGCAAAGTAATGGAACCAGAGCTGTGCAACTTTTATGTCTGTAAAGCTGTATTTGCAAAGATATGAAATTAACGAGAGAGTTGGTAAAGGTTTATTAAGTTAATCCACATATTTTAGAAAGCTACAAATAGCAAAGCTGAAAGATAAGACGACCCTTTTATTTCTATAAATGTAATTATGTTTGAAAGGTGATTGCTGTTTTGCTAGAGGAAGATCAAGTTGCAACACAACCCAGGTGGAAACTAAGATCTCGACAAACCAGTCTGTCTATTAGTGATAGCTGTTTCCAGTTAAATACTAACCAGCCATTCCTCCATGGTAAGGGAACTTTATTCTACACCTTTTAGTATTCAGTGTGAACTCTTCTTCCTTATGCAAAATGCTCTTTGTCATGACTGAAGTGCAAACAGCACATATCAGGATATATAGATGATGTAAAGCCCACTTTTCTTTGCAGTGCGTTAATCTTGCTGTAACTGTGCAGACTCTTTTCACATAGCGAACATCAGAGCATCGTAGCTGCTGTGAAACCAGAAGTGTAGCCAGCGATTAGCATGATATAGGGGTGCCCTCGATGTAATTTCTTGCCCCTGCTCTTGGAGAGCCATCCCAAGGGGTGTAATTCCATTTAGGCTCTTTATGCCTCGGTAAAGCCAAAGGTGCAAATAAAGCAAGATTATTGAACAGGGAGAATATAGCCTGATATATCTGAACTGCAGTTCTATCTTCCCCATATAGGGAAGGTTCAGATGAAAAGAAAAATGAAAAATAAAGCATCTGTAATTATGTTAGGAAGGCCTATTATAACACAGAACCATACAGATTCTAATGTGAACATGAGATGAATCAGAAAAAGCCTGGCTTGTGCTGTTTCCTGTTTGAGACTTAGCTTCATTTTCAGTATATATACTGACGTCAGATCAGATTGGCTTGCTTATGCCCAGAATAATTATTTTATTAACTTTCTGGCTCTCTTCCTTTTTGCTTTCTACTTACTTCTAATTTTTGGATTTCTTCTCTAGTCCCTCTTTTTTGTTGTATAGCATCAAAAACAACCCACTGTTAATAGAAATATTCTTCATAATTACATTTTAGCTCCTTTGGTTGTTGCTATAGCAGCTAAATATGCTTTTTCACTGGCAGTGAGTTTACTTTTTTATTTATTGCTTTTCTTTCTTTTTTTTTTTAATGATTTAGACCGAAAAATATCCTGCCTATGTGTCTCTCAAGTTCAGAGGCAGACACTACTTTCTGTTCACGGATTACCTGAAAAGGCAGGTGTTGGTTTACTGAACAGAAAGAGCATCATATGCATTTGGAACATCTGGCAGCCCTCCAGTCCTCAGAAAGTTTTAATATGTGACTCAGAGGTATGTTTTAATAACATTGTATATTTGCCCATTGAATAAAAGGCTTTATTATGTGTGTTTTGTTTTCTTGTGTTGCTGCAAGATATGTCATCTTTTGAGAAACAGTTAAGCTGTTAGTTAAGTTAGTTAGTGAGTGGAATTCTCATTCCATTTTGTGCTCCAGTTCTAGAATGTAATGATGGTCACAGTGTTTTGTGTTTGTTTGGTTTTTGTTTTTTTTTAATTTTGAATCCATTTCATGGTTGAAGAGCGAACAGAAGTAAAACAGCTGGTTCAGGTGTTGTTAAGGACTTCTCTCCACCCATCACTGTCATACAGTTGAATTACCCTCTTCAGCTTTGTGGCAGTAGATGCAGGTTACACAACAATTGTCTTGAAAAGGGAAGGCCTACTGAAAGTCTTGTATCCTATTTCCCTTTTAAATAAATTGTACTTGTGCTGCAAACACCTGTAATCTGTCTTTTTGCATGCCTAGGAAGAACAAAGATATTTCAGGCTTATCAAATCACTGACCTTTATCATATCAACCATGCATATTTTTACTGCTTAACAGGTGTTATGTTGCTGCTTTAGTCCCAATAAAACAACATTAGTTTTTGCTGGAACAATAGATGGTTCATTGTTGGTGTGGGATCTTCGAGAAGACTCAAGAATGCACCCTCATATGATGGTCAGTGAAACTGACTGGACATTTAGAGTTCCAACATTTTCCACTGGTTAGTATCTATGCATTCTGATTAGTCATTTTGTAGGCAGTGAAACAATTCCACTACTAAGTCTTCTAAGAACACTCTTTCTCAGTAGCCTCGTCTAGCCAGTTCAGAGATTATATTTAGTCTAGTAAAAATTGCCAATCAGTAATAGCTGTAAAGAAATCTAAGCCAGCTCAATATGCATCAAGCAGAGAGGGTAGAAAGGTGGACCAGATGTAGAACCTAAGGATCATTTTAATATTAAAATGGCCTACTCAGCTACTACCTCATCTGAACTTAGTAGCGTATTCAGTTTTCATTGTGTTATCTCCCTTAATATAACCTACGTTGCTTTTTTATCTACATCTAAACACACATATTAAGATGTATTTTTTAAAAAATCCAAGTAATTTCAGACTGTAAAACATAACTTTTCAAACATAATTTAAAATTTGCAATCTGTACAAATTGTCACCTAAGTCTTGATGTTTCTATAAGGTTGCATGCAAGATCCAAGTGTATACAAGCATATAACCTCTGTTAGAAACAGTGCAGTGCTATTCTTTGGGATCTAGAGAGCTATTTGCCTCATCCTAATGAGGAGATATCTGTATATGGTTAGCCGGATTGATTGTATTGATTAGATTTAGTTCACTTAGAGATATTACCCAGCTGTCTCACATGTAGATACCATTTAAGTGTCTTAATCTTTGGTCTGAATCTCACACTTACACATTTCTAAAATTCCACTTATGTAACTTTGTAATTTCTGGATTCTATCTAGATACACTAAAAATTGAGTCAGGATTGTGTTTTTTTTATTGCTAATTTATCGATTATTGTAGCAATGTAGGATCTAGGAATTTTTCATATTTTCATTACATATACAACTGTCTTTTTATGATACTATTGGTTCAGTATATACAGGGATCACATCATTGGAAACAAGTAGTCTACGAAGGCTAAATGTCAGAGGTGATCTATATAATGGAGTAAGTTGAATTTGAACTTGCACAGTCGACAGTCAGTTAGTTTTAGTCTTTTGTTGAAGAGGTTCTGAAGCTGTGACTAAACTTTGGAGCCCAAAAGCTCTCTGGTTCAATATCTGTAGAAATGTACCAATTGCATGTTGGAGCAAAACCTGGACATACATTTTTCTGTCATTCAGCTTGTCACATGAGCAAAATCTCTATCACTGGGGCAAGTTAGGAGCTATAGTATGTGCTTTCCTGGTTCTTAATGTCAGAGAAGCACAGCAACAAAAAACAATGTGGAATTCATTTGTTGCATTGTTTAGGTATGGCCTAAATTAGTGTTGCGTACATACTGGGAAGCCAGAAGAAAGTTTACTTTTCAAAAGTGATTGTGGGTGACCTCCTTTCATCCTTTGACATTTTCTTATTGTTGAATTTCTCTTTTTTTCTATACTTCTGATCCTTTAATGTATGATCAAAATAACATAGGCTTTTGTAAATTTTCTTATAATCCATGGACGACAAATTCAAAAGTTGCAGAAGTTTATTTAGGACATACGACTGACATACTAGAAGATGCAGTCTGAAGTACTTCAGTCTGCATTTGAATTGGTGTATGAGATCCTTAAAATTTTATCACTCTGATGGAAGTGAATGGATCTTTATGCCTATTACCAATGTTTGTCATTGCAAATTTAAATAGAGGAGCAAGACATTAATCTTATTGATGTTTTCATTGTACGTAGTTGTAAGTTGAGAGATTGGGAATGAGGTGTACGTACCAGCATTTGTCTCAATTATAAATTGGTGCCATTTTTCTTGGCACTGTATTGTACCCTAGAGTGAAAAATAACACATAGCAATATTTTTGTAAATAATTTTATTATTGCAAAATAATTCCTTATTTAGGTATTTTTCCTTTTTTGTGTGTGCAGGAGCTACCATTTAACTTAGACTGAGGTATTATTTTTCTAAAAAAAAACTCACAACACACAAGCACAAAATCCTCTTTTGTTCACGTGTGTCTAATTGCAGTAGGCATGTAAAAATAAACATTAGTTGGTTGATAGACTTCATTTTTTTAGTAGATCAAAGATGCTTGGTCTTGTGTTGCCCAATGGGCTAGTATTCAAATGTATGTATACAGTTTCATGTTGTTGCTTATATAAGCAAGCAGATTTTAATGCTGTATACTTAGGAAACTTTATGCCTTTAGTCTTAAATGAAATTAAGTTCAGTGCACAGGGCAAGTCCAGAAATCAAGAGTATCTGACAAAGAATGCATATTGAAATTGCTTTAAATATACATTTATTTTAAAACGTTATGAAAGGGTGAATACATATTTTCTTGTGGGGAATTGTTTGTTTCGGGATAGTTAATTTCTATTAAAAGTAATTTTTCTTCAATTTTGTCTTTTGTATAGTAAGCAGTGATTTATTTCTACCTCTGTTGTTTATGGAGCTTGAAATTAACATAATTCTTTTCATGGTAACCCTGAAACTGCAGATTTTAATGAAATGTCTGGTACAGTGGCATAAATGGTGCAGCAGTCATTTGGAAAATGACAAGTAAATACAAATGGTGAAACACTGATTTATCTAGTAGTATTTTGTTAATTTAGGAAACAGTTTGCAGAATTGTATTTGAGTAATTTTTTATGAAGTTCATTATTTGCCATTCTTTCTTTGTAGTCATCATTCTCCCGTAAGCTGAAAAGTGATTAGGGTTTTGTTGTTGTTTTTGTTGAGAATAGTATAGTGTTTAACTTTCATTATCCTTAATTACAGATGGCATTCTAAACTCAGTAAACCACACCTCTCCTATACTAGCAGTGGAACCTGTCTCAACCTCTCTCTACACCGATAAGAATTATGGGCTCTCAAGCCTCTCTTATCAGGAGGGTATGTAAGCTGCTTTTAAAAGTATCAATAAGTCTGAATCTTTCTTTACATGGCTAGTAAAACAAATATATCAAAGCCAAAATCCATTTTATAATTACATTCTGCCTCTCGAGTTGTCTGTAATATCAATTGCATACAACATTCATGTTTATTTTGTGCTCTTATTTTTATGCAATGTTCATTCAGTACAGCTTCACATCAGATGTGGGTGCATGCTTGCTATAATGTCTGTTTTCAAGAGGTTATTTTGTTCTTCCATGATAAAACAAGTTATCATTCAAAAACTGCCTTTAGGGAAGTTGGGTTTTTTTCAGACATTATAGAAGCGCTGTCTGTATCAGTGGAGCAACTTGCTTATATCCGAACACTTAAAATGTGTGACTGTACTTGGTGGTTCTTCCCTGTGCCTTTTGCCTAATTTTTTTATGACCAACCTTTGCAAGAAACTTTAATCTTCATGCCCCCATATTCTCAGGCAATGTGCTAGAGGTGGCATTATTGCTTCCATTGAAGATTTTCACTTAGAAATCCATAGTAGTCCAAAGAAATGTGCTGCATATTGCAGGTTTTACAAGATTTCATTTGTCGCACTTTATGTCCTGTTCCAAAATCCATGCAGAATCCAGGCATTTTAAAAGATGCAGACAGAGGGCACCTGCCTCTCTGGTAGGACAAACTGAACATACTAGAATGGACAGAGATATAGAATAGACTATTTCAGTTGGAAGGGACCTACAGTGATCATCTAGTCCAGCTGCTGGACCAGTTCAGAGCCAACCAAGTTAAAGCATGTTGTTAAGGGCATCATCCAAAAGCCTCTTAAACACTGACAGGCTTGGGACATCGACCACCTCTCTAGGAAGCCTGTTCCAGTGTTTGACCACCCTTTCAGTGAAGAAAGTTTCATGCCTTTTTCATCTTTGGTAGAATTGGCACTTTCCCTTTTTATGCAGCTGAGAGGATCATAGAAGTTTCAGAGAACATATTAACCTAGGAAATGTTTCAAATCCTTTGATATTGTTCAGGATGAAAATCAGTGTGTGAACATAAATTGTTACTATTCCTTCCATAGACATGTCAGGCCTTCCATTTCAGATAGCTTCGATGGATGAAAATGGAATCCTCAATATGTGGGTAAGTAATACATGTATGAAAAGAGAGAGTATCACATCTTGGAATAACAAAATACTACTTCAAATATAGCAACCCAAATCTGGGATTTCTGATGAGAATTCCCTCCCTGAAAATTACAGCAACACTAGCCATTCTGTTGGAATTCTCCTCATTTTTTTTTACCTGACTCTCTAACGCCATAATGTTATCCTTAGACAAAACTATTAACAGGTAGATGAATTCATGAAAACAGGCAATCAGTAGTTCTGCTTCATAGAAATATGTTCACATATTTCTATTAATTGAATAATAGACCTCGGTCCTCTTTCACCCACCTACTTTATTTTATTTGAATCACAGTGGTGTCAGAAACTATACTGAATGTACGTGAGAAATGACATTCATAATTTATATAAAATAAATGTTCAAGAGGCAAAATGTGAAAATCTGTGGAAAAGATTACCCTGCCTAAAATATGATGGTCAAGTAAGCACCAGGGCTGTTGCTCTTAATTGCTGTCCTGACAACTCTTCTTCCTATCAGATGTTTTCAGTCTTTTTCTGATGCGGCTTTGGCCCAGCTGCTGAACTTGTTGTTTGCATCTGAATTGATCTTGCTTGAGAAACTGAGGCTCAGTGAATAATAAAGGGATAAAAGTACTTCTCTTCTGCTTGACTAGTTAAGTCCCTTAAAGCTCTAAGTAACTTTAGTAGCAACAGATTCAGGCCAAATGATCTACTCTTTCTATTTCCGGATACTGAAAAGCACAGGAAACATGTTACAATTCCTTATTTGGGGGTTTAGTTTTTTTTTTTGTGACCCACCAAACTAACAAGATGCCAAGTAGCGATTAAGTGTAGAATGTAACTTCCCCTATTCTGCTTTCCAGCAGGCACGTGAAGCTATTTTTAGCATTGCAGACACTGACAGGGGATAAAGAATCTACCTGTAATAATTGTAATGTTAGACCTGCCTATCTATTGCCTAGGTTGGCAAATGTGACACCCATCCACAAGAAGGGACGGAAGGAGGACCCGGGGAACTATAGGCCGGTCAGTCTGACCTCAGTGCCTGGGAAGGTCATGGAACAGATCATCCTCAGTGCCATCACACGGCACATGCAGGAGAACAGGGTCATCAGGCCCAGTCAGCATGGGTTTGTGAAAGGCAGGTCATGCCTGACAAACCTGATCTCCTTCTACGATAAGGTGACCCGCTTAGTGGAGGAGGGAAAAGCTGTGGATGTGATCTACCTGGATTTTAGCAAAGCTTTTGACACAGTTTCCCACAGCATTCTCCTGGAGAAACTGTCTGCTCATGGCCTGGACAGGTATACTCTTCGCTGGGTAAAAAAATGGCTGGACGGCCGTGCCCAGAGAGTGGTGGTGAATGGAGTTAAATCCAGTTGGCGACCGGTCACAAGTGGTGTTCCCCAGGGCTCGGTGCTGGGGCC
>VZSZ01000142.1:593582-717346 GCA_013398815.1 Ibidorhyncha struthersii | reverse complement strand
CCCTCACTACAAGAAAGACATTGAGGGGCTGGAGCGTGTCCAGAGAAGGGCAGTGAAGCTGGTGAGGGGTCTGGGGGACAAGTCTTATGAGGAAGGACTGAGGGAACTGGGGCTGTTTAGCCCGGAGAAGAGGAGGCTAAGGGGAGACCTTATTGCTCTCTACAAGTACCTGAAAGGAGGTTGTAGAGAGATGGGGACTGACCTCTTCTCCCTAGTGACAAGTGATAGGACGAGAGGAAATGGGTTCAAGTTAAGCCAGGGGAGGTTTAGATTGGATATTAGGAAAAGTTTTTTCACTGAAAGGGTTATCCAGTATTGGAATAGGCTGCCCAGGGAGGTGGTGGATTCGCCATCCCTGGAGGTGTTTAAAAAAAGGGTAGACGTGGTACTTGGGGATATGGTTTAGAAGTGGTTTTGTCAGGTTAGGTTAATGGTTGGACTCGATGATCTTAAAGGTCCCTTCCAACCTTAACGATTCTATGATTCTATCCAAAGGTTCCTTTTGGTTTATGTCATATATTATTACAACTAGTTTAAAAAAAATTTAAAGACTGCTAAGTATTTATTGCTTATTAATGTTAAATATTGACTTTTCAGGTAGTTGTTGAATTACAAAAAGTGGATTTAGCTGGTTCACAAACTGATTTAGGTGAGTACTATACATTAGAGGTAGAATAAAGGGCTTGAGTTTTGAGACTACAAAGTTAGAAGAGAGCAGGAGTCAGTGATGACAAAAAATAGTTTAGAAGGCAAAAATTACTGAGATAAAGATTCATTCTGAGTAGGACATAAATCTGATTTTTGGGGTTATTGGTTAGGTATCGTGAGAGTTATTTTCACTGCTATCTGAATCTCATCTGCTAGTTCTGTGTTGGTAATTGCCACCACAGACAACCACATTTCTTAAAATGTTAAAGCAGATTTCTGTGTCCTCAGCAGCTTTTTTTTCAAAGAATATAAGATTTTATGTCCTTCTCAATCCTCCTGTTCTTTCTTTAGTTTTAACCAAATCTGTTACAATGCTTTTGTTGTTGCCAATATCTCCGGTTTGATAATTGTCCTGAAAGTTCTGCTGTGGGTAAGGTCATTAGTTTAGTGTGAGAAGAAAGTTTCCATGAAAAAAGTAAAGAACTAAGTCCATTCAGCCCTTTTTTGAGTTATGTGAGTAAGAAAATTACGTTTTTTTGTTCTTTGAACAAATTTAGACTTACATGCTTACCTAAGTGGAAAAGACAGTGATTAAAATCCTGATACATTTTAAAATACGTGTACAAACAATGAAGTAATGCTAACAAACTAGAATTTTTGATCAGTTTTCTAGTTTACAAGCTCATGTGCTATGTCTGACTATACTGAGCTGCTAAAGCTGGGTATTATGTCTGTGGAGAGGCACGTTTTAAAGCTATGGTCTAGTGTTGACACAGTTTTACTGCCACCAGCATTCATTTTTTTGTCTTCCAAAAATTCTTGTGTTTGAAGGTTTTGAATTATTTATGTTATTCTCTACTAACAAGTAACATCAACCAACTTTATGGAAGTATTACAGTCTCTCATTACTATGATTCATTGTCAAAGATCCAGGTAACATAAATGTGCATGTTCACCATTGATAGAATTGGGTTTTATAGAGTGATATTACAGGATGTTATATGCATACTGTAAAAATAAAGCAAACATATAATCATGTTTCCCTTTCTCTGTCCTCTTTCTTTGTTTTCTGTCAAAGGTTACAACTCTTCAGATTTGAATTCTGAAGTAAATAGTTGTAAATGATGTAAGATTCTTACGTATCAAAAGCTACATCTACAATAAGCAATTTAATTATGAAGTATCCTGTTACTTATTAGGTTAGCTTTTTATTTGATGATAGCACTTACTTAATGCAAAGTGCTTAAATCGGTTTAAATAATTATTTTATATAATTTTAGGTTTAATTCCTGGAGGGAAAGTGAAGTTAGTACATAGCTCTACTATGGAACTGAATAACAGGTAAGAAAGCAGGAGTGTTTAGATTTTACTCGTGTGTATCACAAAGCTAATTTTTCCTATACTTTATTCATTTGCTGTTATGTAAGATATATTTAACAATATTTTAATTAGTTGTTTGGGTTTCTTTAAATATACACTTCTTTCTAGAGCTAGTCATAGAAATTTTAGATCAAGAGTTTCTGTATGTACTTGCATAGCTTTAGGAGACAACTTCCTGTATTTACATCATCTTTTACCTTTATGTTTTTCCTAGCCTTTTCCCAAAGGATGTGCGCCAGAGAATGCCCCAGATGTTGACTATTAAATTTCTGTCTTCTAGTCCTAATCATTTCATTGTCGGAACAAACATTGTGAGTAATGTGCTGAAATTAATCTCATTGTTATTTTTTGTTTTGGAAGCCGCCCCACTTGGAATTATACCAGTACACTGTATATAAAATTTGTAATTTGAGACTATTATTAAAATCTGTTAGCTATAAAAAATTTGCTAGCTCTTAAGGATCTTTTAAGGTAGCAGCTCTGTGAATTATTTAACTTTTTCTTATAATACTAATAATGCAATTTTGTTTTGTTTTGTTTAATTAATTTTCTCTATATTGTTCGTAGGGACTGGTAGGCCATAGTACAAGACATGATTTAAAAGTTCTCCCAAAGCTATTCAGACCCCAGGAGAGCGGACTGAGATCGATAAGCATCAATGCAATTGATTTCTTCCCTTTTGGAAAGCCACTATTTTTGGTATGAAAACATTTTAATATAATACAAGGGTTTTTTTTTTTTCATTACTTGCTGAGGGAGGATTTCTGATTTGACATATTTAACTAGATGTGATAGTTGATTTACCTCACTAATTCCAACCTGCCCTGAGGGGTGACAACAAATCTTGTGTCCTGGTGTTTGAACTTTGCTTATGTAAAAGGTTGACCGTCTGGCTCACAGAAACAAATGGCAATCTCACTTCAGCCGTATAACTTATTCTTTGTTTTTACTGAAATTCAGCATTGCAAGCAGGTCTTCTGCTGTTAATGAAGCCTCAGCTGTTTCTCACTCTTATCATATATGTCTTGTCTCCAAAATGACTGTCACTAAAATATCTGTGTTGCTGTGAAGTAAAGGTCTGTGGGGCAGCTCTGGGCGTTCCTTGTTTTCCTTTCCTCTGCACATCAGGCTCACCCTTGGGGTACGCCTGGCAGTGTACCCTGCGATCAGGTGGGTTCAAATCTGCCCTCAGCACTTCATATTGACACACCCAGCGTTTCTATTTGTCTCCCTTGTGAAAGTTTGTTCAATGCAAGTTGAATATAACTTTGGTAGGATTTTCCATCCACTTATCCTTGCATCTATTTGTACTTAATCCTCTCTTAAAAGTGCTCTCTTTCTAAATTTGCCATGATTCACATGACTTCATTGGGATTGCTTAACGTATAAAATGAATGTGTTTGGCTACAGCGTATGTATTTGGTGTCACCACTGCGCAGTCAGAACTTTCATTTACCGGTGTGGATGTGTTTTTCCCAAATGCGTTTATTTAGAGTGATACTGACTTCTATGAGTCCGTATCTGCAGAGTCCTTTAAAATGTAAGCACAATTTGCGGAGTCACTGTAAAAAATCATCATAATTTGAAAATTCTAGGAATTCCTGATGTAGAGATGGCCCAGGGTAGTAAGAATAAGTTATGTTCTGTTTTCACACAAAAAAATTTTTTCATACCTGGATCAGAGCAAACTTGTAAATGTTATAATAGGCAAGACAAAGATTATAACAAAATATCTGGAAGCAGTGACATCTGCCTGTCTTTGGATTTAGCTGTTCATTATGAATCAGTTTAATATCATTATACTGTTAAGCACAGCCTGTCCTTCTGAAAGCTATTCTTGGTTTTACAGTTTACATGTGTCACTAAGTAGCCGTCTGAATTGGTCTCCAGGCTCTGACCTAGCCCCAGTTCTGGCTACTGTCAAGTTGTGGTGGATCGTGGTATTAGTGAAGTTGGTAGTTTGAGAACTTTTTTTAAAACAGTAAATTTGGACTTCATTCCAGGATTAGTGGATTAGATTACTCTTGTATGCTTAGTACAGAGTTACTGCTTTTGAACTAAAATTTACATTAAAAGTTAAAATCTGGATAGAGCGAGATATGAGAGATAGGTGCCGCTTGACTTAGATAATTTTATTTATATGCCTGATATTGTCAAGAACTGAATTGCAATTTTTATGCTGCTTAGTTTGCTTTGTTCCCAGGAAGTGTTTTCTCTTTGACTATGATATAGGTTGGCTGTTCAGATGGAAGTATTAGATTACACCAAATGACATCAGAGTATCCCCTCATGCAGTGGAATGACAGCACAAATGGCCGGCCAATTATTGCCCTGCAGTGGGCTTTAACAAGACCTGCTGTGTTTTTTGTCCTGGATGCATCATCTCATATTTACATTTGGGATCTTCTGGAAAATGATTTGCTGCCTGTGGCAAAGCAGATCATTCCATCAGAGAAGTAAGTCCATTAATTTCTTTAATTTTTAGAAAATATTTTTATTACTATCATCTGCATTTTGATTACAGTTTGAATGGGTTTTTGCCTAACTTGAAATCTTCATTAGAATTTGCTTTTCTAGCTATATTCTTTAAACTGTTGGAGGTGTTGAACGAGACCATCACGAGCTAAATTTTAGTTTATCCTTATTTATTTATTATTTTATACAGTCTGATAAAGGAGAAATAATGTTAGTATAAGTCAAAATCATGTATAGTGTTATCAGTTGGGACAGATGGCTGTACATGGAACAGTTGCTGTTTATATGAAGAGAAAAATTTTGTTCCTACTAAAATCACTGGACTTCTGTTCAAAGATAGCTTTGCTGGATCAGGATCAACCCCTAAAATAGGCAAGATGTGTTGGACAACATTTTTAAATGCCTATATATAGCATAGTAACTAATATAAAGAAATACATTGTGTACATTGTCACAAAGTAAACAAGAATATTTTTGGCTAGCATGTATTCACCAAGACTCACAATACTGTTCCTGTAGTCAGTGCAGAGATCTGGGTATCCCGTAGATTGGTGCAGAAAAGGAGTTTAATTTAGCCTTTCTGAATTATAGTCTTGAGAATTCTCTTTCCTCCCTGATGGGAGCTGTACTTGGAGACTCTTGTCTTCCCTAGGCTTGTTAGTCATGGTGACTATCCCTCTAACTAAAAGTTTTCCTTGTAGCCTTGTAAACTGTAGCAAAGTGCTGCTAGTTTTGGGAGAAAATAATATAATTTTTAAAGTTGCTACATTGTACTGGAAAATACCTTAAAAATAGTTCATTTTTACAAGCTTGAACTAATTTTTAAGTCATGATTAGAAATCTCTGAACAGGGGAAGAATTGCCTGTTATGTTTAACTTAAATGATTGCAGCTGGTGAAAAGCTAAAGAATATGCTGGGACTTGAAGTAGTGAGGACTATTACACTACGATGAGCAGAAAAAAGGAATCATTTAGTTAACTATAAGTAACTTTCTAAAAACATGTTTGAAAACACCAATTTCTATTAATTTTGCCTCAATTAAAAACAGTCCCCTGTTCTTTTGATTTCAGTGTTGTGACTATGGCTCTGCTGGGAGAACCAGAAAAAACAAACGGATTGTTAGGCATTGCACTGGCCAAAGAATCTGGACAGATAGACATACAGTATGTAAAAGAGAAGTGGGCATTACCTCAACCTGGGGAATCTGAAAAACTACATTTGCTTTTATTGCAGTCTTTTTAGAAACGGGACAACTCTCTGGATGTACAAATCATTGCAAAATATTTAGGTTATTTTTGACTGCAGTTAGAAGTTTCATAATGTAATTTTGTATTTGTATATAACTTGTATATATTTTAAAGTATTTCAGCTGAAACCATATACTTTATCACAAAAATAGAAACAAATTTAGCGTTATTGTACTCAAAAAGATGATGAACTGTTTTTCATTATTGAATACTCTAGATGTATATATTTTCACAAAAATACTGAAAATATATTCCCATAAATTAAGCTGCTGTTTCTCATTATTCTGCTCTGAAGTAAATGACAGCAATCCTTTGTCTGGTGAGCATAAAATCGTGCCTCTGTAAGCAACCTGAATGTGTGGAGACTTCTGCCTCTGAGCCTTTTACTCATTAACACTTCATAAAATTTTCTTATATCCACCAACATTATGCAAACATATCAGAATACAAATGTACATCACATGATACCTTACTTGTGATTTTGACCCTGAAACTTTGCAAAAGGAATACCTGACTAACTGGAGTTGTCCTAATATGTACCCTACCCGTTTGGATGGCACTATGTAAACAGTATGCTTGTGAGATTTACTGAAATTCTAAATCCTTTGGAATTTCCAATGTAAACCAGAAAATACTGACCTGTTTAATCCTGCAGATCATTCCCAAACCTCTTGTAGTAAGGAAGAGGATAGTTGTCTATAATATTATTCTAATTTTTGTACACTGTTGGTGAAGTTTGGACCAAGACCAGCCACAGAAAATGTCTTTAAGTCTCGTAGCCTAACAACTTCTGATCTAAAGATCATGAGGAAAAGCATGATTAAACAAGCATAGATTCAGGGAACAGAAGCACAATTAGAAGAAAATGTGTTCAGAATTTAGTGAACATATATTTAAGATATGTACCATGTCCTTCTAAAGTAGTCTGAAACAATTTTTAAATTCTAATTGATTTGTTGCAAACAGTTTTCTGTGTAAATTGTTGCTTAAATTGAGCAAACTCAAAGTGGCCACATGGTGGTGCCAAGTCACAGCAATAAAAAATGAGTGCCTTATATAAACAACATACACTGCTTTGGGAATGAATTTGTTGTAGTCCACTGCATGTTCCCTTTGCCTCAAAAGCAGCGGCTGCAATCCAGAGAGCCTGATGAACTGTCGGAGGGATGCATATTTCAGAGACCATTTTTGCTATCCCAGTTCCCCGGTCAGCTATAGATATTTTTTTTTACGGGCACAAACACAAATGATTCTCATCTTCATTGTTGGGTTTATACGGTAATAATATACACTACATGTTAAATTACAGTAGTTTTAGTAATTGAGATAAAGAACAAATGGCAAGTACTTTTTTTGCAGTAAGGTATCAGAGCATCATTACTGAAAGCCGTAGTAAAAGACCAAACCCAAATCTCTCTCTTTCCCTCTCAGAGAGAGACACACACACCCGAACACTCACTAACTCCCCAATTTAAGATCAAAGTTAAGCTTTGAAATTATAACAGTCTTCTGAAAGAAATCTCTTACTTGTTACCGTTTCATCACTTTCAGGACACACCATCCTGAATTTTCTTACTGCAACCACTTCTGCATGTAGAAAGTATGTAAACAAAGGGTTGGTTTTTTTCTGCCTTGTGCTGCATGCAGTGGTGGTGGGTTTTTTCTCCAATATGCAAAAAGAGAAAAATAGTGTCAACCTTCACACAGAAGTACCTGTCACTGCTTTTGAGCTGCTGTTGATAGGTATGCTTGAATTCAAGGATCCAAATATTTTAGGCCAGTTATGCCTGTACTGCCTGGAGAGCTGAGGGTGAGTCGGTCCCCACATTGGGACTGTGTTTCTTGCCTAAAAGATGAGTTTTCTCTCTTGAACTGCAAACTAATGTAATAATATAAATGTATCCTGTGCTGACAGTTGCTGTTATGAGAATGTGAGGAAAAAATGTGTAGAAGTTGCTGCTCTTTTGCGTGTTCTCTCGCTGGGTAAATGCAGACTGTTAAAGTGACACTTTATGTAGTCTTAGCAGTTGGGCATATTGATGTAGCTGTTTTTGAGCTTATATCTGATCAGAAAAGTGGGAAGTATTGGTAGGCTGCAATACAAGAAAAGTATTCAATGCATATGGACTTACAAAATTGTTTCAAACAAAAAAAATATTTCATTTTCCATTAGCTACTTCTAATGATTGCCAAGTTTGTATTGTTAACATAAGGTATTGGATTTTGCTCGTGTTTCATAAGCAAGCAACAACATGCTCTGTATATGAAAGAAAAAAGTTCACTGTTAATTGCAAATTATTTTCATACCCACATCATTTTTACTGGTAGCTCTGACATGTGCATGTACACCCGTATTCTACCGAATGATCATTATATAGGATGTAAACACTACTGTCATGAAACATTTGAAATAGCACCAATAACATTTTTTTTTGTCCACCTCTGGGCAATTTTGGAATCCATATTCTTAACAGAATGAACTGTAGTTAAAATTAACTGACCCATATAATAGAAACTTAGCATTCAAATGATATAGAAGTTGAATCACTATCCACCCATATTAATAACTTTTATAAAATAGAACCTCTTGCTCTTAAGCCAGCAAATCCTGGCAGCAATGCTGAAAATTTTTAAATATGCAAAATGCCAGAAAGTTTTGGATAAACTTCTGCTTTTATTTTCCACTTTATGAACGTGCTTTGAAAGCCTTTTCTATTTAGAACATAAATATTAATACTGTTTTTGTTGGATTTTGTCATCTCACAGATGGGAAAATGAAGATTTCAGTAGCTGAATAATAAGTTAACTGAGGAACAGAATTCTTGAGTCAGATGGCTGATTTCTTACAACTGTTTAGAAATGCTTTTATTAACCTGTCAGCCTATATTTGCAGCAGAGCTTGGGAGAACAGGAATAGCATGCTGCTGCTTTTGTACCAGAGTATTTCTTTTAAATTGTACTGAAGTTGACCATCCTACCCAATGCAATTTTGCCTTCATTAATCATAGGTGTTATTTAATTAAGACGTGTTGAGGGATGCAGGAGCGTTGTAGCTTCTGTAGCAATGAGGGAATATTCTACTAGCTGGAATATTTTTAGCAGAACACAGTTAAATCATAAAAATTCCTTTTAAAGACAGCTGTTTTTTTCCTGATGGAGTTAAAAGGTTCATCTAGGTTTGTTCTAGGTGTGGAAATTGGCTGGACTCAAGCAAATACTAAAGTGTCATTGGATTACGCAGACTGTTGGAATAGGCCTAGCTATAAAACTTGCTTAGGAAGTAACTGGACTTTGGCCACCAGTGGCATGCTGGTGGCATGCAAACCAGGAAAAGCTATGAAGATACTGGGACAGGAAAATGCCTGATGAGCTATATTTTCATTGCTAGCTTAATTTCCAGTCCGTTTTATCAGGAGGCTATAGCCAAATGCTCGTGTGTCTGTGTGTTACTGAGCCTCCTCAGCTGTGAGAAGGAAGACAGCAATTCCATTTACAGCTCCCCTTAAAAAAAAAAAGCTAACTTCTTTTTTACCAGCAGTTCCTGACGGTTTCAGAAAGTGTATCAAGAGAAAATCTTTTATCCTAATTCCTGATGTAGGCTTCTTCTTGCATTATTCAGACTGCTATAGGAGGGCCTACATCTTGATGTTATAACATAGGAAGTGGTGATTAGGTGCTGCTCTGTGAAAACTGAGTAACAGGTGGAATCATTTGTCCTTTTCTTTTTTTAGTGCTACATGAAATATCCCACTGGAGCTATTAAAGTATGGATTATATTTCAGACTGTTTCTTTACTTGGAGCTTCTTAGCATGACTGCAGAATTTCCCTTCTCACCTCTCACGTGCTAGTCATTGGCATGAAAGGTGGAAAAGAGATGTGGGCTGCCCAGTCCTGGAAGCTGGACATTCTTCAGACTGTTCTGAAATTGAATAAATAGGATACCTGCTTGCTGCTGTGGGGACGTACTAAAGATATCCTCACCCAAGCCTTCCAGTTAGCAACCATGTCTTCTGTAGGAAGGGAAAGAAAAATACTCTGTCAGTTTCTGATGCTTCAGCCATTGCAGTGTAGTTGACAGTATTTGCCGTTCACCAAAGCAAAGTTCACTTGACACCTTAATGGTTACATCCCACAGGATTTTACTGGTGGAAATAGAGTGACAAGCAGAAGGTAATCATACCAGCTATTGAAATTACACTTCTGATTATGCTTTGCAAAACTTTAGCATCAAGGGGGGAGTGTTTACATATACTCTTAGTGGTAAAAAATAATAATTTTTTATTTGGATCAGCCATGCCCGGCATTATCTATTTTTAAAGAAGTCAGCAAATGCAATTATACAAATAGCTGTTGACTATGGCTGGGAGGCAGGAGATGCTTTCTTCCCTCCTTGCAGTGTTTTCCACAGCCTTTCCACACAAATGCGGTGATTCATTCAGCCTTTCCTTTTTATGGAAGCTACTTTCTGCAGCCCACTATACTGGGGATGAAAAGATGTCCCTTGATCAGATCACCTGAGATCTTGAACGGTTTGAAGTGTTTTGATACACTTCCAGCACTGGAAGCTGGAGATTTTTCCCTCCACGGCAGATACTGCATTGGCAGTGGCAATGCAGCAATGAGACTTTGTGTCTGACCATGTGCAACAGTCAACGAAATAGTCATAACAAAATAATTTCTTTATACCTGATGGACTGAATTGAAGCCAATCAAAATCAATGTAAATGTTTCCATGTATATCTTACTTTTCTCCTATACGGGCTGTGAAACGTAACAGAAAGTAAATTTCTCACTGCAGGTCTTTATTTTCCTTGTATTTATATACAAGTATTTATAGGCACTGGTCGTCCCCCTGCTGCCCCCCACCCCCAACGGACACTCCTCTCAGTTCGCTTTCAGAAGCTATATTGTTTTCTCTTGGATGGTCAACATTAATATTGGTTTGATGCCAACAACTGCTGCTTGAGAGAGGTAAAAACTCTCAACCTGTTTTCAATAGTTTGAGGTGGTTTAGGTGGAAAAAAATATCTGAATAAGTGTTGAAGAAAGTAATTTGTAAATCCAGCAAAATGCTCGGCATGAACTGAATGGCACAAAATGAGGAGAATTCAGGTGTGCGTGAGATCGATTTCCAGTGGCTAACAGCAGCCAGACCTGGCCGCTCTGCCTCCTTATTGAGGTGCCAGATCTGCGCTTTGGAGATCCTTCTCTCTTCTGGATACAATGGTGGTTTATTCTAAATCCTGAAAACTATCGCATACCTGTGTTGTTAGGTTACCTACCCAAGTATGTGGCATGAGGAGGTCTAATGGTCTACGAGATTTGGATTCAATTTCCATCCTTCTCAAAATTCCCCATGTTTGAGGAGCACTGTCTGTCCCTGGCCAGGCAGGGAAGAGGTGATCCACCGCTGCTCTTGCCCGGCTCCTGGTCAATGTGGCCTTGGTGCGCCTGAGAGTTGGCAGCAAGACAACAAGGTCCTGCTTTCCACCAAACCTTCAGCAAGACAACAAGGTCCTGCTTTCCACCAAACCTGCTTTTGGGACAAGAAGGGAAGATGTGAAATACAGGTTTAGTTGTGCCGCCTTGTCCTCTGTGATGACGCTAATTCAGATATTCCAGGAGCTGTGTTGCGTACCCATCTTCCATTTATAATCAGAAACATACTTTACAAAATATGGTTTATCAATCTCAGGGGCTTAGTGCAATGCGGTCCTGAGTTAAGCTAACCTTAGACGTGAAGGTATGAGACCAGATTTATGGAGGTAGACCAGAGTCCGATTGTTTGGTAGCATCAATGGGTTTGATTTTGAGCACAAAGAAATCTGTGCTTTTTTCTTCATTGACATAATGTCAAATACAGACTCAAAGAAAAGCACTAACACTTGTACATAATTAGAAAAATCTATATTTTTCATGGATGTAGCTTAAACTTTTTGACACTGTGCCATTAAACTGATGGAATTTCGGCTCCAAATGATTTATATCCTATTATAAATTAAAGCAGCCTAAGCGCTCTGTTTTCCAGTTTTACACTGTTGCAGCCGAATTGAAAACAGCAATGCTACCTTAATAAAAGCAGAAGTAAAGTAATATTGTAATAGCCTATACTACCCACTGACATTTATAACATGGTTATTTTTCACCTTTAGTTGAACCCTTGCTTCTATTGGATTAATTAAATTTTGTAATATATTTGTTGCCCTTTTCTCCCAGATGTCAAGTAGGTTTTGCTTTTAGGAGTCTGAAATATAACAACTTCATTGAGAACTAATCCCATGCACAGGTCCGACAATCTGTTGCTGCTGAATAGGTTTGATACAATAAATAAAAAGCAGTTAGACCATATTATTAGTCTTTTTAGTCAAGCCTTGAGGTGGCTAAGTGTTCTTTAAGAGCTCTTTCCTCTTAGCCAAAAGTTCTGCTTCACCAGCTGATAATTTCACTGCTATTACTCTTTTATGGTGTCTGTCTTGTGATCAGGCAAAACTGTTCAACTTGTCTAGACCACAGTTGTTGCACATCAGAGATTTCATAACTTGCCTCGAACTCAAACTGCAATGTTTTTTCTCTTTATTACAGAAAAAAAGACATAACACAGCAGCTGGCTAGACACATATTTTACAAGCCACATTTTTAATCCATTTGGTTCTTCTTGGAGACAGAAGAACGGAGAGCTGGGTAAAATTGAGTTGTTTAGAGACATGGAGAAACTCTTCCAGAGGCTTAGGGAATGGGTATTAGATATTTGCTATAATTGTTAAATAGCAGAGTCAAACAGTGAACCCTTGCTGTGAGTTAAATAAAGATACGAATTACCACGGCTGGACCCAGTACTGCACATTTCAAATGCCATATCTTAAGGGCAAACAATTAAGAGAAATACTTAATAAACCTTCCTCGTCTAGAATAATTTTTGACGACCATTTGGGAGTCCAGTTCTATTGCGCTGTTGAAGTAAGTAACCAAGAAAAGAGTCATTGTCTTGCAGAGCTTATATGATGTAGGTGGAAAAGATATTTTTTTTTGATTGCTGCATTTATTTGCAATGGTAACATGATACTCTTAATGCCCGTGCGGTCGAGCCAAAGGACAGGCTGATTAATACCAGAAAAGTAGGATAAAGAAAAAAATGGATCTGAAAATGCCCTTCTAACCTTCATTTAGAAAATTAATGATTACTGAGGTTACTTTAGATATCCAACTATTTTTCACGTTATAAGACAGTGTCAAAGGGCCTCGTTTAAAGATTAATTCATCCAAAATGATGAAATTCACATTGAATAAAATGGATTTCCTTCACTGGGGTTGTTGGGGTTGGAACGCAGGACCTAGGTTACAGAACGACAGTACATTACTGTAGTTTCCCTAAGTTTCCTTAGGTTTTTAGTTTACTTCTGAATACTTAGCATTTTGGCAGTTCAGCAAGGTCAATTCATTAAGCAAATACATTACTAATTATGTCGTGGCTGCATGGGGTCCATGCTGTACAGATAAAACTGCAAACTACCTATCCACAATCTGCAAAGACATTGAGAGTAGTTTACATTTGTTTAAGCTCCAGTTTGCATTCTTTTCATATTTTACAAAGATAAGGATTTCACAATATACTACATTTCATATCCCTGCATCCATGTCTTTAAAAACAAAAAACTCCCAAGTCTTTACTGATCCCTGAAGTTTAAGGTGTTTCTAAAAAATCTATCCATACATGAAAATAGCCATGTTCAGACAACAGGTCGATCCTATCCCATCCACATGGGCCAACAGCAAATGCCGAAGAAAGAAATACAGAGTAACACAAGAAGCATGCAATGATAGTTTTCTTCCAAGTATGGTATGTCTTCCAAGCTTCTGGCAATCTGTGGCATAGGAATTTTCTGACTCAGATGGTAGCAGATCACAGTGTTTAAGAGAAAAAGAGCATTTTTTCCCATTAATTCATCCAATAGCTTTTAAAAACTATTTTTATTTTGGCCTCCAAAAATTTTGTGGCAATATATTCCACCGAATAATTACACTGTGTAAATAAATACTTGTGTTTTAAGCCTACTGGCTGATCAGTTCACTAAATACGTCCTGGATCTTGTATTATCCAAAAAGGGAAACTTTATCTGGGAAATAAATAGGGAAATTATTATTTCCCATGCTGTCTCTGTGTATTAATGACTCCTCGTAGTGAAACTCTTCCAGATATTCATCATTCTTCTCTGTGTTGAGGTGTGTTGCATTTAGAGCACGATTCAGGCTCAAATGTTGTCTCACTTGCAACTACAAAGGTGTTTTCTGTGATAGTCACACCTGGGAATACCAGTAAGTTGCGTCAGGCCCTGCTGCAAGGACGCTTGTTTAGATAAGGAGGGTAGATGTGTGTTGAAATTAGCCTCAAGCAGAGCCTGGGAGCTTCAGCCCTTGCACAATGGAGACGGGGACTATTTGACTCCAGTAAAGGTCGGTAATGGAATATGTCATTACTCTTAAAGTGACCACTTCTTAAAGTAAGCAATCCATATTTTGGCATAGACCAGGGCTAGTGATGTGGTAGGTCAGCTGGTTTGATTCCCCCAGAGCCATGGGAAAGGTGGCTTTCATTTAGAGATTGGAGATTTCCAGAGCAGGGCAGAAAGGAAGGGACGGTGCAGCTGGGGCAGTTCAAGTGACCGCTGAAACGAGTGGAGGGGTTGCCATCCTTAGCCAAAGAACCTGGCGAAGAACAAAGGCCCTGTGATCCAGTGGAACCTTTGGGCTTGTGAACTCTTTAAGTTACAGGATCCAAACCTGCACACGCCCCAGGGACACACAAACACCGGGTTCCTGTGACTCCGAACGCTCCTTCGGCGCAGCTGTACGTGTATCCAATAACCCTCATCTATTATAATTTTGACAACAATAAGTGTGTGTGTCCTTTCAGTGTTTTGGTTTTCAATGTCTCCAGAGAGACATTCCATTTCAAAGTGCAAAAATAAAACCAAATGGGTATCCAAGACTGAGCGAGTCATAGGAGGCCTGGTGGAGTCTGGGGGGGGGAACGAGTCCTCTGCTTAACACAGGGGAAAAGCTGTGATTATTTAGAAAAGAACAGATTATCTTTGACTTTAGAGAAGACAGTAATTCTCCCTTTCTTAATCGTGCCTCAGTAGGCATCTTTTTAATGTAAATAAATTTTTTTTTTCATCCATAATATTACCATTTTGAATCTTTTCAGGTGGAAATTAGACTCTCGAAATGAGTCAAGGTGTAACACGTGAGCAGCTGACAGCTATTGGATTAAGCTGACTCTATACTAGTTTGTGGGAAATTGTAGGAAAAAAACACAGTTTGTTGATCATTATTGATCAGTGTTGATCTCTGAAGTCAAAAGGTCATGGAGAACAGTGATGTCATTCAATTCCTAAGAAAGAACCAAAGACGAAGTATAGTTATCTTGTTTTTAAAACACACTTTCAAATACACTAGTAAAATATTGACATGAGAAAGGAATATGGGAAATATCAATCAATGGAAGTTTTAAATATAAATGCTAATTATAAATATATAAATATGTGTGTATATACATATTTCTCTGTATCTAAAACTTAGACACCTGAGATCGAGATTTAGGTAGTTGAGAGATCTGATTCAGATTACAAAGATGCTTAGGTTTAGGTTAAAAAGCTGTGCTGCGTGCCCGTTGCCTCCCCCCGCACTCGAGCCTGCCCTTACCCGCCGGACCTCAGTCCCGGCCCGGGGACGGGCGCTACTGGTGTCTCTGCCAGGCAAGAGCTGCCATTTACGCATAGCAGTGAAATAAGCCAGATTTAGGATTCAGCGTTCTCTTAGGTTCCTGAAGTGTCCCAAGATAATGGACTTTAGGGTGATGTATTTCAAAGAGGGAGAAAAATGTTCCTCCATGGCGTTACTTGGAGCTTTTTGTGGCACAGTACAATTGACATGATTCAAATGAAATGAAGGGAGACCGAGGCAATATTAGTCATTGTAAATCTCATAGATGTCTTCATCCATGTCAATGTGGATCTGAAATCTGCTCTCCCCAGCCCATCATCGGTCTGACAGGATAGGGCTTTCATTCTAACAGTATAATTTACCTCCAGCTCTCAATCAGCAGAGGCAAGGCACCAATAAAAATTTCATCATGAAAAGCTGCTGAAACTGAAGTTTCTGAAACATTGTTTTGGCAGTTTCTCTGCAACACATTTGTTAGAGATAAAATATATAATATTGCAGCGTAGGGCAATTGGCGTTGCCACAGAAAGGGCTGCTGAGGCTGATGCTATCCCCACGGGCAGGCACGATAGGTATATGTAGCAAATGGCCCGTAGGGCATCTAAAAGGCTTACAGTTGACATAAGGAAAATCGGCAGTGTCAGGCTTATGCAGCTCTGGCTGTTGATATTCGAGTCATTTGCAGTATTTCTATAACTTGCATCATTCAGCAGCTGAGTGAGACTTAGAGCATGCTCTCCCAGAGGATTGCAATGTCTCATCTCCAAGAACGGTCGTGAAAAGTGTCTGGTAAAAATGACATGACTCAGATGAAACGAAACAGCGAGGCAAAATTAGTAGGTACAAATATTTCATAAATGTCTTCCTTTGTGGGACTGTGGATTTGAAATCGTTGTTTTCCTCACGCCCATCACGAGTCTGACAGACTGCGTTAAAACCCATGGATTTCGCGGGGCATGACAGGGGAGGGAAGTGGTGCTACTGCGTCCCAGAAGCAGAACAAAAAATGAGCACAGATTTGGAGTGTTTGCATTAGAATTGCACTGGAAAACACTTCAACCGGTGACCCGTGGACTGCACCTTGGGAGCGTTGAGACTGAGCACCTCTGTTCAGAGAGCTGGCAAAGCTCTCCTCTGAAAGCGCTGCCTGAAATACTGCTACTTTTCTGCGGGGAATCTCAGGACTGGCTGGGATCAGTTGTCTGCTGGGACCACCAGTGTCTGTCATAGAATTGCAACAGCTGCTGAGAAAGCAGATGAAGACCCCAGCGGTAGAACAGGGATACATCTACAGGTTGTATCCTAAGGCATCTGTTCTACTTCTTTAATCTCTTTCATCCCACAGTAACGATGAATATCACAGCTTCCACATGGCGTGGCAAGGGGTAGTGAGAAGAAAGGTACCCATGTTGCTGTAGAAGGGGATCAGGATCGTAGAGCCTTTCTGCTCCTTACTCTCTTCATGGGATAGAAGAGCTCTGGGGACGTGCCACTGAAGGGGGCAGGGCATGAAGCTGGGGAGCTCACCCACGTGCTGGTGAGGAGGAAGGACCAGGAAGGCAAGCCAGCGCTATACAGAGAGGATATGTTCATGTCACACATCCCCTCCTCTCACACCAGATGTCCCTGCATCTTGCCCGTATGCCCTTAACTGCCCAAACTAGACCCCACAAATTGTTACCTGATGAAGCTTTCTGAATTTCTGATTTGTTCCTTTGTAGAACCAATGTTGCCCAAACAGATCCTGCAGAGGAGAAATCAAAATATAATTAAAAAAACAAATTTTGCTGTTGAGTGACCTATAATATCAGGCTGAGAGATCAAACAAACAAGTCCCATTTGCTTGAAACACTGTTGAAAGCATCAACATCTTTTGATGCATGATCACACAATCTTCCAGGGTTTGCATTTTCTAAAGGGGTAAAAACCCCCAACCCAAAGTGCTTAGTAATTGGCTTCAGAACAACAAATGTACAAGTTCAGATCCAGTGGCAGAATTCAGAAGGAAGAGGTGGACCCCAAGCCCCACTTGTAATAGCTGGGACATTTAGAGATACTGGATTAGAAAAAAAATAAATACACGAAGCAACTGGCAGTATCCACAGTTCTTAGACTTAAAGTGGGATCGGTTTTATATTTCGTTTATTAGTGTCTCTTTGTTGTCACTTTGTAACAAGAAATCCGATTGTTCATCCAGCCCAGATGATCCAGTGGATCCATCCACTGCTGTTTTGCCCTTGCCTAGCGTGTGTTAATGGTCGCTCTAAAGGAGAAGTTCACAAAATACAGAACCCACTGTCACGCTGGGGGAGCTACATGCCCCAGCAAGTGTCGAGGGAGTCCTTAGGGCCAAGAAAGTTTGAGAGGGAGTCTCCTTATGGATATACTGCAGTGCTACCACTGCCCTGAGCTCTTGGTGAGCCTTGAGTAGTTACCATGTGCCTTAACAATCCTGGGTGTTACCCTCTGATTTTAAGGCAGGTGCAGTACTTCACTTGGGATACACAGAAAAGGCTCACTGCTCCTTGAACACAGGCTCTCCAGCGCTTTCCCACAACCTCATCCCTTTCCATTTAGGTACATGCAAATGATCAAAACAGCTTTTGGGTACAGAAGTCCATGTTTGGTAAGTTATTTTTGGTTATTCTATCTATTGAAATTCATCCAGAATCTAATCTACTATACCGGCAATGAAGACATAATGGGGGTAGTGCTTAAGCATTGCATTTCTGCTCAGCTTGTATTTCAAAGCCTCATATTAAATTCTGCTATGGGTTTTTTTTTTATAATGACACTTTTTCTTTGTGCATACTCAAAAATTCCAAGGTATCTGTAACTCTGTTAGTGACAATGTGTCTGTTGTCTCTCAAAACTGAGACCCTTCTAAGAGCTCAGCTCTCGCTGATACCCAACCCAAGGTTGTTCACTGTCTATCAGAGAAGCACTCGTTGTCTTTGATTTCAAGCGCTTCCATATTTTGGTTAACAAATATCTTCACTCATAATTTTGTCAGTCTGTCATGTCCATTGCATTCAGGGCATAGCAATACCCAACAAAGCAGGTTAGTGGGCAAAATCTGTCAGAAACTTTGATGCCTGACTTAAAGAAGACTATGGCTCATAAAGCTCTGGTACTGCAAAAGCATTATCAGCCGCTGAAATCGCTTCAAAGTAATCTTCTCTTCCAAATTAAAGTGCAGCTTTGCAGCATAATCAAGTAATTTAATTTACAGCCATAGTTATTATTTATGGCTTATCATTCATACATTATAAGTAGTTTGCTGCAAACTACATTTGTTATGTTGATAGGTCCATTAACATACATAATTTAAATCAATACATTTCAAAAATTTGAACATCCATAACGGCCTACTTAACAATCACTGTGACACCTTTAAAATGTAGTCAAAAGCACAGGCTGTTTGCATTATAGCACATACCTCAATTTGCAATAGTAGCAAATGCTACAAAAAAATGCATCTAGCATAGAATAAAATCATCAACAGAGGGAGGTACAGAGAGGAGGAAATATTTTATGCAGGTTGCTTAAAGGATAGGCAGATATATCCAAATGTAGAAGTTGCCCACAGAGTGTTTTGGAGTTTAGTGAAATGTGTCTTGACATATACACAGACTAAACAGACTGTAGTGCTGGATCATGCATAAAAACATCATGGATTTACTGGCATTTCTTTTCTGAATGAAAGTCCTTATATGTTTTCAGCCCCTAACTGCAGTGCCTGCCCAGCAGCCTTGCAAGGAGCCGCTGGAATCTCACTGTATTTAATGCTTAAACACCATGGAAACAGCTGCCTTAAAAGACTTTATATAGAACAGTGCAGTCATCCCTGCTGACTGAATTCAGTTTTGCACGATGACCATCCAGTTGTGAGCCTGTGAAAATAAGCACAGGTGTTAGAGCAATACTGCTGTGCTGCTGCAACAACACGCCAGAAATTTAAGTGTTGCACCTGTGCAAAATAAGTATAAAATACCTACAAA
The DNA here is from genome assembly GCA_013398815.1 of Ibidorhyncha struthersii. NCBI lineage: Eukaryota > Metazoa > Chordata > Aves > Charadriiformes > Charadriidae > Ibidorhyncha > Ibidorhyncha struthersii. Next base: position 697,870 of record VZSZ01000142.1, on the reverse strand, counting down.
TAAGTAGAAAACAAGGGAAAAATTCTACCAGTCTCTCTTCCTCTAGTTCTGCATGAACGCAAGGGACGAGACAAGGTGCGAGGCACTGGCAGATCAGGACCAATGATTGTTGGTGGCCTTGTAAGGGCACAGGCTCTCAGAGGGGCTGGGCGCTGGGCTTGGCAGGATTCAGCTCTTCCGTCTGATTCCTCAGCATGTCATTATGGGCTGGGATCTATTATTCTCTCAACTGGACGGCAGTTTTCTTCGTTCACACTCATAGTTTTGCCTCGTTTTTCGGCTTCCTCCCACCTTTCACTCCCTCGGCCACCTCCTTGCACCAGCATGTTGTGTACCACCATCCCCTGTGTCAAGCCACCCCCAAACCTGGCAGTCATCTTTCCACAGCATCCTCCCAGCACCCGCACAGTCAGTCTGCCTAAATGAGGACAACAGCGCTCTAAGATATGTTCTGTCCGCTTCCATACAGCTACAGTGACAATAACCTACCCTCTCACTATTTTGGATCTTGGTTATTTCAATTCCCGTTACTTTGACCTCAATAGAAATAAATAGATGAATAAACTAAGTTGTCCAAAAAGAGCAAAAGTGTTCCTGAGAATATGGACGATGCAACATTTGTGAGGTAACTACTTTCTGACAGTATAAAAAGGGAGAAATGAAGCGATCCCTTTCGGAACTTGCCATTCTGATTTGCGAATGGCACATGGACAATTTCTGTTTTTTTCACCCCGATGAAAGGCTGCTGCTTTCAGCCTGCTGCTGAATTCCGTAAGAGGCAATCAGTATTTTTCAATACCCAACTGTAAGGATAATACATCCACGTGTCACTATGAATCACTAGCAAGCCCAGAATGTTCTAAATATTAGAGTGCTAATGCCAAACAATTCTTTGAGTTTGTCATTTTTCTGCCACTTTTGCATCCCCAAACACAGTATCTCACAATCTTCTTAGTACTGATTAAATGTAACTAATAACACATGCCAGCCATGGAGACATTAGCAATTACTACAAGACACACTCTGATACAACACCCTTTATTCCAGTAAGAAGAGGGTGGTGGACACTCACAGCTGCCTGAAATCAGGTGGTAAAATACGCTTTTATTATTGAAGAGAATTGGTTCCTAAAAATAAAATAAGTTCTGGCAGAGGTAGTGTTTGCAAAACCCTGAGATCTCCAGCAGTCTAAAAGCTCAGTCTAAAAAAATTGGCTTCAAGGATTTATGCTGAGAGTGCTGAAAAAAAGCTTAAGAGAAGAATAACAGTACCATAAATGATAGCACTGTAACGGTCTGCCTGATACATTCAGCTGGCAGTGGTTAGAAAAGTAATGAAGGTAGGGATTGTGCTGTTCACCAAAGTGACATTGTTCATCCTGAAACAGGCGGTGACGACAGGAGGGTGAAGGACGGGGTGCAACCCTCGTGCCACGGGCTGGCGCGGGAAGCAGGCAGGTTGGAGCGGAAACTGGGAACTGTTTTGCTCTGCAAACCGTACATGATGTTTCATCTGAGCTTCAGCTGTGACACTGATCTACTTTACAATGAATCAGGAACCAGAGACAGAGACGGTCCTACTAAATGTTAGGAGAAAAAAGATTTGGAATCTGAGTCCCACCTTCATCCCACCGGGGGTTTGATATCACGTAGTCTCTGCTGACATTTTAGGGCCTTAAGTACCTTTTTGCTTTGCCCTGAGGTTACAGGTATCTAACTTTTAGTCATCCACACAAGCTCACAAGCACCCGGCTCTGGCGTGAGGGTTAAGTCCCACCTCAGATCTGCTGTGATGTAGCGGTGCCTCATGCCTGAGGCCTTGGCTATGGGCCGGCAATGGTGGTAGCCTTTTGCATCTGGGCCATCGAACAGAGCTTGAACGTGACTTTTGTTTGACGTTCACAATATACTCCTGTTCCTTTCCTCCTAAGCAGTGCCCAGGAGCACTGAGAGAAGGCTGGCACGGGCTACTGCTCTACCACAGGAAAGCTCCTGCTGGGATACCTCGAGCTCGAATGGAAATAGTAAGCGATAGGTACCTCACGCAAAAGACTGGCTGCTGCCAGCTCAGTCTTACAGCCTCAGGAGATACATACGTTATGGCTGTCACATAGATATCATCAGGATTAAGGGCTAGTTCTATATAAGTGTACAGATAAAAACGTCCTCCCTAACACCTGTGAATTTCCCTGTGTTTGCATCATTTCTATTTATTAAAATGCTAATAAAAGATCAAAAGCATTGGCACAGCTGTAAAAACGTAATGAAGTGCCACAATCCAATGGTTTATCAGATCTTACTGACCTTTTTCCACTCGGTCTGCGTAGAAGTACCCACCTGGGCATCCTTGGCTGACAGACCATGCTGGCTTTGCCTTTACCTCTGTGCTGCTGAGAGGACGCGAGGCTTTGCGGGGGCTAGTGCCCTTTCTGAGGAATATCTTTGGGACTAACTGGACCTCAATTCCCTTGCCATCCTTTCTTCTGTATCCCTGTAGGATTTTCAGGGACAAGAGGCTGTCACAGGCGGTTTCGTTTCATTTTCAATAGCCAGGTTTTTTTGGGCAAAGAGAGCGGCCAAACTGAGGTAATCACTTCAGCTTTCTGCCTGTGAGAGAGGGGAAAAGCCATACTCACAAAGCAAATGCATAGTCTTTACAAGGAGATGGACACTTACAGGAGCAGTCAAAGAAAGCTGACGTGAGTTGAGGAAGATAAATATTCCAGGAAAAAGCATAAGGAACAAGTTCAATGGGGGCAAACAGAAAACTTCACAGGAAAGCCTGGGAGGCACTAAAGAAAATAAATCAAAACTGGCACATGGGTGTGTGCTTGGATCTGATTAATTTCGTCTAATACCAAGAGTAAAGAAAGCCTAATTAACAGTCCTCCATAACAACAGTTTGTGCTTGTGTGCCCCAGCTATTAAGGTTCCTGGAAAGATGAATTGTAAGTACACAGTGTGTGGAAAGATGTAATGTGGGAAAATTGCACACCGTGGTGTGTAAGTGTGTCCTGATGGGTGGAGGGCAGTTCCTCAGGCTCAGCTATTGCAAAGGTGTAAGAGGCAGAGGCTGAGCCCAGCGAGGGCTGGGAAAGGCGACAAGAAGGGACAAAAGGAGGCAGCCCAGAGGAAGCCGAAGAGCACTGCTTCGCTGCGCTCAAGCGGGCAGTGTTGGGAGGGAGAGTTCGGCAAAGAAATGGACATAATCTATTGAATGCATCAGGTCTGGCTTATCCTGGTACTCTTGGGACCTGCTTTGAACTTCAGGATTGCCAAAGGATGCTTTTATCCTGTGTCAGCACACCTGTCCTGAGCTTCTGGGGCCAGCAAGGGTTCCGTCATCGGAGAGCACAGCGGGAAAGAGCCACGTGCAGGAACACCCTCCTCGCAGGGGCGTCTTCCTCCTCTCCTGCCGGCCTCTGCGGGCTGAGCACTGCGGGAGAAGCAGCGCGCGGGTGGAGAAGGGCTATTTCATGGTCTGATATGGCAGTGCCTGTATGTCATACGTGTGGCGTGCTTCATTTGCATTCCCAGCCGGGCAGTCTTTGTGCTTCGTTTTTTCTGATGACAGCTGCTCTTTAATTGCACTTGCCTTCCTAATAAGCTGTGATTGAGAACCTTTTTATCTCCAAAGATTGTATCACCGTCATGAATAACTGGAATAATGGAGAGCAATTAATTGTGCTGAAACCAACACATCAAAACAGCTGAACTAATTAAATGTGCTGTTATGGTGAAATTACTTCAAAATATTTTCAATACTATGCAAGCTGGTCTTGGGGCGGAAGGAAGCTGGTTGACAGCACTTACATACAACTGTTTATTATGTATTTTTCAAATGCTCGAGAATGGAGGTGTTTCAAAGGGGAGGAGGGCACTGGGGCCACTGTGATGCCTGCTGGCAGGGGAACCGTGCTCGGGCAGCGGACGGGTGCCAGCTCCTGCGGTGCTCCTGCAGTGACTTTGGTTGGGTTACTGCCACCTATGTCTGTTTTAGCAAGAGTGCTGAGTGCCACTCCAGAGCAGCAGCTGACAGCAGAGCCAGCACAAGAGGTTTATAGTTCAATATTTAGGACAACTGTCTTCCGTTTAATGACTTTGGGAGTGAAAAAAAATTGTGATAAACTGGAGAGGGGCAGAGAAAGCGTTTTCTTGGATCATGGGTAAGCACAAGAGGTGGGTAGGTGAAAGCAGGTAGGAGTTTCGAAAGCATTTCAGTAAGTTTTGTGCCATTTTAAAAGTGCCACTGGTGCTTAGATCACGAGAGGTGTGCAGGCCTGTCAAGGTACCAACAGTCACCTAACAGTATTTTCTACTGGACCTATGCAAATTGCTCCCTCTGGTTTCTCTTCAAGTGCCATTTCCAAAGCTTTTAATTAAACTTACATTTGCACCTAAAATGCTGCTGTGCCATGTCTTGGCTGCAGCTATCTCATGGTGAAAGCTGTCTGTCATTTGAAACAAGGAGTTCACAGCTGTAGGTTAGCTAAGAGAAGGAATCGCAGTGATCCTGGTGTCCGCTGGCACCTGCTCAACACCAGTGGTTGCAGTCACTTCGGCCCAAAGCTTGGTGGGGGGACACCAAATGTCCCTCACCTTCCTGCAAACCCAAGAAGAGCTAAAATATGAAAAAATAGTATTTGATTTATACTATCACTTAGGAGGGCTGAATTTTAAGGTCATCTCTCCTATACCCAGATCACCCCTGCACCAGCCTTTTGTACTTATATGTCAAAGACTGAGGTGTACAGGACTTTCCTTTGAGAAGGAGAAACTGTATGCCAAGGTGAACCCAATCCCGGAGATTAATGCCTATTATATATGCTGTGCCTGAAGATATTGCTATAAGAGGAAAAATGCATGCATAAATGGTAATATTCTTAAATAAATGGTAATATTCTAAAATATGTTACTGATATTTTGATAAGTGTAAAATTGCTGTTCACTTTATAATGCATGCACTTTGTGATGCACTGCTCTTCCAAATAACGAAATAGAGCAAACTAAGTACCATTTGTCTGCCATCTAGGATAGAACAGGAAGGGGTCAGGACTTAGGAGGTGAATTTTAGCTGTTTGAAAGATGTTATTTCAAATGTTTTTGAAACTGAAATGCTGTAGCTATTATTTATTTATTTATTTATTTCTATTTTTAATAACCAGCCAGTCTCTTCATGGTGGTTTCTAAAAATAAATGTGTCCATGCAAATGCTGCCAGGTGAAAGCTGGAGGACTGCCTTGTTCTCAGTCCGTGTGAGGTGTGAGTCCCAGATGAGGGTTCTGGACTGCTGCCAGGCTACCGTATGCTGTGCCTGAGTGATGGTGACTCCTCCAGCACTGGCTCTTCCCAGCAGCAAAGACATTATTAACAGCTACGTGCAGATTTCCAGATGGATCTGGAGGGTGAAAGGCAGTAGCGGTTATATCTGGATTGTCTTAAGTAGTCTTTTTTAGCTTATGATCCTCGCAAAGCGTCTGGTGTCTCTGTTGGAGTTGGGAGGTGAAGGGCTCATTTTTGGGGTGAGCAATCAGGAGAGCAGCCCAAGGCTCCTGGCCCCCACGGGATGGCAGCGTGCTGAGGCTGCAGCTCATCTTTGCTGTTCTGCTATTCTTTCACCTTGGTCACTTGCAAGGTTAAAATCAGCCCACAGCTTTCCTAAGTTTTGCAAAAGAGTGAATTCATATATACACAACAAAATTTGAAGTCTTGTGTTATTAGTTCTATAAATCTCTTCCTTTAAAAAATACAGCTCCAGAGAAGACGACTGCTGTCGTCTAACCTCATCTGTCAGCAGATAGCCTCTTTTTTGGTAACATTTGAGTCACATAATACCATTTCCTTGGTTTCTCTCACTTGCTCATAGGTGGAACCACGCCACGCGGAGCAACTCCACTGTCAGGAGGAACAAAGCGCTGCAAAGAAGACCTTTAGAGCAGAAAAATACTGATCTTAATAAGTGCAGTAAGGAAGAGAGGAGAGATCTTCAACACCTCTTTTAAGACAGGACAAACTCTCCTCTCATGTCTCCCTGCTGACTATCAGAAGCTCGTTCACCTTCTGTCTCAGATGGGTAAAATCAGAGCCCCCCCTCCAGAAGTCAGGTTGCATTTGTGAAGCTCTAATAAGTATGGACAACCTTTTAATAACAAATTACATTTATTTCATTTTTCAATACCTATGGAAACCAAATGCCAAGATAACACAAAGAAGAATGAGCATGTGGCCCTAAATTGCCAGAATGTTACTCAACAGATTTGAACAGGAAGGGAAAAACGGAGCTGATTATAGTCTCACTAAGTGAACACCAGAATGGAGAGAAACTAAAAATTAGGACTAAAGTATGGTTGCTGCACTGAGTTTCATGTACCCTCTATTTCACAAAGTTCCCGGCAAGTAGGAGTCGCCCCAAATTCAGATCAATTTAGGCACAAGATTTCTTAGAGCTGGCCAAAAAGGGTGGGGTTTATTTTCAGTTTTGCTACAAATGCGGGCAACCAGGTGATGGTAAGTAATGTTGGAAACACTCTGAAATCCATAGGTATAATTTGAAGTCAATTCCAGAGATTTCCATCAGGATCAGTGAGACTGTGATTTATTTCTCTGAAACTTCTGTCCAAGGGACAGAGGACAGTGAGAGGCAGGACCTGACTCGCTGACTGGTCATGAGGGAGCCACTCTGGAGCCGAGTACAGGAAAGGTCATTTTTAGAGTGTGGGTGCTAAACTCAGCTAATCTCACTTCTCACATCCAAACTCTGATCATCTAGGCTACTCTCTTGTGGCTCTGAATTAAGGTCCATTAAAACTCAGAAATGTTTTTTTCCTTTGGGGAAGTGGGGTTAAGCGGCGTGAGTAACTTCTGCTTGCGTGTACACGATTTGTGAGAGTGCCGTTTGCTCTTCTCTCTGGGAACAGTACTGTAGACAGCTGCTGATAGACTAAAGTCATAAATGAAATGATTTTGCTCATGTCATCACCATCCCTCTTGGCCACAGTTCTGCTGCACTCGCCTATCATGCAGAACTGCTACATGATATGCTGCCGAGTGCTGAAATTTTTCCCTTTACAAAAAATAACACATAGGTCAACCCACTCCTTTTCAGCTCAGTGCTTTTCACCACCCAGCAGTAGAAGCTGGAACGAAGTACCTGTTTAATTGTCTTTTGACACTTTATATGAAGAGCACAGTATGGTGCTCCTGCTTGTTGGTGGTGTCTGAACTCCTGTCCATCCTCTTCCTCCAGCTCACAGAGCCCCAGGAGAGGCACACCGATGCTCTGTGCTTCTGGGGCAGAACAGAAATAGCCCAAATACACAAGCAAAGGCCGTAATCCCATCAGCTGCCTTGGGAGGATGGTGATAGTATAGAATCATAGAATCATAGAATCGTTTAGGTTGGAAGAGACCTTGAAGATCATCTAGTTCCAGCCCCCTGCCGTGAGCAGGGGCACCTCCCACTAGACCAGGTTGCTCAAAGCCCCATCCAGCCTGGCCTTCAACACCTCCAGGGATGGGGTCTCAGCAACTTCTCTGGGCAACCTGTTCCAGTGCCTTACCACCCTTAGAGTGAAAAATATCTTCCTAATATTTAATCTAAACCTACCCTCTTCCAGTTTAAAGCCATTCCCCCTTGTCCTGTCACTACATGCCCTTGTAAAAAGTCCCTCTCCAGCTTTCTTGTAGGCCACCTTTAGGTACTGGAAAGCTGCTATAAGGTCTCCCTGGAGCCTTCTCCTCTCCAAGCTGAACAACCCCAACTCTTTCAGCCTGTCGTATACACAGCATGGACAGTAAGGAGATCACAGTGCTGGTGCAAATTGGTTGTGTTTCAGCGTGACAGAACAGACCAGTTAACTGTGTATAATTTTGCCCATGCTGAAGTCTTCTGATAAGCTGCTTCTCAGTGTGTTGCTGTTGGTAGCCACGGTGGCAGTTTGTGTAGACTGTTCCCAGGAGAAACAATACTGCTCAACTCTCATAGGTGGGCAGTACTCAGGGTTAAAAACAAAGGAGCTCCCAGATGAAAAATAGTCTAAGCATGCGCCTCTTTTCAAACAAGTATGAGAAGTCATAAATGCTGAGCATGTGGACAGTCCTTTCACCAGAGGATCTATTCACATTACATCCTCAGCTGCAAGCAGCAAAGCACATTTCAGTTTCTGTAACTGATCGTTTGCTGACTTTTGGACTGTCCCAAAGGTGCTGAGACAAGTCAGGTGGTTTAAGCTAATTCATTTCACTTTGCCGTTAAGGTAAGCAAAGAGCAAGTGCTGCCTCAGCAGGTCTGTGGAGACGGAGCAGCGTCAAGCAGTAGTAGCTCAGTTTCTGATGATTACAGGACATCCCAGAGGAAAATGCAGTAAGGTCAAGCAGAGAAATACGTAACAGGGGTGTGCAAATTCAATAACTTTTCCTCTTAGTGATTCAATTCTTTTTTTCTTGTTACAGCAACGGGATGGGAAGGCTAGCTTAAATTTTTTTGTATGGGTTTGCATCGTTTTTGGGCTTCTCAGTTTTTGATTAAGAACCAGGTGACCTCATAATTCATATGTGTCCTGCAAAATATTTCTTTCGGACTTTTTTTTCATTCTTTTATAATTCAAAAGTGCAGTATCTACTTTTAAAACGAAAATCCTTTCTATAGTATTCTGTTGTGTCTGGCTGTTTTCAAAATACCTCGATCAAGGTTTCTTACATCTATTGTTGCTAACCAGCAGCAGCAGCAATACTGTCCTATTAACTGCACTCAGTTTCTACCCCTCATATTTTGTTCTACCTTTGGCATATTTATTAGAGCCCTGCATGGTTATTTATATCCATCGAACTGTGGTTTACAGTTTTATCTTAACTTGCCTCACTTGATTTCACGTATTTCTTTGTAGTGATTTACATCATCAAGACACTATTTTGCCAAGCTGACCTTTGAAGGTTTATTATATTTAATTATAAAAATAGCATCTCAGGCCTCATAAACAATATCTGTACTTCAAATTATTAGAACAGCAAACTATAAATAACATACGGTGACTCCATCTATATAACTCTTGTTAAATTGTCTGTAGTAGTGGAGGTAGGTTTTAAGGAGAGCTATTCAAGAGAATAATGCAATGGCTATGAACCTCTTTATACACGATGGTAAGTAATGGAAAAGGAAAGTTAAATTGATTACAGTTTACATCGCTGCATGCAGACATACCAGTTTAGGCAGAAGTCAAGAGTTCAAACAGCATACAAGAGATTATGGTTAGGATAGGTATAGACCATAGAAAGCTTAAAAGTAGACCATAGAAATCCTAAATGTGAAAATGAGTCCATAAAATATTCCTGAGAATGTTGGAAGCAAAATACGATGTTGGTCTGCCTTCTGAGCACCTCAGAGCATCTTGGGGAGTCTTAGAGTAAGGAATAATCTTTTTAAATATTCACTTTTATGCCATGCTGGGGAGGACTGTAGAAGAAAAGATTGTAGGTACTTACTGGATCTGACAGAGGTTGCTGACTGCCTGAATGCAACTGAAGGGAATACATGTCTTCTGGTGCCAGATGCTTAGGAAGGTTTAAGAAAGTCAGAAAGTCAGTGAGGTTAATACCATGGTATTGACTAAGCTACATATTTTGGAAATTAAACTTGTTTCCAAGCTCTGGGACATCTGGAATTGGTGATAAAGGAAAATGATGGGTGAAATCCTGAAAACACTTCCTGGTAAAGAATTAAAGGTCAGTGGCATACTTAGTGCCAGGCAGCGTGTTTTGCACTGAGGATCAAACACATTTATATCTGACGAAGGAAACTACCTTTGCCTCATGCAGGAATAATCAGTTCAAATGTATAAGGAAGACACGTGTGTGGTGGTGGTAGATGTGGTACATCATGTTAATATTTTAGTGGGTGGATCTCTGATGTATATAGGGGTGGATGAGACCTGGGTTGGATCATCTGGCATGGGTGATCCCACAGTGGAGAGCTGCAGGTAGTAGGAAACGAGAGGAGATGAGAGAAGTATATAAACCTGCATGGAGCTGCTGTGTAATTTTAATGAGAGTGTTAGGGGCCGGTAAGGGAGCTTAGGAGGATCTCCAGGGCTTTTTAGCTCAGGCTGACTTTCTGAAGTTATTCCAAATGCATCCACTGCCTACAAAATTTGGCAGCTTGGCTACATTCGAGACAAGAACCTGATGGTACAGCGTATGGGCCCAGTATTCCCTATCTCAAGCAGTGAAAGTACTTCACAGCTGTCATGTCTGGTCAGATGAGCTTTTACAGACTCCAGAGATTCAGATAATTCATTTAATTTAAAGCAAGGTTGTGTTCCCACAGCTGAAAGTGATGAAGTTAGTGCAGACAGTTCACAGCTAAGCATCCTCCATTCTGGAAGGCGTCCAATCCAGACGTGAGAAGAAAACCCTGGTTCTGCTGAAGCTAGTGGAAAAATTCCCATCAAGTTCAATGGTGGTAAGATTTCAATTTAAACTTTCTGAGATAACCTGACACAATTTAGAGAGAAGGTGTTACTCAAGGGGTGTTTTTCTACTCTACAACATGCCCATTGCTGTCCCAGTTGGTAGCTGGGAAACCAAGGGATGAGTCAGTCCCTTCAGCTTAGGAAAAGCAACCTACCTTTCTTGACCTTTCCCTCAGCACTAGTTAGAGTAATTAGACTAGAGTAAACGTTATAGGAGGCGCAGCATAGACAACATTTTCATGACTTTATGTTGCTTAAAAAATCCAGCAAGCTGATTTCTTGGTCACTCAGCGTCTGTCTAGATATTGATACTGTTAGAGAGTGAAAGCTAGACATTTTATTTAGAAGATTTATTATGATTTACATGCCTTGCTAACTGCTGAGTGGGCTGGATTCTGTCCTGAGATTCCCTGTTATAAATTCAAATAAATTATGGAAAGGAGGACTGGGAAAGGCCCATTCTGCATCTGTAAGACCAGCCCATCTTTAGCAGATGTATGTCTAAAACATAGTGTATAATCCAAGACATAAATCCTAATGTACATTTACATGTTGGAGATTCTTTCATCTCCTTTGGAGATCTACTGTAGGATTTATCAGTTTGTATAGCATACATGCTTTCCTAACCCAGACTCCTCTGACTGCAAATGGAGTTGATTCCGTCTTGATTTACATCAGTGAAAATGAAAAAACGTGGACTATCTTACTCTGTAATAATCCTTGCAGGTATATGAAGACTATTATCATGTTTCTCTGATGCTTCTGTATTCTAGAATGAATAAAGATAATTCTTCCAACTTTTCCTATGAGGCTGAGGGTTTTCAAAGTTTTTGTTCTCTCTCCTCTAAACAGTTTCTCATTTGCCTAGAATGTTAAGTGAAATGTCCAGAGCAAAATGCTGCACTACAGCAACAACTCTCCATTAAATAAATCAAGCTGTATAAAGGGAATGAAAATGTAGAATGACTTGCACTGAAACTAAAATTATTTCAAGATGGCATTAACTATTCCCATCACAACTCTCACTGAGTACAGAGCAAAGCAAATCTGTCACGGACTGACCCACTGCCAATAATACAGCACCACTTAATATGTTATTATTTAAAAGACGATTCATAAAATAATTATCTTGTTTTTTTCTCTGTCTTCTTACTGTTCCTGTCCAGCAAGAAACTTCCATGGCATCAGTTTGGGTGGTGTTATTTGTCTCCTTCTGAGGAAAAAGGACCAGTCTTTCAATTATGCTGGCTACCATTTAATCCTGATTTATTTTCTGCCTGAAGTACTGGCAGCATCTTCCAGGTATCACAGCCTTGCAAAGACAGGCTGAAATGCAACGTGTCTGCATCTTAATATCTGAACGTCTTCCTCTGGGTCATCAGGCTCACATCTGTACTAGCTTCACTGCGCAGCAAAGAAGGGTTACACGTACCACAGCTGGGGCTGAAGTGACACCTGGTGTAACAAAGCAAGGAGGAAAATCAAACGCTTATGTCCTCCCAAAGATTAATTACTGTTGAAGAAGAGGGCAGAATTTCTCCGATTATTAGAATTTGTACCTGGAACAAGATGTATATCCTTCCCTTTCTGGGCTAGCACTTACTGTCTGCAGCTGCCTGCCAAGAAAGTCATTTAGATTGAGACTGCTGATAGCGTGAAGGAAATTTTTATTTCCCTTTAAGTAAAGAAATTCCTCTATAGAATGAAGACTTTGAAATATGCAAAGGAGGCTTATATGCAGTGGGACAGAAGCCCTCTCCAGCTGTGGAATTGGCCAAAGTTATGAAATAGGAAGTGCTTGTTTTAAAGTATGCGAGACACTGTGTTGGCTTGCAGCAGAAATTATGCCTCTTCCCCTTCCTGCAGACCTGCACTGTGTGTCCATGGCTGAACACACAGTCCTTGGCCACAGTGGAAAGGAGCTGTCTGGATAACAAAGGAAATGGAAGATTTGCTACTAGGCAGAATAGTCATTTCTCGCAGAGCCGGTTGTCCTTAACGACACTGGAGTGTGCTGTTAGGATGGATGCAGCTACGTTCCTGAGAAAGGAGCACTATCTAAAAGAAGTCAGTGCTCAACTTCTGGTAGCCCATCCCAAGTAATTATCACCTCAGTAGCTAAATGGAAAACAAAATTTAAAACTTATAAGGGAAACGAGGGTAACACCGTGTCTGGAAAAGATTTCTTTAATGTTTTCTCATTCCAAACTGAACTAATCTTGTTGCCATCACATTCAAACTTTCTCTGACCAGACTCTCTGCTCCTCTTCCTCTCCCATGTACTTACACCGTTGATTAAATGTATGTCCAGACCTGGCCTAAAGCTCAGCCTCCTTTTCGATTCACACCATTAACATGCAAATGCGCTTAGGTTCAGGTCTAGTCTGAGGCCCAGGGCGCTCGTGCGGATACTTCTGCACGTGCTGTTTGTCAGGTTGGGCTTGGGCTTTTGCACTCAGAGCCGGGAGAAAAAGCTCACAGCGGTATTTACCCCAACCACAGAGAGTGACCCTGAGCGTGGAGCGTGGTAACCCCTGCCCAGACCCTGTGTCAGAGGGGGCAGCGTCAGGGGCTGGAGACAGAGCCAGCTGAAATCAACTCTGCTCTCACCAGTAATGCAGATGTGTCTTTGTGCTCTCTCTGGTAGGCCAAATACACAAATTTCTCTTTGCTTTCTACCCTCAGCCATGAAAAATATTGGAAGCTGGTATCTCCCTAAATGAGCATCATTTCTTGTATCATCTCTTTAAATAAGTATATCACAGCAAAACAAAGGAAGAGCACAATGCAGAAGTTAGTATTTAATATTGCTTGAAATGATAGTAATTGTTACCCAATGGAGCAATTTTTTCACAGCATAATCTGTTGACTTGATAATCACTGTGAAATGCAAACATAATCTCTACACGAGCCTGAGACAGGGAACGCACGGAGCATTTTTGGTGCAGAGGAGAAACCAGCGGGTATGTTGGTAGTATGGACTAGCTGAGCTCTAACTCTGAAGGGAAATCCTCAAAATTAAGTGAAGCAAGCAAAAAGACAAAATGTGTCTCAGCTGGTGGCTACAGAGCTGTGTACTCTGCAAGACTGCAGGGGAAATGTAGTATTTCTTCAAGTGCTCTGGGAATATATGGTATGTTTGTTACAGCCAAGAGCAAGCTGTTAAGTATAACAAATAGAGAACAGTCATTCTACTAACAGTCATTCCCACTGACTCGTTAAATTAGCGAATAGTTAAGCTATGGCAGTGATACAGAACATATTCCTATAAAACATGAGAATATTTCTGACTGTAATAGGGCTGTCCTTTTTTATTTCACTGTCAGAAAAGCATACTAACTGCAAAATACTGCTCAGCCCTCATAAAACTGTACTCAGTTTTTGAGTGCTTTATTTATGGGATAAGTGATGCGATGACATTTTAAATGCTTTCTCTTTGAATGGCATTAATGATCTAATGATTAAGTGATTTTCTCAAATAGTCCTGTATTTAGGAAACTGAAATATATGAAAAGTATCGCCATGTAAATGTCAGTGAATGTAATTAAGTAGTGAGAAATTTAAGATGATATAATTTGTTCCCTTCTTCCCTCTTCTATTGAGATTTTAAAAAGCGAGCGGAACTGCGATGTCCTGGGAAATATTATGGGATCACAATATAGCATGATTCAAGAAAGGGTTTCCATCTCCTCTATTGCAGTTGCCACACAGTACTTCTATAAAAATTTAGTATAAATGAGCTGTACACTGGACTCCCTAAATGTAATTTAATGGCAAGCAGTCATTTCTGAGTGTAAATTCTTATCTCCGTTATAGCAGAAAACAATTTATCAGAGGACTAATAGCCTGAAAGATAATGAGCATTTCAGAATAAAAATAAAAAGGCTGCTAAGCATGTTGCCCAGTGACTCCATGAATTCCTGTTAATGGAAGATTTTTGGTACAGATGAGGCAATAAGCTTCAGAAATCATTTAGCAAGGTTTATCAGGAGACGTCCTTCAGTCTAAATGCCACAACAGTGCTGCAGTAATGGTTCAGGTACAGCCGATCCTTGAGGACAGAGAATGCAAGTCAGCTGATTTCTTGAGGTTTCTTACAGAAGGTTCGGGGCTTCCATGATTCTGTGATCTATTTACAAAACCAGTCAAATTAAATAGGACAAATGAAGATAAAAAAATGACAAGACAGAACTCTCTAGAACTAAAAAAACCTCCTAATCATCTTTCTGGGATTTTTTTTTTAAAGTTCAGTGTGGGTATCACTGAGAAATTATTTTTCTTTTCTTGTGTATTTCTGCTAATGTCAATATCATAGAGTCATAGAATGGTTTAGGTTGGAAGGGACCTTAAAGATCATCGAGTTCCAACCCCCTGCCATGGGCAGGGACACCTCCCACTAGACCAGGTTGCTCAAAGCCCCATCCAGCCTGGCCTTGGACACCTCCAGGGATGGGGCATGCACAACTTCCCTAGCATCATGATGTTGATGTATATGTATGCTGATTTATTTTTGTATATGGCATGTTCTCTACTCAATGAATTCACTCACTTGTTAATTTTCTGTACAGCAGCATGTATTTCACTAGGTGTCTTTCCCTCCTGCAGAGATAGATATCTCTGAAGAGACATTTATCACTGATTACTGCAGAAAGCACTCTTCAATGTGAGCTGTGTACTGTGTTTCTCTTTCTTTTGATTTCTTGATTTACTTTGTTTTCTGTGTAAAAGTTATTTCCAAGACAAAATCTCTTATGCGGTACTTCATTTAGTTACAACTGATTATTAGGTTCAATTATTTTTCTGCTATTAAGTATGCTGCATTATTTTATTAATATTTCCAGTAATTACTAGAGCGTATGCTGCAACCTGTTTTTTTATCTTGAAGAAATTATAACTCAAGAGGCTGTACTATTTATTTAAACAGATATTTTGTGAAACAAAAAAAAAAAGTAGAAACCATCTGTTGCAAATACATGGTGTTTTTCCGTTGTTAAAGGAAGTATATGTTTGTACATTGTGAATATACAGTAATATATACGTATATATAAATAAAATAGAACACCATTCTGCACTGGGAGCTTAAAGGCTGGCATTTGTGCAGCTGTTTATGGAAATTATATTTGAGATATTGATGCTTCAATGCACAGAAATTTACATGGCTTTGATGGATAACAGAATTTATCCCATCATTATAAGGTATGTGCTACAACATCCTTGCTAAGTGTGGAGTATCCTGATTCAGGTATAGCACATGAGTTGACTGTTGGGTGTTCTGGGAAAAAGAAGTGGCAGAGCATGGAGTGGCGCAGGTTGGAGTCCACTGCAATGTAGTCATTGATGATATGTTGCACATTTAACATTCCGTCAGAACTTTTGGGGGATTTAGTACACATCTTCTCAACTGCCATCTTCTCTGAAGTATCTTCCTGTCATCAGTGGTACCTATGCATCTGGAAGGATGAGTTTTTTTTCTGGGGTCCCAGTCATCCACTGGCATCTGATAATGTATTTATGTCTCTCCAGGGTCACAATGTCAGACTCCTTGCCAAATGACTTCATCAACAAAGTTGCTGAGAAGCCGCGGCGTCTCACCAGGAGACATGACTTGCCTGGTAGTAACCAAACTCTATTCAGGTTATTAAGGAGAATTAAGATTATTGCAGTTTAAAAAAAAAAAATACAAAAAACTACCAAAACAACATGGTGAAACTGATTTTGAAAGCTGCCCAATTCCTGGAAAGCATCAGAGCCAACAACAGCTAAAAGATCTTCAGAAAGAAGATCCTTATGAGAGGATGTAATAGAAGGCTGAGGCACTTGGGTCTTTTCAGTCTAGAAAAAAAGAAGACTGAGGGGGGATCTTATCAATACTTATAAATACTTAAAGAGAGAGTACCAGGGGAATGGGAACAGTCTTTTTTCAGTGGTGCCCAGTGACAGAACAAGAGGTAAGGGGCACAAACTTGAACATAGGAAGTTCCATCTAAACATGAGGAAGAACTTCTTTACTTTGAGGATGGCAGAGCACTGGAACAGGCTGCCAAGAGAGGTTGTGGGATCTCCCACACTGGAGACATTCAAGATCTGTCTGCTGTAGGTGACCCTGCTCTGGCAGGGGGGTTGGACTAGATGATCTCCAGAGGTCCCTTCCAACCCTGACCATTCTGTGATTCTGTGAAAAGCATTCCCATGGCCAGGCAGTGTGTTTTGGTCCCATATATCCAGTATACGACTATTTTGGACAAAATAGATAAACTGGAGAAAAACCTGTTTTGTCACTCTGGTCTACAATAAGATGTGGCTCACTGGGCAGCACCTTTTGGTGATCTCTCACTCTTTTGGACATGCAGTGTCTCAGTCTGCAGTTGCACATGGGCAGAGAGTGACCTCCTTGACAGGAAAAATTTTGC
Source organism: Ibidorhyncha struthersii (assembly GCA_013398815.1). Taxonomy (NCBI): domain Eukaryota; kingdom Metazoa; phylum Chordata; class Aves; order Charadriiformes; family Charadriidae; genus Ibidorhyncha; species Ibidorhyncha struthersii. Next base: position 680,996 of record VZSZ01000142.1, on the reverse strand, counting down.
TCTGAACTTTCATCAATGGAAAAGGTTTAGGAATATCTACCCCTTCAGAAAGGACTTGGTGCATAATGAACGACTCAGGACCCGTGAGAAGGGCTATGGGGCTCAAAAACCCCCCAATTATTAACTCCCTTATCTTCTCCTTGCTCTATACCCTAAACATGACTCCGGACAGCCCACTCCTACACTAGTGAAATGTTTGCCTCCTGCCTTTGGTACAGTGGGAGTGTCCCTCACCCCACATTTCATTTGGACTGCCAAAAAAAATATAAGGCCAAGAACAAAAGGTCTTCATTCTGTCTTCTTTCTGTCTGATTTTCTGTGAGCATGTCTTATTCAGTAGTTTCAAAACTCTACATATTTTATAAACATTAGCTGGATTTATCGCCTGTGTCTTCATGCTCTTCTTCCAGGAATTAGCTCTTTGAAGTGCTTTTCCAGAGAATATTACAACTAAGATATGTCTGTTCCGTTGTAAACTTACTGGCACTACTCTATCTTCTCAGACAGATAACACGACTGGTTCCCAGGCTGCTATAATTTAAACCAGTCTCTTAAGCATGCACCAGATCAGTATAGTGAATGGGTACCCTGCTGCCTTCCTATGCTTTGGAGACTCCAAAGCCAAAGGTTTCTAGGAAAGGAAGAAAATATGTCAAGCTAGTACCTGCTCTAAACCCTGTGACTTGTTCTCTCCAAGTGCAGATGTCATTGCTCAAGGACATGGTGGTCCTGAGTGTAAAAGAACCCGGTAAACTGAAGGATGGAAATGAGTCCAATGCGTACCGATAAACACACCGTTTCTTTGAAGATCTATAATGCCCCATGAAGAAAAAGATGGGTCCAGGAATTTCTGTTTTCATGAGCGCTACAGAAAGGAGACTGTCTTAGAGTCACAGTCTTGCCGTCATTTCTGTCCCTGGCCAACTACAGAAGGAGCTGTAAGTGTGCAACACCGGGAACCTATGTTGTACAGCACTGACTTGATTTTAATTAAACAATTATTTAGGAAATTCAGTCACATATATAAGTGCTGTCATTCTCCTGCTTAAAGACTAACACCAGATTATAAAAAGCGGCAGCCCTCTATCCCTCCTAGTGATGCTAAGCCATTAGACTGAAATGTAAAGGGAGTGTCACAAAATAGGAACCAAAGTGCTGCTTGTTGATGAACAGTCTTTCTGGGAGAAGGGGCCTGGGGTATAGCGACACCCAATCTGTGTATTTTAGTCAGTGGTTTTTAGCACAGAAAAAAAAAAAAAAGAGCTGCAGTGGGAGTCAGGACTGGAGCCCTGATAACTTCTGAAACATCAGTCTCCGTCTCATTTTCTCTATTAGCTGTTGTAACTTCCAAAAGGATATGGGAAAATTCCCTTGCAGAGAATGAGAAAAGACGCCTCTCCCTCTCTCTAGACAGCTATTTGAAAGCACCTTTTCAGAGGGCGATTCACATCCCTGTCTCCAGTTTAGGTTAAAGAATAAGGGAGCATTGGCCTCTCTTCATGATCCCAAACTGAAGGACTAAATTAACAACCTGGATTCTTGCACTAAAAGTTACTGCCTTGGCATATCTTCTGCTTCTTTTCTAAATGCCTGTGTTTTTTGGGTGTTCTGCCGTTGTGGAAATAATCATAAAACACTCTAGCTAATTGAAAGAAATAATGAAAAGACAACCCCAAAAGACACATTAACAGTATGGTATCAAAATATGCTTCTGGGACTGAACAGCTGCATAAAGTGTCAAGCTGGATAAGATCATTTGAACATTGTCACTTTGCAGGGTAAACCCACTCTTTAAAGAGGGAATAAGTATCCCTAAAAATGTTCGAAGGTTTGATTTCAGAGGTGGTAGAAGATGTTCTTTGTACCTCAAGACACTTACGCAGAAGTTAGAAAAATGAGAAACATTCACAGATTTGAAAACTGTTAGGAATACAGCCTTGATTTTTATCCGAAATGCCATAATCCCCAACATTGTTTAACATGGATTTGCTACTTGTGTAAGTGCCCTTTGTGTTGCTCTTACTGATAGCATCATTGTTCCCACAAAATATGTTACGTTTTGTTCCATGATGATTAATCACTCCACTTTCCTATTAACCAAAGCAGTAAGTGGGATACCAGCTTCTTTCCTCCCTGCTGAGCAGAACATTTTATGCAGTTTCCTTACAATAGACAGTAAGTAAAATAGAGACTGGTTACTGTGAATTGCTGCTATGGATACAAGTTTCTTATCTCTGTCACTGTTCTAAGACCGCGTGAAGTGCTTGTTAGCATATTAACTGAAAGGCTTTTAATACTGGGTATGGCTATATTGCATTAAACTGTACTGCCCATCTTGTTAGGTTATTGTCTGTTCTGCAGAGACAAATGTCAAAAGTCCATTTTCCCTGTAAATTATAAAACTTCAAACTAGGACATACAAAACTGTTAGTACAGACGTTACCGAGAGCTGACAGACAGCCTCACAAGGTGCAAAAAAAAAGACTGAAGAAGCATTTCACATACATATAAGCCTTTACCAACAATAAATCAAACATTTTCACATAACATTAAACAAAATCTGGAAGAAAGGAACTTCTGATACCCTTTGCCTAGTGTCTCTTATGCTATTGCTGGTATATATGTAGGTCAGTGCTATTTCATTATAGAACACTGAATGGCACATCTTGCCTAAAGACATCCATTTCTGTGGATGTCAAAAATCTCAAATGTAAAAGCAGCAAGATGAACAGATAAATGAAATCAATTGGATTGGGTTGTACTTCTTGCCAAGATTAAATAAATGAACACTTAAATGACGTGTGTGTGTGAAATGACTTGATTTGTTTCACACATACCCTCTGTGTTGTGTTAGCAAAGTATCTCATATGAAGGATAACAAAGGAAATTACACTTGCATTTGTTATTTGACTGTGGCAGGAATACAGCACCACAGTTACCTATTAGTGAAAAGCTCTTGATGTCATTCTGCAGTTCTCTGATTCTCCTTTCATTTTAGGCTCTATGAAGGTGACATTTTCAAAGACCTTCCACCTTCAGTCATATAAACTATGCAAGTGGCTATTTGCATATACAAACTGTGCAGCAGCACATACAAAAGTGTGTATTATAACTATGAGCTGACTTCTCTGGACCGCTTGAAAAAATCCCGGTTTGAGCGACACGTACACTGAATGTTTGTACCCAAAGAACACTTCAGCCTGTTCTTGAGTGTTGCTTTTAGTACCAATCCATTAGCACAAAGAATTGGAAAATAGAAGCAATGGAAGATAATATTTTTAGCAATATGTAATAATATTTTGCAGGCCCAGGAAGTAGCATACTAATCCTTAACTTTATGGAGTGTTGTATGCCCTCTCTTCACTCTGTTGAGTTACGTAGCTCTTATAAAATAAAATTTCAGGACCTTTATAGGCTGTTACCAGTTAAGAGAGTGTTGTAAGGAACTAGACCACTGCAATCTGGAACTGGATCCAAAGTCTATTTAAATCTCTTGAAAAGTACGTGATGACTGGTCACACTGTATCTCAAGCACATCCTTCATATGTGTGGGATTCTTAATTGAATATAGATGTTTTGCCAGGCAAGCAGGCACATGAGTGATTTGCTTAGTAAAGGTCTATGAAAAAAATGAGATTATCCTGTCAGCACATAATGGTAATTATCTAATGCTGCTTGGCTTCTGGGGCACTTCCTTGTAACTTGAACTAATTCAGTACTAATTCACTGAATACACTGAACCAGGGATATTGTGCCGTTAAATTAACTTAAATAGCTTTGTAGCAACCCGGCAGCAATTCAGCTGGCATTGCATAGATCTTCATCATCAGTTATCCCTGGTGGCCATACAAACTGATGGGTTTTACTGGGACTTCTATTGCTGAGGCTGCATCGGTTTAAGTATGAGCTACTGAATGTGAGATTAATAATCCATATATTCCCCTTGTTTTCCTTGGACAGCTAATGAAATAATTAAAAAGATTAATTATGATTTTTCTTTCCTGGATGTTTGATCTCACAATAATCTTATTGACGCTGAGATATGAGACGGTCATAAAACGAAGCTTTGTTTTAAATTTATTCATTGAGCAAATTCTGACGCTATACGTGAAGCAATTTAATTACAAACAGCATGTGACAAGCACAACCGCAGACCACAAAACACCGCACAAATACAGGCTTTGTTTAAAAACTGTCAGAGCAGGCAGATTTGGATTTATATGAATGGATTTATTTACTTTGACAGTTTATGCCTTGACTTGGTTCACTGAAGTACTTAGCAAATGAGGCGTTTCATAGATTTCTTTTGGAGTGACCACGTGCTAATATTCATAGATAAATGGCTGCTGAGAATATGTTCACAAACATGTTGCATTTTGATGGAAACCTTCATCAAGCAAACCCACGCCTGGAAACTCACGCTATGTGCATAGTACATGATTAATGGGCAAGTGAGAATTGGCCTTGAACGCTGTGAGTGGTTCTTAATAAAGAATGCTACAAATAATTTATATTAAGAGGGAAATTTATTATCTGGCATTGTTCAAGAATAATCCTTACTAAATCCAGAAAAAAACAGGCTGTCATGGCTCTGAGAGCGGCCCCGTGTCAGGGTTTTGCTGCTGCTGCCGGGGGCTGCGCGTGTCCCTGTCCCTGGGCTGTGGGAGAAGCTCCTCCTGGCTGTCCCCGTCCCCAGCAAGTTGCCTGATGCCTGTGGCTGGGGCAGGTGGAAAGAAACAGTGGTTTTCGGTGATATTTTTCAAGATTTAAAGACTTTATTTAGAATTAGACATGAAAAAGACTAAGAGCACCAGAGGAATTCCAGATACCCACATTTTATTGAAGACATCGGTATAGCATTCAGATTTGTTTCACAAATAACCCAACCGCTGCTAAACCCCACAGAAATGAAAGAAGTACCTCAGAGAGTCAAGTGACTAAAAGAAAATTTAAAACTGCCGCTTTAAAGTTGCTTTGAGGATTTCCATCACAACAGCAAAGGCAGTATAAAATCATCTAGCATGGGGAAAATCACAACCCTGCTTCATCGATAGCAGCAAATCGTTTATGTCTGAGATGAGCCTGCTGACAGAACACTCCCATGGCAGTGGCATGGTATGAAGTTAGGTCCTTCAGGGACACACTTCCTCTGAGAAACGCTGATCTGAGTGCCATGCTTCTTATTGCTAGACTGGGGAATACTCTAGAGAAAAATAACCCATTAGCTCCTTAAAATGTGGGTTTTGAAAGAAATATGTATTGCAAAAACACAGAAGAAGAAATAGAATATTTTGTGTCAATGCATGTAATGTCACTTGAGTGTACGGTACTAAAATCTCATCTTGTTAAAAGATTGTTGTAGAATTGTTCCAAGTGCAATGTCAAAATATCCAAGAACCACTTAAATAAAAACAACAAATAAATGAGGTGTCCTGAAATAAAATTATATGAACTGTTAAGTCAACTATATAACAAGGTGAAATTAAAGGCTGTATTCCGCCCCCCTCCCCAATGCTCCTGCAGAAAAATGACCTTTCCATCATTGCAGGTTTGCTTTTCACAAGTTCTGAAATTATGAAGTATCATAATTGTATGTGCACTGCAATTATGAAACAGCCAAAGTCAGAATAACTATAGGAAGCGTGTGTCGGAATGATCATCAAATCTTTATTTATTTATAGGAAAAAAAAGCAAGGAAATAATCTGTAACAGGGAAGAAAGGGTGAAGACAGAAACAGAATGGAAAACCCACTATTTTCATTATAAAACCAGACTTTGGGAGGACTTGGCAAGATGGATGCTGGCTGGTCAAAATAACAGTGCTTAAAGAGGTACCTCCTCACCCACATCAGTGCTGACTCCTGCAGCGCGGTGCCTCTAAAGGCAGCTGTTGCTCAAGATGCATCAGGACTTGGCAGAGAGGGGAAGAAACCACAGACACTCATGTACCATAATATTTTTCAAACTGATCCTGTCATTCACTTAAACTAAGTTTGGGAAGCCTTGCCTTGGGCTCTCGCATGTTCCTGAAGATAAGACATAGCCTTATCTTTTTAGCTATTATTAATAACTACCTATTTGTAAAGAGAAGAATAGCAGGATTTCTGTTAGGTTTAAAACACCTAACAACCATTTAATCTCTGTCTCGCTAGAAAAGTCTTTCATCAGATTATTTTTATTCATATGACTTAATTAACATAAATTCCGTATTATTCACCTGTTCATATTTTCCCCTTTTATAAACTGTTCTGATAATCAATGATAAACTAATAAGAATGACTTGCTCTTAACTGAAACTCCTCTCACCATCTCAGCCATTTTTGGTCATGACTGTTAGTAAAAAGGATTTGCAGCTAATATTTGAGAATTAGAATTTCTTCTTTTCATTCATTTAGATAAAACCATTTCCACTGAAGGAAGAGGCATTCTGTTACAAGCTCTCCAAATACCGCAATACCAAATATCTGTAGCTGAAGTAACTGTTTTTAGTTATTGGGTTTCTTTTTTTTCCCATTTCCTTAGGATTCAAATTATTCTAATTAAGGGCTGCATTGATTTTACTTGACTGTAATTGCAGTATTTCCTTAGACAGGGCAAAATCATGGGAGAAAAGAAGTGAGAGGCTCATCAGGAGATAGGTGTGAAAAGAAATGGATATGAAATTCAGCTTTTTATGTTCTGGTTTCCACTGATTATAAATTACTTTTCAGTCAACTCAAATACTCCTGCTATGCCATACAATGAAAAGAGAGACCAAATGTTACAGAAAAGAATATTTTGCTAACAGAAGAATTCATATTCATGTTTGACAATTCTTTTTTGCTCCAGTATTTCACGTAATTCATCGGACTTCTGAGCTGTAAGGCTTTCAAGATAGGGCATTCTGGAAAGAAGAAATTGAATACATTATGGATGGTGTTCAGAAATTTCTGTTTTATTCTTTTCTGAGGTTCATTTTGCTTTAAGTCAGTTTTATTCTGGAAGCTACTCCTGACAAAAGACTGCAGATGGGGAATAAAACCCTTAGCTGCATGTATATATGGCTACAGCTATATGTACGTGAACTAGAGCCACTCAGAAAGGTGCTTTTAGGTAATAGCATGAAAATGTTGTCCTGGTGCTCAGTGGTGGTCAAAAGTCAATGAGAATATTAAGAAAGGATCCTTAATTAATATCCTTTAATACGTATTTCTTAACAAACTGAAATCATCACAAAGTTGCTGTAGAAATCAATGGTGTACCCACTGTGTGCAGTTCTCCTTCCTAATGGAAAAGGGATGCAAAAAAGTGAGACATGATGCAAAGGGGGAAGAAGAACATGATCAGAGGGAGTGTCTACCACATTGGGACAGATTAAACAGCTCTTATGGGTTAACCCCGACGGGCAGCTCAGCCCCACACAGCTGCTCGCTCACTCCCCCAGTGAGATGGGGGAGAGAAACAAAAGGGTAAAAGTGAGAAAACTCCTGGGTTCAGATAAAGACAGTTTAACAGGTAAAGTCAAGCTGTGCACACAAGCAAAGCAAAACAAGGAATTCATTCACGGCTTCCCATGGGCAGGCATGTGTTTATCCATCTCCAGGAAAGCAGGGTCCATCACACGTAACAGTGACTTGGGAAGACAAAATATCCAAACTCCAAACATCCCCCCGCTTCCTCCTCCTTCCCCCAGCTTTTATTGCTGAGCATGGCATCATATGGTATAGGATATCCCTTTGGCCAGTTGGGTCAGCTCTCCCAGCTGTGTTCCCTCCCAGCTCCTGTGCTCCCCCAGCCTCCTCGCTGGCGGGGCAGCTGGGTCAGCACTGCTCAGCAACAGCTACAGCATCCCTGTGGTATCAACGCTGTTCTGGCCGCAAATACAAAACAGCACCCTATAGGCTGCTATGAAGAAAATGAACTCTATTCCAGCCAAAACCAGGACAATATCCTAGCGCGTCCCGGTTTAGAAAAGTGATGACTGTGGAGAGGTACCCTAGAGTCAATTCACGAACGAGGCAACAAGGGAAGCATTATTCACAGCTTCTCATAATACAAAACTTGAGGGACACCCAATTAAATTATTAGGTTACAGTGTTAAAATAAAAATAGTTACTTTTTCAGACAATGCGTAGTGAAATTGTAGTAGTCAGGTATTGAGGTTGCTGTGGCAGTCAAAAAGGTATAATTGTGTTCAGTCCAACTCATGGAGGACAAATCTAACAGTGAGTATTAAATAGTACGCAGTTGCTGGATGCAACTTTGACTCAAGATATTCCCAGACTACTATAAGCTGCAAACTGGGAGAACACACGCAGGAAAGAATCATTTTATCCCTAGTTTTCTTCCCATCATTTTTTCCCCTGCATCCACCACAAATTCCTGCCAGAGGAAGTCTAATCATCCGGGCTTATCTCTGAATTGGTATAGTACAGCATTTATGTTCTTGTCCTCAAAGAAGTTACTCCCAGGTGAACACAAACCAAGACTGAAGAAGTGAAAATCCTCATGCCTAACGTGAGCCAGTATGGCCCCAGCAATCTCTAAACATCGTGGTCCAGGATGTTAGGAAGTTCAGTTCACATTGCACAGAAATAACATCTTTCTGAAAGGACTAAAAATGCATCTGTAAGAATAAAGGTCTTCGGAGACGTGAATTAAACAGTGTCACCTTGGCAAGCAAATATTTAGAAGAATGGATAAAACCCTCAATGTTATCCACACATTTATGTAAGCAGTAAATGCAGTTTATGGGCGGATGTTATCATAACCTGTGCTCACAATCACTTTGCTGTTCTCTGCAATTGCTAGGGAAAAACATTTCTGCAAGAACATAAAGATAATGGCACAGTTAAATTTAGTTGACTATTTTAATCTTAAAATTCGGCCTCTGAACACATGTAATTGATAGTATATAAATGAGTCATGGAAACTTGCTTTTTATGAAGAAAATTACTAATGTTCAGAACCAGCTTTTTTTCATTACTTTTTATATCACCAGTTTCCTTCCCAGTATGCAGTTTAGTGATAATTGATCCACAACATTTACAGTCATTTAAATGTATTTCAGATGCCGGGTAACATGGCTCCTGCCATTTCAAAATGCTCATGAGTTTCCAAGCTATTCTACTTCCATTGTTGTTCTTTATAAGCAGATCGTTATTTACTAAGTCTTCAATGATGACCTCCTGCTTTCCTCAGGCTGGAGCGCGTCCCTTTCACGGACAGCTTGCCAAGTCCTCTGCACTGTGCTTCCAGTCCAGCACAACTGGGAAGGGCAGCTACGACCAGCAAAGAAAAGGCACCGAGACCAGAAAGGCAAAGGAGGTTCTGCGAGATGCACAAAGGGTACTGTGATGAGCTCAGACTGCAGCTGATGTGGTGATGTCCTGCAATTTCCCCCCACCCTGCCTGGCAAGGATGCACTGTCATGGAGAATTGTGCTGGGTGCGTACTTCCAGTTATACATGCCTTGGACTTCGCTCCTTTTGGAGACAGGTAGAGCTGTGTGTATTTTCCAGTTGAAGCAAGCAGAAAAGGAGGACAAGTTGTCATTCAAATATGATTTCAATTAAGTTTTAAATAGATAAAGTGAACTTTCAAAAATGATGATGACCATTCTCAAGCTGCACTCAGCCAGGAAATCATCTGAGTGTGCTTGCATGGCAGGGCAGCCCCGTGGGACCGCCAGGAGGGCTGGCAGACAAACTGAGTGGCTTTTGGGTGGAAACGAGCCAGCCACGACCGGTGGGACTAGTCATGGTGCTGTCATGGGACCCTGAAAAGCCTCAAACTGGATGGAAACAGGGGAAGCCATGGAAGCTGTTATCTCACCCAGTCACATCATTTTTGAGATCCCCTTCTTTTTAGTTATCTAGCGTATATGGAATGTTACTCATGGCTCTGGACCACGTGAAATATCTGGTGTGCAGCTCACAGGGTCAGAAGCATTGCCATGTTTCAAGTATGCCAGCAAAATGCTCCCGTTGCCGTTGCTGCATGGGAACTGGTAAACCAACTCTGCTCTCATTTACAATAGTACACATTTCAGGGACATCTCCACTGGTTTCTATAAACAAGAATTTGGAGCTAGAGACTTAAAAATTGGCCCCTTTCTGGCTAGAAAAGAAACACAAATGCATTTCTAGTCATTTAAACGGTTACCAACATATAGTCATACATGTTTCTTAGAAACAGATTTGAATAACTGCTTTAAATTAATTTAATTAATTCATCAGCACAGGAGTCAGCCCATGGTCAGAGTGTCACTAGACATTGAAAGTGCCAACTACAAATTAGTATCACTAACTGGCACACAAAACTGTCAGTCCTCTAGCAAAAAGTCTGTAGTCCAAAACACCAAACTTGTGTCGCACATCTAGAGAATGGCAGGCGTAGTATCTCTGTACGTGGAAGGGAAGGACATCAGGCAGGCAAGAGTAGTGTGGCACCTTTTTGTTTCTTTAAGGGAAAAGTAACTTAAGGAATGCAATAAATAGAAAATGTGAGGGAATCAAATACGAATTTGCCACAGCTAACTCTGCTAGACAACCCAACATCCTTGTTTGATAGCAGCTGATCTCTTAGGCAAAGAGAGTGCTATACGTACTTGGCAGTACAAAACATTTGGCATGTGACTATCTAAAAATGTGAGTTAGGCAGAGAAGATGGGGATTAGCATAAGCAATGTAGAAAAAAAAAGCTGAAATGGCAGGCAATCCTGTGTAGGGTGGGGGCAGATATCGGAGGAATTCCTCAGGAATCAGTCTTGAGACTAATCTTATTTAACAGTAATCATGAATTAAATTCATAAGGCCTTGGTCCAGACATGTAGGAATTTACTAATGAAGCCTGCTGATGAAACAGTCAAGAAAAATCACCCTTATAGAGGGATTTGTTGTGTAAAGGAAATACAGTTACTTGGCACTTGAGGATCAAAATGTTAGAAATGGGATTAAACATAATGTGAGATGGAAACCCACTGAGCAAAGGGCTGCTACTATAAACTTTGGCTATGAACCAAAGTGCCATCCTTGGAGGTTCCAAGGCTTGGCTAGACAAAGCTAAAGCTGTCATCATCCAGGATGGCAACAGTTTCACTCTGAGAGGAGGACTGCACCCGGGATCCAGCGATCTTTTCCAGCCGCATTGCTATGTTTCTATGAGAATGAATGAGAGAATGAAAGACTGGTGTATTAATCACATCATTGCCAATGAACTGCCACTCTGAGGAAGAACTTGCAGTCCCAGAAGGTGTTTGGTAAGGTATTTCCTGTAGAAATAAGAGGCGATCTGAGAAAATGCGGGTTTCCAAGTGGGACACTTTATACAGCTGTGGTTACCTGTGCTCAGGAAAGATTAATTTTAACTTAAAAAGGTGCTAAAAGAGCAGGGTAGGACTACGAGTCAGCTAGGATTTGGGATACATCTGCCTTGACTTTTTAATTCTAAGAAATGTGTCATAAAACACAAAACATCTGTGGGTTTTTAAACACAAAATCATGTTTTAGTGGAAAATAACCTAGACAAATTAACATTTGAAAAAATAAGTAAGATAGAATAGAAGATCAAGAAACCTGGCTGATCTGACCTTGTTGTCAGCCGGAAAGGGAATGGGTAGTGTTAATGACAGCATGCTTCAACTTAGTAGAGTTTACGTGCAACCCTGCAACATGCCAATTTAAAACTTTCAAAAGTGTCTGTCCTTGAAGTTTCTGTTCCTTATTGGTGTCAAGCCATCCATTCTGCTGGTAAATTTGAGGCTTGTGTCCCTGCATATTTCCACCAAAAGTTAAAAAAAACCTTAATCTTTTTTTGAATTAAAATTTTTTTTTTTTTTTTTTTTTGGGGGGGTGGAGGTGCTGCGCAGAGGAAGGCTATTTCACAGTACAAGATGTGACTCAAAACAAGTCAAGTCTAAGGAAAGCTGAATTCTTAGCTAAATAGCAGGGTTGGGATTTGGAACGTCTGGATTATATCCTGGACTGCCGCAGACTTCCTGTATGATCTATTAATACCTGAAATATTCTGTTTTCCTCCTAGGAAAAACGTGAGTAGTTCTATCAAGAAAATAGACTGGGAGAATTTATTAACTGATATTTTTCAAGCCCTTTGACACACAAAAGATTAATATAAATTATATTTCATCATTGCACATAGCAGGTTGTCTACACCTGGAACTTATTCTGTTTCTTGGTAGGAGTCTAAATTATTCATGCACTGCAGATTTTTAACTTGAAATATTAGTATAATCTTATCTTTCACTTCATAAAATTAATTTTCTTTGATTTCTCTCTTCATCATTCATTCTTCAGTCCTTTCTCTTGAAGTTACTAAAATTTCCCTACATTCATACTTTACCAATTGCTCCTGTTCTAAGAAAACTCAACTTGTATCTCCTCTGAAGGGCCATGGGTAGGATTTTATAGTATCCCCACACACGGGCACAGAGTGACAAGTCTTTCTTTCTGGTTTAAGCAGCCTCCGACCCCCTTTTCCCACCCCGGCTCCCTTACCTACACCAACTCTCAGAGCGCCAAATTAACCGTTTGCCAGGCAGCACAGTGAAACAGAGCTGAGAATTGCTCTAAACTAAAAATAACCATATTTTGCAGGGTGGTTTTCTTTTGGGATAGATATACACAGAAAGAGAACCGTGCCTTTGCCAAGGTACCAGAGAGAGAAGGTCAGACCGAGCAGCAGCATACCTCACGCCTGTGCTACACTACTGTGATTCCCTTCCCTTGCCCGCTGGACCAGGAACCCGGAAAGAAGATTGGTCTGCACCAGTTATCTGCTGCTGGTTTCCAGGAGAGAGACAGAAACCAACCCTTAGCTCTCAGTTCCACCCCAGTGAAACTAGTCTAACAAATAATGTGAATCCACGGCCCCTGCAGTATCATAAACAAAGCAGTCTGACTGCTTAATTAACTGCCTGATCACAGTCTCGCTCCTTTCCAACAAAACCAGTTCAATTGCCCTTTCCAGCTCCATAGAGAAGTAAGCTGCTCCTTTCACAAAATCACTCAGAGCTGGCAATATGTGGGATATGCTGCATTATTTACATTCTGGATGTCACCCTCAGAAATAAATACTGTGAGCTGAAACCCACAAATACTGCCAATATGCCCATGATTTATTCATGAATGGAGTAGGATGTGCATGGAGTGGAGTCCTAAACACTATATATTAGGGAAAGGGATATTAGTCAAATTAAGTAGCTTTGTTCCCATTTCACCACCTGTGATATCATCTTTAGCTCTTTTTTACAGCCTCCCAGGGAGAAAACAGCTTTGAATCTGGCAAAAAAAAATGCATGTGCTTTGAAAATTATTCATATGATGATGCAAAAGGTTTTACTAGAGCATTTTCAAAAGGACATGACAGATGAAAGCAGATGTATGTGAATAAAAGTATAAAATGGGCAATATTACATAAGTTCAAGGAGAAAATTCTTCTTGCTGGAAAAAGAGGTATCATAAGGTGTTCCCTTGCTACAGCAAGAAACAAAGAGGCAAAGTTTTGTAACAGACAAATGGGCAAAACTAAGTTTTCTGGCTTGCATGAACACAAGAAAATTCTGGCTTTTGGGTCCTGTCCTTAAAGAGGGAGAAAAGCAAGGGAAGGCAGGAAGAAGTTGTTGCTTTGGGCAATCTTAAAACGTCATCTTAACATCATAGTTTAATTCCACCTTGGTTGAAATTGGGATGAAAACAACCAAGGAAGGTTTTTATTATTAAATACAGTTTACTGATATTTTGCAGTTTTGTCTGTTCTTGCAAATCTGTGAGGTTTATGAAACAGTACAGTCTGAGAAATTTGATGTGTGATGAAGCTTTCCATTCCTCGGGAGTGGAAATCCTGAAAAAAAGCAGTGGTACATCACAGTGTTTTCATCTGTGTAAGCAGCCTGGAAATTGCTGTCTTAAGGGATGGGGACGGGCAAAAAACATCTTCCAGTGACCAGCATCAGCAAGAAAAATCTCTTGGTGTGCAGCAAAACAGCATGGAGAAACACAGAGAAAAGCTTGAGCCCAGAGGCTAGAAACCAATAAGGAAACGCGATATCTTAGTTTGGAAACCTTAGACTACTGCAAGTATTGTATTACATAGCGTGGGAACATTGCACTGGTCAGCTCAACAACCGTAGCTGGAAAAAAGTTACCCTTTAGAACGGACAGTCTACAGTGGGGTTGGGAGTGGGAAAAAAAATGAGTCCTGGGGGAGCGTTATGGAATAGTTAAAATGCAACAGAGGGAGCTGAGTGTTGCACATGTCCAGGTGTAAACCATGAACTCTTTGGGTTAGAAAAAACCCAAGCAGATGTTGTTCAGTAACAATGTTTAGATGTGTTTTTCCTGAAGCGTTTGGTGTAGATGACTGCAGATGACATTTGGTGTAAGATCATTGATTTGATCTTGTCTGCCACGCTGTACTATCTATGATATAGCAATGTATTCACAAATGTTTCTAAATAGGTAAACAAACAAAAATCCCCCTCTTGAAAACTAGCAGATATACACACGATACTCAGTTTATAACAAGTGGTTGCAGTCTTTATCATTGTTTTACACTGATTATTGCCCTTTGCAGGGACATCTCATAGAATCCCGTCGAATGATTCTTGGAGTAAAATGGTATTGGAAGTAAATTTATGAGACGCTGTCACTATGCAGACAAATAGAATGTCAGCCCTCACTTATAAGTCCACATATTTGTCTGTTGCCGGAACACCGATTTTATTTGTAGGCAAACCTCTGTTTTTCAATCACTGATATTGCTGTTGACTTGGAAAAGTCACAAGCTCTAGATTTCTTACCTTTCCCTATTAAAGACTTGACTTTAACAACAATTATCTCATTTGGATGGTGTGAGACTTACTGCAGATCCTTAAGTACTTTAAATACACTGTACCATTCTCAAGTACAAACATTAATTGCACAGAAACTTCTGCTCTAATTCAGCGTCCTGTGTCAGTCATTTACCTCATATTTTTTCAGTGTCCAGTCATCACCTCTGGGATTTGTTAATTTGGTACTAAACCAGCATGTGATAAATCACAAACAATATTGCTGTGTGGGGGAGAAAGGATGAAAGAAACTATGTATGAGAAACAAGCTGCAGGAAGAAGCAGGAATTACTGTAAATGTCATTCCGAATTACTCAGTTGTAGAGGACTACTATTCTTATTATCCACACAGAACATATAACAGTTTTAAAAATAGGATTGCACTGGAGGTTAGAAGGAAAATCTCGTGGGCTCATCTCTCCATTTGTTAAAATTCCTCATCTACATTACAACGGCTGATTTTTAAAGAACGGTAAGTGATACTGGGACCTAGATAGACTTGTAGAAGTGTTTACTTGTTTAATGTCAGTGGAAATTCAGTTAGAAGCTAGCTCCAAGTTATTATTCACCAAGAAAAGAAGAAACAAAATCCAGCCGAATGGCCCTCTGCATCTTGGCCGGTCATTCTTATGTCTCATGAACAGCACAGTGTGTCCCATATCTTCAAAATCTGAAACTGTTTTTAATTTACTCAAGTTCTCTCCTTCCACTGTAACATAGTTATAGGCCTGGTAGAATCTATTCCAAGTAGAGCTACATCAAATCTTTCAAGTTCTTTGTAATTAACTATGATAAAAGCCATCTTGATTTAAGTAACTCCCATGATATTCTCAAGCCATACATCAGATCCATAATTAACAGTCACCTCAGTACTTGAAACACCATGTCAGGAATTAAAACAAACATTTGCAAGAAGATATCTGAAATAATAAACGGAAATCTTGAGCAACGATAGCAAGACTTTCTGATGTATGAGCCAGAGATCCTGCTGGAACCCACAGCGGGGAGGTCATCCTGCAAGTTTGGAGCTGTCTGGACTGCTGTCCAACAGCCCCAGATGAGATTGATGTCCCTTAAAATCACCCACTCAAATAAGTCCACTAAAGCCTTCAAAAGAGCTCCCTTGGCACTGGTGCAGCTGATCCAAGCCCTCCCCTTATGCTCTTCTAGCGAGGTGTCAGTTTATGTCAACACCAAGATCACCAGGAAAGGGTTTCAGCCCCCTCTGCGGGAGGCTCTGCTTGGATCTCCTTGGCTCTGCCCATGGCAGTACGGGTGCTCGAGGCTCTTTCCTGCAGCACGTTGACACGCTCCTGTCTTCCAGCTCTCTGCCTTGGCACTCGCCCTCTTCGCTTAATGTCCCAGTCTCAGCTTCCTGCCCTGAGGGGTCTCATGACTGTCTCGTCTCAGCTGTAGCTCTGATCTTGTTTTACTCTTGCCATAATGATTCCAAAAACGTATCCGGAGAAGGTGCAGACCAATGCCAACAAACAAGTACGTTCTAGATAAATTAAAGGGAAATATGTACAACATAATAAATTATTGCAAAAGAAGAAACTGCATCCTGGGGAAATGCAAAAGACAAGTTACAAACAGATGCTCAAAGATGGATAAGTATTGGTAAGGGACTCTCAAGATCATATATAATTTACATAATTGAAACCGTGAAGCATAAGCAGGGGAAGAACAAACACTGTTGCTCTAAACTGTGTTTATGATCAGCAAAACCCCAGAACAGTTCCTTAAGATCTGCTGATGTTTTAGGGCTTAATTATAGGTTTAAAACTCGAAATGTACTCAACTAGATATTCAAATGGGCCCGAGAGAATGTTCCTTTGTAGGAGATGGGCACATCCTCCTAGCTGGTACCACACTGTCCCTTGTATGCCCCCAGCAGATACAGTAGAGCAGTAGTTGAAAATTTTAATATTTAAAGCAATAAAACTTTATGGTAAACAGATATCCAGATGCTTGTTGTTGGTTTTATTTTTTTTGTTCATTGCAGGAGCTGAACTGGAACATATTGCAAGACTTATTTTAGAGCAGCAATTATTTTCCTGCAAAGAACTAGTATGATACCAGGACATCTGTGGGTCCCACTTGAGGAAGGGCTGTACACAAAGCCCAGGTCTTTCACCAGCCACAGCTTGTGCCAAAAATTTCCCTGATGGGATTTCTGCCCTGGGAAGGTTATTTAGTCCCTGTTGCTGAGGGACCTGAAGAACAGACTGAATGAATATGTCAAGAGTAGCAGAGATATACTTGAGGTTGGGATAGGCAATCAGTTACCTTGCAGGAATTTGACTCTGCACGTCTGAAATTTATGGCTTTATAGAGCCAGATGGTAAACTTTAAGCTGTATTAAGGCAGAAACAGAATGTTAACTATTCTCAAGTAGAAAACTGAAGGGCAAATTAATGAGTCATCATCAAATACTGGCATTCTGCTTAGCTGGTTTTGAGCGATACTTTGATGGTTAGCAGCCTGCTGGCTACTGGGATTATGCCGTTAGTGAATCATTTGCAATTAAACAGGTACAAACTGGACACTAGTGAAAGACAGAAAGCCAAAATTATTGTGTTTTGGTTTGGGAGAGTGGAAGAATAAAGCCAGGCAGGGTCCAGAAAAAAATCTCTAATATGGTGGAAATACTTCAAGCCATATGAAAGTCTAGGGAATTTTATTTTTCCATTACTGATTTTGGCTTTGGGAATCACAGCAAACATAATCCATCAGCTGACATAGTTAATACCACAGTGTTTAAATTTGGTAATGAGACCAGGAATCATGATTTATATTAAAGGCCTCCCAAATGTATTACCCTCTTTGCTTATTGGTGTAAAAATGCTTTCTTGGTCTGGTGGTGTGCGAGGTTTTGCCTCTTCTATCTTAGCAGATGAATCGGTGTTTCCTAATTCCATTCTTTATTCTGAAAAGTTTTCATTTTGTCATATGTAGAGAGACAAAAAATGGGCTTTATGTCACCTAAAATATGTAAAATTTCTGTTTAGGAGGACAGAAATGCAGACCATCAGTTGACAGGTAGATTTGTACCTGAATACCTGAACTTTTCGGCCTTTATAACTGAGCAAAAACTGGATAAAAAAACCCCTGTATAACTGGAGCAAAAGCGCTCAGGTTTTATGTGCAGTGCACGTTTCTGAAAATTCAGCTTCTAGTTTAGTTTCATACGTTTACAATTGAAAGTTTTTTGGAAGACCATTCACAATTCCCCATGAAAATGGTCCCCAGGTAGTGATTGACTCAAACGGGATCTGCAGCAAAGCTCTTGACTTCCTATTACAACCCTTTTTCCACCCAGCTCGTACTACGTGGCCCCCCAAACCAAGGTTCCCTTCGCCCAAGTATGATCTTGTGTCCTCAAAGTAAGATCCTAGCTTTGATGCCATTTGATTCCCCAACATCCTTCTTCTGTATGTTTTTTCTTCTCATTTATCATTTTGAGTTAATCTGCATTTTTAAAATGTACCAAAGCAGTTGACTGCAAGTTAGATGTGAAGATCAGAAGCCGCTTTCCACCCTATGAGCCAACCAAATACTTCAGTATCCACATTGTCCAAAGAAACCACTATTTTTTCAACCTGATGACACATTGCATGAGGAAAGTTAAAGCCACTCAAAAACATTGCCAAATGCTAAGATGAATAATTACAAGTCAGAGGAAATAAACTATTCAGCCCAGACATTTGGAGAACATATATAGAAGTACAGTTGTACTATTCGTGGATCAGTATATGAATAGGAAATTGGAAGAACTTTTCTAGGCTGGGGATGAAAGCAGAGCACAATAGAGGGAGAAGATTAATTTAGGCTAAAAATCTCTTTATAGTGCTCATATTTTCTTCCAAAGTATCCACGTCAACAGCAGTTTCTGTTCATTCAGGCACAATGGAGCCGTGTCAGACTGAATCTACAGCTGAAACAAGTGACCAAAATAGCATTAATAGGGAGTTTTATGATAGCAATTGACAACTGATCAAAACCTAATGATTTTTGTGATTCATTTACGTGTTTAAACTCTCAGATTTGGAAAAGTTTTTAACTTTTTTCTAACATTTCCTATTTCTTTCCAAAACTTTGGACATATTAATGCAGTTGAGATCCCCTTGTCTTACGGGAATGCAGGAAGTATAAGTGCATGGGTCATGAGGTCTAAACCCCTGATGGGTTAGACTCATACCATATTACTCCCTCTAAGCCATATAAACAGGAATTTAGAAGTGGAATTTTCCTTAGATGCCACGAGGGTTTTCCAAAAGCTCACTCCTCTGGTGATTACGACCAACTTTCTAACTTCTGGCCTCAGTTTATGCGATGCCAGTCAATATTTGACTATTGTATGGAAATTTGCATACGTAGCAGAACCATAAACCCCTCCTGCTAACATTTGTGCATCCAAGAACAGTTGTTACTCAGCATTAACCTTTTTAAATAAAACATTCCCCCTCCTCATTAAGCTGTTTAAAACATTGCTATAAATTCAATATTTCACTGCAGTGAAGCTCGAGAAGGTTGTAAAGTGAATATCTTCCTACTGAATGTCATGGGAGTGGGACAATAAAACTAGTGGTCACCCAGTTTAAATTAAGATTCAGATTTCATAAGCAGCTGGAAGAATGGGAAAACCTCCACATACCTACAGCCCAGTGCTGTCAGACTGCCAGTGAGGGGGAAACGCGTGCGTGAGGGGCAGCAGCGCTGTCAGGGCTTGCTGACCCCGCGGTGGGGACATGGGTCTCCCCGCTGCGGCCCCGCACGGGCGTCAGGCAGGTCCCCAGCACAGCCCTCCCTTGGGGCAGGATGAGAGATAGCCCAGAGGCAGGATCAGCACTCGGGATGGATTTTTGGCTTTGCATTCAGCCAAAAAGGGGATTTATAAATAGAACACTTAACTGAGATGTTTAAAGTTAGATGGAAATGAACTGGGACTAAATGACAAAAACCCAGTATTGCCTGTGCCTTCCAAGCTGGGGACAGCTCATATTTGGGGCACCAGGACGAGTAACCAGAGCTATGCCCTGAGTCAGATATACGCTGGGCACTTAAAGGATTTTTTTAAAAAATAATT
The DNA here is from genome assembly GCA_013398815.1 of Ibidorhyncha struthersii. Lineage (NCBI taxonomy): Eukaryota > Metazoa > Chordata > Aves > Charadriiformes > Charadriidae > Ibidorhyncha > Ibidorhyncha struthersii. Next base: position 661,080 of record VZSZ01000142.1, on the reverse strand, counting down.
GACAATATCAATTGCGTATGTTACAAGACAAGATGGTACTTTCAAGTGTCTAAATTGATAAATTACTGTCCTAATCCAAGAAACAGGATGTTATGGTCTTTATAGGCAAAATGAAAATGACTCTTTAAAGATGTTGTGTATTTGAGGGAAAACAGTATTTTTCTTCATGTTTTTATTGTTGAGTAATAAGGTCAAGTTAAGTGTTTTTTAAAACAGGCCATATGGTTTGGGTACTTATCTGAATAACAGAAGCTAGAATCTGCAGGAATGATTAAATTGTCCAATTCATCACCTGGCTAAGACACAAGCATCCTCTACAGCACAATTTTCTGTATTACTCAGATTATATTTCAATTTTCAAATTGCTTCTCATGACTACAGCTCTGTATAACAAAATGTCCCCTAGTAGTCAGGATCCATTATTAATTATATTGTTATAAACTCGCTTACTGATTCCCTCATTATTTGCAGAGTATTTTTTCATATCCTACAGAGACAGGCAGCCAAACCCCAAGGCACTAATTAAGAGCAGGTGAAGAATGTAAGCAGGAAACCAGGGATAAGCAGTGGCTGAGGGCTATGGCTAAATAAAGCCTTTCTGAGCAGAGAATTTCACAGCTTAACAGGATTGTGTTGAGAAGCAGGCTCAATTACAAAGGCACCAGCTCAGAAATACAGAAGGGCTTCAACATAAAGCACAGCTCTTAATTTTGATTTCGTCTTCCAAATCCAATATTCATATTGAATTGAATATCCTTGGGCACTGACTATATTCTGTAGGATATTGCTAGAAAAATATTTTTTTTTCCTATGTGAAAAATCTATAACTAGTTTGATACAACGTATACTTAATTATTAAATGGTTTGATACAACGGTTCAACCTAAATTGTGTGTCAGCTAGCTCACACTATAAGCCAGCCTATGTTGTTAAGGAAAGATGAGGGTATTAAAATACAGTCAATTATAAATAATAGAACTTAAGTAATAGAAACCATTTTATTTTATTCAGTTCAACACATATGGTCTGATTATTTGGAACTTTGTATTAACTCAGTAGCACTGTGCAGCCCAAGGAATGCCCTTTGCAGGCTGGAATGGCCCCCATCCTGCCCGGGAGGCCCTTCAGCACAAGTCACCCCAAGCCCGGTGGCAGCGCTGTGCTGCGGGGATGCTGCCACCGTGCTCTGCCTTCGCGCTGCGGGCTGCAGCTCGCCGTCTAGGTCGCTGCTGTTGCTGAACACCGGCTCCCAGGCCTCTCACCGAGCGCCCGGTTCCTCCTCGTGGTATGTGTAACTCTCCTCTCAGACCGTCACTCTGTCACCTAAGGGCCGACTGCGGCCCCGGTACACGCAAACAGAACTGGAACTGAGAGGTAGATTGGGACTGGATTTGCCAAGGGCAAACAAGATGTCCGATAAAATCAGCCTCATTCTACAGTCCACACCCAAACTTACACAAGCGCACACAAACATGCACAGGGTTTGCGATACCTTTTCTTTTGGTGTCTGCTGTAGCTCTCTGGTCCCACTCTCGGGGAGCGGAGGGGAAGGCAGCCAGGCTTTCTGACTGCTTCACCGTCCCAGGCGCTGACCTCCTTTACCTTTTCGAATGTCCCAGTTAGAAGCCCCTCGGTGCAATCAGAGAAAACTGGGAGGTTTTTGCTCTAGTCAAGCCCGCCTGCAGGCCAGTGGTTATGGGTACAGAGCTCAGAGAAGACTCCCGCAGCGATACTGCCAGCCGTAACGTGCAGCAGTTGTGATAGAAGCATTTGCTTCTTTAAGCTGCTCCCTTACTTTCTCCCCTCCCCAACACACTGACTTTTGCTCGGACATCCACTTCTCTAGCTGCAGGAGTCTGTCAGCATTGACAGTATTAACATGACCCAGAATTTTTTAAAGGGATCCACTTTTTGCGTTTGACGGGACTCAGCCTTGCTATGGAAAGCCGCAGGTGCCGTTGCCAGCACTGAGGGGAATCGGTGCGGCTGCCAGTCCCCATGGCCGCCTGCACACCGCCTCTCCTGCACCTTCAGGCTCACTGGCAGACGTCAAGGTGAGCCGGTTGTGGAGCCACCCAATTAGCAATGGGGGAGAGAGGATGTGCGGGTGGGCAAGGACGCTGAAGCGCTTTGCAGTCAGGCGATTGAAGGCAAAAGGGTTCAGACTGATACACAGCTCATACGGGCACACACGTGAGGTGGGAGAGGATGAGAGCTCAGGTCTCTCCAAGGGTCAGAAGCCCCTCCTGGTGATGTAGCTTCTGTGCTAACTGTAGATACACACAGATGGGGACAGATTCTCTGCTCTGTGAGGGACAGCAAAACTGCACTCCATCCTTTGTCCCCGCTGGGCGCTGCTGCCAGGGGAAGTACACCACCCCAGGAGGTGGCACCTCCTCCTCCAGGTGCTCACCTCCCTCGCCGGCCCCACCAGCAGTGTACCACGGCCAGTCTCGCCCTGGTGCGTCTCATTCCTGTGCCCATTCCCATGGCAGGAGCAGCCTCGGCCTTTCCTTTTCCATGCAGTGCAATTCCATTTCAATCACGCTGGTGAGGAGCCCTGGGTTGCTAAGGCAGGAGGACCATTTTCAGTTTTGAAAATATGGTTTGTGAGTGGATCTCATAAATCACATAAATAAAAGAAGTTCTGTGCAAAACCTTTAAAATTTTTATTCTCTGATTCCTCTTCAGCCCATTATGGTGTTATTAACTAATATTATCTCTAATAGCATAAAGATGTAAACACTTATTTGTTCACAGCTTTATATATAACATATCTCAGAGTACGTACGTGATGTTAAAAACTGAAAACAGAAAAGAACAAAAGAGCAAAACCAGAAGAAACATATAGTGAATTACAGTATGAAAAGGAAATCTATTTACACACATTAATCTATACAACATCATAATCTGTACATTTTGTAAAAAATAATCACATTCATTTACATCATCTTTAATTTTTACCATACTTGACAGATAAAAAGTCATTGATAAAGATGACAAAAAAGAATTTCAAAACAATACTCGTACTAATGTGCCAGGAAAAAAAAAAAAAGCTGCAGGTTATCATAAACTTACTACAGCGCTTTGGGAAATAAATGGGGTTGGGGCATTTCAGCCACTGGTTTAGCTGACAGTGGAAATGTTACACACTTAGATTTAACTACATACTGTTATCACTGGGCAGAACCAGGTTCAACACAGAGCGGTTAAACCATGCCACAGAGTGTTCCTTTTGAACGTTATCCTGATGTACTCCCGTAACATACATGTTAGAACAAATTATTATTACTTTAAAATTGGTTTTTTCATCAACAGAATAGCACTGCATACTAACTTCTGCTATTTGGCTATGTCAGGGTAGTACTGACAGCCCACAGCTTGTATAGGCACTCACGGCAATGTGAAGGTACTTCTGTTAGCAAAAGCGTTTCCTGTATCCCTATGCACAGACAGTAATTGCTCCGACAATAACCCTTATCTAAATAGCAGCTTTCTCCGCAGGTTACTTGCCGGTTCTTCCTTTTTATCAGACATATTTAATGCTTGATTTCTAATTAGAGATGTCTGAAAAAATTCTGTATAAAGGGAAATTTGGACTTTATTCACAATAAACAATTGCTGAAATGGACAAATTCACAGTCTACAGTAGATTTTTTTAGAACTCACAAAAATAGGAGACAAATGACTCATCTTAGTCCTTACACATGGAGCGTGAGACGTGCACTTGGTGATGCCTGATTTCATAAAGCCATCCCAGACAGATACTCTGGTCTGCTGAGGGCCTCTACCTGTTGCTTTCCCCGCCATCATGTTAAAGACAGAGGGAAATCTGTCTGGGGTGCATCAGGACACGAAGCAGATGGTACAGAGCATGGCAGGCTGCCTCCAACTTGACTGCAGAAGGTTTTTTGTAATGCTTTTTGCCACCAATTAGTTATTGCCACTACAGCACAGTTCCAACATACGCTTAAACTGGGTAGTTCCTCAGCTGGCTACCTGCAGCACCCATCACCGTGCCATTCGGGTGCAATCTGTTGGGCTCTTGTGCACTCCAGCATGAAGTACTTACTTAAATACATGCCAAATTCTTAAAATGTCATGACAGCCAGCAATGCTTTCAATGGCTAAAAGGATGCTCCCCATGTTCCTAAAGTTACTTTGCAAAGCACATTAATGCACCTGACCCAGACACCAAGGCCAATATATTTAAAAAAGGTACTAGTTTATATGGCAAAAACCATGCCGGTGATAATCTCATGGCATGTCACTAGCCAGTCCCTGGTCAGCTACAATGACTATGTGAAGTCAAAGTTTTCAAAGCTATGAACAGGAGTGCTGCAAGTGGGAGTGAGAAATACGGTCAGTGGTGTGTGCACTCCTGAAGGAGGAGATACTGAAATACTTCCTTTAATTCTCTTGGGCGAAGCTGAATGGAACGAGGCACAAAGAGAATCAGGAAGAATAGTTAAGAAAATGTGTCACTGTCAGAATTTGAAATATTTGACAAGTTTAGTTTCTCAGAGAGGAAATCAAGACGTGACATAGAGCGATTTTCAAGAGATTTCACATAAAGAAAATTTCTGGTAGTCTAAAGCACTTTGTTTTAGCATATGACCCCTCTACAAAAGACAAAAAGCCAAACACCTAACCCAGAACAAGAAACGACTGTTGAAAGCTGAAGCCAGGCAAACCAAAATGGGACATGAGGCTATTGGCTCAATGTTTTGAAGGCAGTCAACCACGAGGATACCCTACCAAATAAACTGAGGGATCCCCCACAGCCTGAACTTTTGAATCATCCTGCATATTTTCTGGAGGATCACTTTGGCCAAACTAAGTTAATTGGCTTAAAAAGGAGTATCCGGGTAATGTTAGCCAGATGACTGAACGGCCCCTTCTGGAGAGATTCATCTTACCTAATTTTAGTCATAGAGAGAGAAACCTAAGTGCTAGCCAGCTACCCTGGGCTCATTTTATAGTAAGCATAGAGAACAAGGTGATTCAGCTTACCTACCTTAGACACCCAGCTGAACATGGGATGAATCATCTTCAACTAGTGCCTATTTCTCTACGATGACTATGGAAGGCACTTAAAGAGTCTTTAGCTCAGAGACAGACATCCAGCTTTTAGATACCAAAACCAAGGCAGATTAATTTCACCCAAGTCTATCGAGCACCTAGCTGCAATCAACTCTGCAGAGGAAAATTTAAGTCAACGCTTGCTATATGTTTAGATTTTGGCGATGATTAGCAACTTGAGAGTGATCTGTCACTGTGTCCCTCAGGCATCAGCAGCAGGTAATGCTGATAAAAATCACTCAGAATGAATGGTGGCGCCCTGGCAGCTCCAAGGAAAGTAATGTACAACAATTAACCACGGTATGAGAATGAATTGTATTACCATTCTTGTTCAGTAACCTTACGTGTTCTACTGGCTTTTCAGAGAGGCCTTTACTGACACGAAAATGCTTGCACAAAGCATTATGAAGTTAAACTGCCTCACAGAAAACATATTTTCTGTATTTAGATTCTATGATTTTTAATAAAAGGGTGAGGTTCTACAAAGTACTGCACTTTTCACTAGTTAGAAAGAAAAATACAGGCAGCACCTCTCTCCCTTGTGTGCCATTCTTCGCATGCCCACGTAGTCCTTTACAAACTTAGTGCTACCATCTATGTAGTCCCACTGGTGCAAGTTTGTTGGCTCAGACGGCGCTACTCCCTACATGAAAAGTACAATCAAGTCCAAATGCATCTGCGCCCTGTTAAAGGAAACTATGCTGTTTCATTGCAACTTACAATGTATTTTCTTATTTAAGCTTTTCTGACTTATAATCCAGAAATCATTAAAATGCAGATTTTCTCCATGCTCACCTAATTAGAACAAGATAGTTTTCTCTAGGATACAATGAATTATAAACATGTATAACTGGTGATGCATCATGCAGAACAGCCTGATGGAACCAGTTGCTTGAAATCTGTTTCTACACCATCGCTCTGTCTATGTGTCAACTCACTCAACAAACCTCCTTTGAACATAAAGATGAGTACGCCTGAATGCTTGTCAAGTGTGCCTTTCTACCATAGAATTTGGAGGAATAAAGTACATCCTGCATGTCACATCTCAGGGAGATGAGCAGTCCCGATGCCACCACAGACAAAGAAAGAAGCCTAAAGTGCACAGACCTATTTAATTTAGGTACGGGAGCAGCCCCAAAGCTCCAATGTATCTTCATATATTTGCAGTTAAGAGTTTGTTGTTCAGAGATCCAGGAAAAATACTGAAGTTTAGCAGTGATTTCTGAGCCTAAAGCCTTTGGGAATAGATTTAGTTTAAATACATGTGTAGGGGCGTATCTTTAGACCCCACGGGACTGTCATTGGGCAGCCTACTTCACTCCAGATTCTCATAGTTACTTCACCAAGTGACAGCAGAAAACACTCTGAATGTCTGGAGGCGATCAATAGCTTCTTTCAAGTCAAATTGGGCAAAGTAAAGAACCATCAAGTGATTATTGTGTAACTCAAACAATACCTACTATGTAAAGGTTGGTGTCACGTCAGATTCACAGTTACCTGTTCTGCAGTACTCATGTGAACCATGAGGCCGTATCTGTCTTTGGTGTGACATAACTGTGTCACTCCAGGGTAATTCTATTAAAATAATTTGTGTTTGACTGATACATAGCTAAATTAAATCAGACCAAGAGGTGTATGGACACTCTGACGACTCCCAGCAATACTCCCAATACTAGTAATATTGTCAAGAGTGTACATGTATGGCTGCCAAGACATGCCCTTGCGGCTGTTCTTCCCTTTACCTGGCAATATTATGGACCTTGGATTCTGCTAGCTCCATACAATCCGTGATCTGAAATATCAGGGCAATTACTTTCATGGTTCCCAGGGAGTCATGCAAATATATATTATTCCCACTTGCTATTTAGAGTGGACATGGTTAAGCGTAACATGAGAAGAAACATCACTGGGTTTATTTCTTTTAAAGAGTGCACATGTTCTGTGTGTGTTTATAAGAATCTGCCAGTTCCATGCCTTTTTTTTTTACCAAGTGGCTACATAAGAAGCTTGGCGTTGTTTAGAATTCCTTCTATTTATGCCTTTTATGGTAATTTTTAGGGATTCTGGACTAAATCAGGTCAGGACTAAATTTTAAATCAGCTCAGACAGATACAGAATAGAATTAAGCTAAAAGAATTTGTATCATTCCTTAAATGGGAGTTGTAACTTTATTGCAATATTCCTTGTTTTAGATGCCAAATATGTAGTTCTAGAGACATATTTCAATCAAAATATTATATAAAATTGTATTTTCAATGGGTAATATGCTATCCAAGTTTGTCCTATGCCAGACTGCTCTAGCAATAAAGCAGCTCTTCTGGATGTTGTTTAATAAAAGATCAAAACAAATCTCTTTGATTTTAAACAGAAGAAAACAATTGGTGATTGCAATAGTACTACCGGAAAATGATGATGTTTTCATCAAAACTATTACAGTAACCTTTTCTGTATGGACTGCAAAGGTAGCCCCACTTTCTGCACCTAAACATAAATCCAGGCACTTTTGAAAGGAACAACAGGATTGGAATTAAACTCTAGAAAGAAATCTCTGAAATTTGTATAATTAGCCGAGTAGTACTACCTTTTTTCTCTCTGCATAAATAATGTTAATGATTTCCTGGATGAGCACACTTAAATCCCAGTGTGGTTAATTCTAGTCTTACATTTCTTTATCTTTCTTTTGTGTTCCATAATTAGGAAAGAATTTCCTAACCCTTAAGGAAAGAAATGTTTCCTTAAGTATAAATAAAGTGTAAGAAATTTTCTTGCTTCCCCGGATAACCTTTTCAACATGTACCTTAGCAGTCTGGATTGAACAGGATACCACACATCTATCTTGTAGACATGTTGGAGGGTAAAGGGACCGTTATAGTAAACGAGTTTTTGAATAGTTACGGCTAGTAAATAGCAAAAGAACATCAGAATTAATATGAATACCATTTAACAAAACCAGAAAGCATCAATGGGGCAGGTGTCTGTTATTAACTGGTTGGCTGCACAAACCAATCTCCCAAATACCAACATGTAGAAAAGCAAAGCACTGAACTGTACATTTTATAAAATATTACATCAAGCCGCATAATTATATATCCCACAGTTTTTCATGTTTTGGGGGATGTATCTGATTTATATCATGGTGGTCTCTGTCTGCATAAATGACTGAGCCCTTGAATTACGGTGCAGCTGAGAAACGCTTTCTGATCCATTTCGAGAAATGGAAGAGCTGTGGAGTCTGTAATCTCTGCCTGCTGTCTGCTTCCAGCACAAACTCCGCCATTTTCTTTTCAGCTCCCCTTGCACCTGTGTTAAAAAGAGAATGCACAAGATGAGCTGAAAACATTCTTTTACGTGAGGAACTTTTCAACGTTTGTTGGCTGTCAAATGGAGCCCTCTAGGAATAGAATCATAGAATGGTTTGGGTTGGTAGGAACATTTAAAGATCATCTAGTCCAACCCCTCTGCCATGGGCAGGGACCTCTTTCACTAGATCAGGTTGCTCAAAGCCCCATCCAATCTGATCTTTAACAGTTTCAGGGATGGAGAACCTACAGCTTCCCTGGGCACCCTGCTCCAGTGTCTCACCACTCTCAGAGAAAAAATTTCTTCCTGATATGCATCTAAATCTACCCTATTTCACTTTAAAACCATTACCCGTTGTTCTGTCACTACAGGCCCTGCTATAAAGTCTTTCTCCATCTTCCTCATAATCGCTCCTTTTTATACTGAAAGGCTGCAATAAGGTCTCCCCAGAGCCTTCTCTTCTTCAGGCTGAACAACCCCAATTCTCTCAGCTTCTCTTCATAGGAGGGGTGTTCCAGCCTTCTAATAATTTTTGTGGCCTTCCTTTGGACTCACTCTAACAGGTTCATACTCACTCTAACAGGTCCATGTCATTCTTGTACTGAAGACAATTACCTCTCTCGACCTGCCGGCCATGCTTTTTTTGAAGCAGGATACGATTGGCTTTCTCAGCTGCAAGCACACATTGCCGGCTCATGTCCAATTTTTCATCCCCCAGTATCTCCAAGTCCTTCTCTGCTGGACTGTTCTCAATCTATTAATCCCCCAGTTTGTATTGATATTGGGGACTGCCTCGACCCACGAGCAGGACCTTGCACTTGGCCTTGTTGAACTTCATGAGGTTCGCACGGGCCCACTCCACAAGCCTGTCACGGTCCCTCTGGACGGCATCCCTTTCCTCTAGAGTATCAAATTAGTTTTTACAAAGATTACAAAACTGAGGCGAAGACTGTGAGGAGATGCCCCAAGGCCACTTTCAAAATCAGTTTTGTATCGCTTGTACTGCAACATTAGCTTTTGGTATCTAGCTATTAAATCACACGTCCTTAAAACATAGAATCAAATGATTAGCCCAGAATCAGGCATCTCATGAATATCAAAGACCAGAGTAGCACTCAGGAAACCTGAATGTCAATTCCCTGTGCAAGCAGGTGTCTTCTTCAGATTCCTCCTGTCAGACACTGCATGCTGTATATTCTATGTATATTCTACCTTAAAAAGTGGCTGACAACAAAAGGAATTCCTTGCATCTTCCTCAATTGCGATTAGGAAAGCTGCTACACGCTGAGCACTTCTGAAAATCTGCTGCTGTTCTGGGGGTTAGATTCTGTCAGAAGCTTACCCCTAAATACTTACTAAATGGTGTTTCAAGTTTTGGATAGATTTTTGGACTTGTTGCACCTCACTTGCACAATCTACATTGCTTGTAACAGAGCTGGAATTAGATCGTGTTAAATAATGGAAGACACACTCAACCGACACCTCAGTTTGCAAGGAATTAGATTTCAAACAGCACTTAACTCTTCACCCAAATACACTAATTTCTCCTGTTGCATAGAAACTGCCACATATATAGTCTATAAATAGGAATGCAAGCATCTTCTAAAACAGCTTCACGTATCAGAGAGGAATTATAGAGGCACTTATACATTTACTGAAAACAATATTTAGCATCCTCAGCAGGAAAGGTGAGACTTACTTCACTGTTCAAAAAACAATACAGGACTGCAACAATCAATCCCTGGAAAGAGACAATATTCCTTAGTTAGTAGGCAGCACCAACCTAGGTCAAGAAAACCTCTTTTGAATAAAAATTTTAAAACTTACCTGAAAAGATCCCAAACACAACTCAAAGATTATTTTATAATTATTGGAACTGCGGTCAGGAAATAGAGCAAACACGGTGTAGTGCACTCCAAATAACGGAATAAGCAACAACGTGGATTTTGCAAGTCTCCTGGGTAAATAAAAGAGAAAAAGGTGGAGTTTAATGATAAGCTCTTCTTTTACTAAGGTAAGAACCTGATGTAATGTCGTTTACAAAAACCTTGTATGACTTCAGATTTATAAGCAGTCTTAATAAGAGTCATTTATTGAAAATTGTTTTCCTTTCAGGCTTGCTATGAGATTAGTCACACAGTAACCTCATAAATCAACGTGTGCAATTCCATGTTATACTTGATCTTAGTAATTTTGCACTCTTCCAAAAGCTGTCAAAAGACTTCAGGGCCTCTCTAAACCAAAAGACCCTTTTTCAGTTGCCCTCTGGACAGCAGCAGGGTGCAGGACCCACCCTCTGCTGTGTGTCTTTGACACAAATCCAGTTCCCAGCCTGGTTTCACAGCATGGTTTTTGGGGGTGGGGGTTCACTGCATTATTCCACATGACCACAGTCGATAAAGTGTCATGAGCTGCCATCAGATCTCTCAAGATATTTTTTACCTGGCAGAAAGGGTCCAGAGTGGAAAAGAACAATGCCTTTCTGCAAAGTCATACTGACAGATTTGTATGGAAGGTAAAATCTCTCTCTTGAAATTAATTGACGTTAATTTCCTTTACATGTGCAACTGTATGGTTAGGCTGTACATTGCACATATGCAGTATGCAAACAGTACCTAGGAAATGTAATCCAGAATAATCTCAACTGTGAGATTTTGATGAGCGATTTCAGATTTACCCCCAAATACTAAAATCTCATAACTGTACTGCTGGTATTAGGCATATACCATTAAATAAATTTTAATGTTGTCAATTACATAATACATTTTAGCACAAGACAATACCAAAGTTAAGGAAGGAGAACTTTAAATTATTAAGCAGAGCAGCTCTGAAAAACATCCTGTGAATCCACTGAAATGATGAATTGCTAATTATCACTTATCTTTCACTTATTTCACTCTAGTAACATCAGTTTTATATATTATACAGGAGGTCTGGTATCCGATAAAATTCTAGATGTTATAATGTTGAGTCCCATAATTCATCACTGTCTTGATGAATATAACTTGATTCAACAATGAAAGGATGCTGTTGTGAATTCACCTATTTTAACAGAAAAGTCAAGGTATTTCAAGCAGTTTTATTTTTTCTGTGTCAGTCTTCATGCCTTTCCTTTGTTCATAATGTTCCAGAGGCTGCATCTGTTTATGTGGAAATAATCAGCTCTGACAGCAAAGTTTCTCAGGAATAGTAAAACATTCACATCTAAAGGTGATACCAGTAAGTGGGACAAATAGGATTTCCTTGGCAGAAGAAATTCATTTACAACCGATGGCAGCAAATTTCCTAGTTTCCCAAGTGAAACGGAAATCTGATTTTATTTCAACTTAACCTTACCCACTGTAAAAGTAAAATGAGCAACAAAAAGGATGGAACCAGGTACAAGCAAGTGGGACAGAGGAAGGGAAGAAAAATGATGACTTGCATGAGTAGTATTCATTTTAGATTTACATTCCACTTTCATTCCAGTCATGTTTTAATAATTTTTGTCTAGCTGATATTACTTTCTCTATACTGCGCTTACATTTTAGTGAAGGAAAGGGACAGACAAAATAGCCTTACTCTTCTCTGTATTTTAGAAAATGCATTTGCATTTTGAAAAACGAGCCTTCCAGACCTTTAATTTGCTCTGTAGACGCAGTACTTCTTGAGGAGGTTAATCTCCTGTTCCCATGAGTATCAGCTAAAGACCATCCAATCCAAATTTAATCAGGCAATCAAATGCTGAAAGCAAAGAATTCACAGGGCTGACTAATAAAGGATAAGGTTGCTATTAATGAAGATTTTATACTATGAAGTGCTACAGTAGGGAATGTCTCGTTTTCATAAAATACATAAATACCACACGGAAACAAAGAAAAGTTCCTGTCACAAGAAGTAAACTTGAGGGGGGTTCCTGCCCATAGGTCGGTCATTGTGCTAAATAATAATGTGGCAACTGCATAATTTCATCTAGGTTGATTTGGCTCTCCCACATGTTTAGTTAATTCAAGCAGCAAACACAAAATATGACCCTTTCGCTCTATGAAGCAAAGCCTTATGCCAATCTAGTTGTGCCGCCTTTTCTGTGGCACATCAGAATGCTTCACTTTTTGCATCAAATGTTTTTAAGGAGGTTGAAGCAAAGTGTTTTGATCTTGAAACTTTTGTTATGTTGAAATGAAATATTTATACATTAAAAGATACTACTCTCCATACTTTTTGTATCAGCACGTACATTCATGGCTAAAATCAAATTCAAGAATAGCTTGTTGGTCTTTGTGAAATTGCGTATTTTTTATTGAATTTAGTGTTTGACAAAAAAAAATATGTTCATCTCTATTTCAGCATAGTGATAAGATCTTTATTAAACCACATCTAAAAGTACTTCTGAATTAAACATAATTATAGTATCACAGCACTTGTTGGTAGCAGGTTTCAGCAGAGGAAATCTTACAGAGATTATTTTGGTTCTGTATATAATATCTAAAAACATGACTCACTTGTACTGTGACTGGTCATTTCCTCCAACATCTGGAGATCTTAACTTCTGCAGTAAGATTCTTATAATGCTAATGAAAAGTATAAAGTTCACCTGCAAAGAAAACAAATATAATGGTGATTTCTGACTTCTCCACTCAATACGCAGCATAAAGAAACGCTTATCAAGCCAGACAAATCAACTCAGCAGTGGCTGTTGCGTACCTCCTGCCAGAACACATCAAGCTCTACACTGTCAAACCTATTGTCTGTTTTCTGCCTCTCTAAGTTTGTTATGTTCAGTGCACGTCTGCACAGCCACCAGTTGCAGTCTGCTTGGCAAAAGTCTTTGAAAGCTCCAGTTGTCAACAATGCCCTCCTTCCAAAATCTCAGCTGAAGGCAGGTTTCCTAGCGGTACGGGACATCGCATGTGATTTGGTGCAATCAAGCATTGTCCTAAATTGTTGTGCGGATTCATGACTGGAAGCCCAAATGAAAATGTGAGTCCCATACACAGTTTTGACCCTCTCTTACCTCTCACCTTGACTTTTAATATTTTCTGTCTGAACTGGGGGAAGAGAAGATTGTTGCACAGGTGATCTGTCCGTTCCCATCAAGCATAGAAAGGGCCTCTCACAAGTATCTCTCTGGCAGTCTGTTATTGATGCAGACATAATCACTGAAGCAACTGTATCCTTGTGGTCTAACATTTTATTCTTGAAAAAGCCCTCTGAGACAGAACAGTAGTATTATCTTATTTCATAGAAAGGGAATGGAAGCACTTGCATAAAAAAAGTTATGTTCAGACCCTGATCAATCTAGAAAATTGAAGTATAAACCTCAGTAGATCCTAAATCTCACACCCATTATTTCTTCATCCTTGGCTTTTGGCATCTTGTGTTCACCAGCTGTTATGGTGCTGGATTGTTTGGTGCGGTCAAGGAAACTCCACCTTAAATATGGCATGCTGGTATTAAAGTGAGGGAACACTTTGAATGCACACCTTCACAGCAACAATGTGAGCTAAAAGCCGCATCTACAGCTACATAAACAGCTGCATCAAATGCACATATTTCTGAAGAAATCAACCTGGAGAAAAATTGCTATCACTGTGAAAATGAGCATTTTATCGTTTTTAACTAACCCCATCCCAAAGCCCCAAATCAGGAGGTTGGGTACCCAATCAGACAGTGCCTGCCTCACTGCTATAAGCCTTCAGTCTCTGTCTGTCTTGATGTATAGCTGCAACTCTTCTTTTTCCAGTCTTAACAATTTGGCTGTAAGCTTTTCAAGCTCAATGACTTTCTGTGTCTTCTCTGAAATACCTAGTTCAATCAGTGACATTAATAATAAACTATGATCATAATGACTACATACCCCTCTGTATTTAATATTTTGTTTGAAATGACAGGTGTAGGGAAGTGACAGGGATTGACAGTGATTAAATAAAAAATCAGGAAAATTAAATCTAATATTTTTGAATAAAGAAGAAAAAAAAGAAATGTTAGAAAATATAGGCCTTAACTGAAGTAAATATAATTTTTTCAAGAAGATGATGAATTTGAAGTTTTTTTTGATGCAAATCTCCTACAAAAGTGACAGGCAGAAGCCAATATTCTTGCTGATTGTATCTACAGACTTACCACATCAGAGTGTACAGACCAAGGGATATACATTTAGTTTGCCATATGCACTGGAGCTAGTATTAATGGACAAGGAGACAGCTTCCATTTTATTGCATATTTGTTAGTCACAAAATAGGAGAAGGAAAAATCTCAGTTCTGTATTTGCAAAGGGATTGGCAGAATAACTTTTTGTTCTTCACAGGCATCCCTAGTTTCTACTGTAACAGAATAAACTGTTGTCCATTTGGTTTCTGAGGCACCAAATCGCCTGCAAAACTACACTCAGGTGACTGATATTCATGTATTACTTATAAGTCTGTTTTCAAACACAACTCCTTCTGTCTGTAAACACAGTCTTGGATTAATGAAAAACATACATTCTTTGTAGTTTGTAACAGTACTTGGCACTACTGAGCTTGTAAATTCAGCCAGCGGAAACTGGGTATTAAAATCTAAAGGTGGCAACTGCCATTGACTTACTACAGTGGAGCAAATTAATTTCTGCAAGAATATTATTGAACTGATCACTTGAAAGAATCCTTTAAAGTATATATCTGATCCAGAATAGTATGTTTCAATAAAATATGAAACAAGTGCTGCCCTGGAATTTTACTTTTAGTATTGTAGCTTTTCATTCCCATAAAATCATTTGAGCATAATGTCTTTAAATGCCATAGAATATGAATATTGTTGAATGAGTATTTAAGAACAGTAAAATGAGAAAATAATGTGAATGTAGAGAAACGGCAAGAGATGATGACAAACGATGCCTCTTCAGCGGAGTAACAGCAAGATGCTGCTGATACCCTTTTCTGCTGGTTCATGACCTCTAAAGGTAAGTTTGTGAGTCTAAACACATTGCCTGAGTGTGTATCAATTAAACTGTCTTCATGTTGCTTCTTTCTTGCTCTTTAGTCCCTTACACCACCTGCAACGTGAGATAACTAGATAAACATTTCTCAGTTACTTTGATGTGACAGAAGTACTGCCTCCACCTGAACACCACTCCTTCCCAAATAAGAGCAATTTATGCAAGCGGAAGCATGGAGAAGGCAGCTGTGGAGGCATTTGCCAAATGGAGAATATGGGTGGCACACCAAATTAACGGTTTGGAATAGTCACCCCCAATTAAACAACTTTGAAATGTGTACAGCATCAAGTGTGGAAGCCTGCCAAATAACTTTTCTCAAGCCAAAACTGTCAGGAGTAGATGCCAGGGAAGGCTTCTGACACACTGAATTAACTGAAGCCATTCCCACTTTGAGAAGTCACTTCAGAACGTGCTCTCTCACAATAATCTTTACTGTTGGATAATAAACTTAGAGAAAATATCATCTTCTAAGCAGTGAAAATGTTTGGAGTTAACACAGAAATCAATGGAAGTGGACGGATACGGCATGAAGACTGAGCAGACTTCCTGTTAAATCTAATGCAGTTAAGCCATTGCTCCTTAAAACCTTTGCTTGATTTCCTCCTTCTTTCAAAAGTATATTCACGGCATCATCCTCACAATCAGGGTATAGTGTACTCTTCTTTTCTTCACTCTTCTTCCTCCTCTTAAAGATTTTCAATATCAGGCACACTCTGGGCTTTCTTTCATGCCGATACACAAGACAGTCAACGAGAGTTCTCAGGTCAGGTGTTCTGCTCTCCTTTATTTTCCTGAAATTCAGCTTCTTTCAGAAATTTCCTGTGTTCACCTCATTGACTACTTAGACAGATTTCCTTCCTACTACTGAAGCCATTTGTTACTTGCCACCATTCTCTGTAAGTTTTCCAGTCTTCCCACATTCTGCAGAACAGACTGAAGGCACTGTGTCAGTATGATGTCAGTACACCATACTTCTTTGAGAAACATCGTGAATCTCACAACACCTATCCAAAGAACTTGCCGTGATCTATTTTCGTTATTGAATGGCAGGCAGCACTGACCTCAGTATTAAAGGATTTGAATCTTCAAATTTTAGTTTCTAGATAGTAACAGGAAACGAGCTCATCACAGTGTATGAATATTGAAAATTATTTTCGCATGAATGTAGTATTGTTCAGTCACCAACGGCCAATTAACATTCACCAATGGCCAACACTTCTTTAACTACTCTTGCTCTATGAACACACACTCTACTTTGCACAGCAGTAAGTTTGTGTAGCATCCTAGCTGCCACAATGAATGTGCTGGTTGTAGTTTGATGCTCCAACAAGATATGTTACTGATCTGGCTGGAAAGGTTGAATATCACTGCTTTTATAACTACCTGTACTTCTGAATTCTTTCACAGCTTAACTTCCCAAATGCAAAATGTAGTTGATCAAATGGCTGAAGAATCATCTAACTGGAGAAGTAAGTGGCTTCACACAGCGCACGCTGCAGAATCACATGGCCATTTTCAGTTGCTCTCATCCCTAAAACATGCTGTTTAAGAGAAGAAACATATCTGGAAAGAGACAGCAGATCCTAAACATGTGCACTCGATAAGCCAAAAAAGGTCATTTGCAAAATATTTCCCTATGTCTTACAATCCTTTTGTATCAAATCAGTAATAGAATCATTAAAAAAAGAAGGAGAATGACTGTTCCTTTGCTTCAAACAGTGATACTGGTCCACATTTTATGATACACTGGACTTCTGCTGACTGACTAGTACTCCATTTTCTTAACCTACAACTCATTTCCCAGTCTTTGCTAAGATCCAGCTGCAGTTCAAGTCTGCCAATGAGCACTTGGATAACTTTCATTTCCAGGTCTAGGACTTCTTTGGAGAAGTACTGCTTTCTGGCACATGAAGTCTCAGCTGTCTACCAGATAGCTGTTTAAATTGAACATCCAGAGAATAGATTTTCATCTTTCTGTAAACACCAGGTGGTTTGTTTTGTTTTAATCTTTCAGCATATTTTCTTCACTCTAGACCATCTCTCATTCTCCAGTTCCTTTGAGGTACAGGTATTTACTTCATGCTGCAGTTCTGTTGCATGCCCATTTCTTCATATCATAAAACGTCTTTTCTGTGAGTCCTTACCTTATGTCATTTCACACGTACGCCTACTCAGCTTTCTCTTTAAACACTGTAGAATTCACTCTGATGAAGATGATAGGAAGTTCTCTCAAAATTATTTTCAGCAGGCATGGATTGAAAGGCAAGCCCAAGTGTAAGTGCTGGGCTAATCCGGACTCTCTTCAAATATTGTGTAATCTAATAATGCCCTAATTTTTCTGACTAAAATATTAAAGCAGGTATATCCAAAATGTATAAATTTGCACTGTGACTGTTTTTGGAAATGGACATATAACCATAGTATACTATGCCCAAATGAATTACACAACCATCACAATGAACAGGAATTTTATTATGCTACTCCAGTAATTCTAATGAGCCCCGTACAGGAAAAGCCCCATGAAACATTCTCAAATGGTATTCTTTTGCAAATACTTCATGTTCAGTATCTATTTCAGTAGGCTACCAATTAAATAAAGATATACACAGCCATATTTTTTATGGCTGCAATAATATCAGATTCTCAATTGCAGGGCTAGCTATTTACAAGCAACATCAAATCTGCAATTCATTGAAAAGTATAATTAGATTTTTGCTTCCCTCAGGCTCATAAACAGGAGAGATATTAAGGAAAGAACAACATACAAATAAAAGCAACTGCTCATTTAATAGGAGGCAGATAAATTTCAAAGGCAACGAATTTTAATGGCCTTGGCATCTGTTTAACGTTTCTCCTACAGCGCAATTTCTTTTCATTAAAACAGAATTTTTGCCTATCTGTAACTACCAGTAAAGAATAATAGCTATATGCACTTCACAATGCTGAACTGATCTATAATTCATGCTTCAAAGTTTACTTACTATAATAGAAACTAAAATTGGTATTCGTATAACCCACCAGGGACCACCATGCTCATTTGTATCCCAGCAACTATAAAAAAAAAAAGAGGGAAAATGATGTTGACATTAATATCATCTGGCAAGTAAGACCTGTGAGGACAAGCATTTCTTATATACAAGTCAAAGCACACTAAAATAATGCCTGTTCTAGCCTAGAATTTGGCATTCAATCTTTTTCTGCTTTTAATTTTATTTCTCTGGTTTTAATATGCATATTCAAATCAGCTAAAACATCAGGCACACTAGACTATACCATTAGAAGTCATGGAGGACACTGACCTTTAGGGCAACCAAGCTGAGTTTCACTTTGTGTAAGGACACTTTTCCAATAAGCACTTAACACCAGCCTCTGGGTAGCAGGAAGATCTAATGCAACTGACGGATACAATTGAAATGACATAATTTCCTTGTGGGATATTTAGGTTACAAATGGCTGGAACTGGTTTAGGAAAATACGACACTGAACCTGAAACTCTGTCTGAAAAAATGAAAATTTAATTTTCACTTTAGGCTTAGCACTTTTAGTCCAAAAACCCTGAGAATAAATGCTCTGAAAAATAAATTTTAAGCAAGGGCAATACCCTTTAGAGTTCCTCTAACTGCGATCATAACGACAAAGGAAAAAGGAGTTAGTCTTCAATTTACATGTTAGAGGTCTTGCAAAGAAAACTTAGAAATCATGTAGGACATGACTTTTCAATTTAATTACAGAATCAATTAAAAAATATTAGGTTGAAAAAAAGGAGCGTGAAAACTGTTTGTCCCACTAGCTAGGAATGCCTTCCCATTCCTTGGGACCAGCAGGAGCAGCAAGTCTGATCTTCCTACAAAATTCTTACCTTGGTTCTCCTTCCCACGCCAGGAGCTGGGCCTAGCTCTTGATAGTCATAGTTTTACCCGACTTACATATGTTTACATCACATTGCTTCACTTCTGGGAATGTAATTTAGATATACCCAAAGTTATCGAGACTTCAATCTCATGCCCAGTGCATTCTTACTGCACTGTATTACAGCCCTGAGCCCAAGGACCCCCACTGCTATTTTCAGTATTATTTTGACTTCCAAAGCAGATAGCTCTGTATGTGAGCCTCAAGGGGTAACATTAGTCATAACCTATCTCTGCTCTCTCATGCCGTTAGAGGAGGAGACAGCAAACAAACAGCAAGTGTAAACAGCATGCTAAAGGGCTCCTAAACACCTGCCCCTTTATTTCTGTATCTGAAATTTCAGTTCTGTGCTCGTCCCCTTCTGAACAGCAAACTACCTTTATGTGAACACCACCATATCCAAGGCAAGGATTGTATTGGCATAGTTGGAAACTTTAAACTTTCTCTCCCTCTCACACTTACCCAGTGTCCTCTAAAATGATCCGTGTCACTGTCCATGTAATAATGAATATGGTAGGAATTCCTGAAAAATCCCAAAGAGGTTTAGAGGATGATCGCAAAAACGTAAGTCCACCAAAAAAACCCCAAGTTCAGCCTGCAAGTGAACAATTATTCCTCAAATACACATATATACATATATATATGGGAGAGGCCCATCTGCTGAGCTATGTGATGTTAAACAATGTATTACAAACAAAGACTGCAGGGAAGTGGGTTTATTTCTTATAAAAATGCAGCCATAATGACTAATACACAAAGAACGTGCCTTTCTTAGGTTTCTTTGAAACTGTCAGAGTGACCTACAGGGAGAAAGGTACAAGTTATGCATTCCCAATTCACTTCCAAGGACTTCAATATAAAACCGAAGTGTAAATCATTTCATAAGGAACCACTCCCACACACTGGTTTATTCCCAGTTCCCAGAAATACATAAGTGTTTTATGACCACCTATTACTGGAAGCTTTAAAGTGCTCCGTATAAATATCATTGCACTTTCTGGAAATGAAAGGAATACATATATTTAAAACCAGAGGGACAATTGTTACTGGGCTTTTCAAAAAGGCAAATAGCATAGCACAGCCTGTAGCTGTGCAGCTAAACTTTCTTTTTCCTCCCAAATTAGGAGAGCCTGAATCATAACTTTTGCGGTGGCAGTTCTATATCCTGAGCAATCCCTGGGCATTGTCCAGAGTGGCACAGGTCAGAGCCATGCCAAGGAGCAAGCTAGTTATGCTTCAGCAGTTTTGTGCCTGCTCTCTCCCACGGTACAGCGGCTGTAACCTATGCTGGAGCTGAACTGAGGAACTACTAAGTCTGATGAGTCATCTAACAGCAACGGCATGACTACCTTGGTATGAAATATTGAACCTAAAACATACATACAGACAAAAGAATATTATTGGAAGATGTTTAAGTTCTTACCCCATCCAATCAGCAGGTAGATTGTGAAGTGTCTGTTGGGGGAGAATATTAGCACAAGGAGGATGTGGAGGTAAAGTCCTTCAACTAAGAGCCAGTAAAAGTTTGCCATAACACCATACTGAAAAAATACCAAAATAGCCTTGCAGCCCACCTGAAATATAAGAATAGGGATCAAAGTTGTTGTAGGAAAGATGCTGTATTATTCTGCTGTTAACATATGCTATAGCTCTTAACTCTCCATGTAATACTAGTAACCCAGGTCCAGTAGAATTTTTTTTTCCTTCATTCAAGCAAATTGAGACATTGTAAATGTTATTGTATATATATAAAAAAAATGAATTATAAAAAAAATTTAGATGGCTCTTAGCAAATTTGTTCAGAAATTTTGAAAACTTCATAGCATAAATATTGTAAAAGGTAGTGATTATCAATAAATGCACACATTTGCAATAGTTAATGAATGGCTATTAGATTAAATAATCATCTACTAGGTGGCTAATAAATATATTAAAATCCCAGCTGGCTTCCTAATATAGTAAAAATAAACAAAGAAACTACTTTATGAATTTTTCAAGGCTAAATGAGAAACAGTGAAAAATGTAACTTTACATGATGAATACTCTAAATAGAAGAAAAAGTTGACTGGTCTTTTAAAAATTATGTTTTAATGAAGTCCCAACATATTTATAGTCTGTGTGCTGCTCTTCAGAATTAATTTTCAGATGTCTGTGCTGCTGATGTTCCACAGTGCTGGCTGCTGCTACTTTGGTACTTCCCAGCAGGAATCTGGGATGTGAGAATTGAACATAAATATGTTTCTGCTGAGACTGAGCTGAGAAATGTGATGATATGGTGAATGTAACAGACTAAACAAAATGGAATAAACTTCTGGTTTCTGCCTGCCTTCTCCCTTCCCCATTTTAAATACCCTCCATACCTCCAGTGTTTCTCTTAAATTCCAAGTACACCAAATACCTAAGCAGGTAACTTATTTAGTGATTGATCCCTCTATCTAAACATAGGCGACTATTATGAAGTGAGATGCCATCAGGGGCCTCAGTCACCAGCTGCTAAGCCAGAAGGGCACAGAGATACTTCTTGTATCCATCAGCCCGTTGCAGTGTCTCAGGTATCTCAGTGCATCCCAAGCAACATACAAGCCTATATTTATGCCTGTGTACATGCCTATAAAGACAACTAAGTAAGAGCCCAAAGGGTTGAATCCGTTTCACCTAATTTTAGCTGCCTACAAGCAAGGTTTCTGGTGAAAGCTAGCCATCTACTAGCCAACTAGCTCCTTATACAGCTCATGAAGAGAGACAGGCATGTCCAGAGAAAGTCTTAAAGCAGATGAGATAAACTGTCCAGTGAGAAAGACAGAAGCCCAGAGAAACGGCTTAGTTCAGTCACCTCATTTGACAAGACTAATCTTAGCTCTGGACTTTGTACGCACTGAAGGGATATCCATTGCAGACCAGTAATGGGCCAGGAAATTTAACATGGAGAAAATTAAACATTTCAAAGTGCAAGCTGAAATTTGCTTTTACGCTTATGACTACTTACAACCAGATTAGCAAAGTCTAAAATTTTCGTAATGTCTTTTAAATTCCAACACTCCCCTGTATTATATTATCAATTTACATACCAGATCCCCGCATCAAAATATTTTCCCTTCCTCCTGTACCAGGTTTATTTCCAGATGCTGAACAGCAAAGTCAGTAAAGAGTTAACCAAAATTATGGCTCTGTGTCATTCAGATCCAGGACCTAGTTACATTGCATTGCGACTCGTGTGCTTTTAGAGATCTGTGTGTGCAGCAGAACTGTGGAACATCGCACACGTGTGACAAAAGGGGCAAACCCAGCATGCTGTTACATAAGAGAGGTAGCATCCAGCCAATGCAAGACAAAACAGCCTTGCCAAGCTGGCGTCAGATCATCACAGTGCAACAGAAATTACTCAACAGCCCACAAAATTGGACATATTCAAATAGAAAAGTATGAGGTTAGGCAGCCAAGAATAACTGGAGAATAAAAGCAATTGCAGAAATCAACTAGTATTTTGAGAGTCCATTGGCTAATCTTTCAAGGATCTAAGAACTTTTGATTATCCCTGGCAGTCTGCCTGCTAACTACTTTACCTACTTTGGGTCTAGTAACTCAGAGCCTATTTGTCTTCATTAGAAATATCCCAGATTGCAAATTCATACACACAGCTTGGTAGTCACTGCTAAGAACTTTATGCTTTGGGATAAAATGGCTTCATCAATACAAAAATATCTTCCTTCCATGTTTTTCTCACATGCTTAAACTGTCGTAAATTAAATTCAGAAGATATTCAGCAATATTTGAAGGGCTCCTTTGCAGCACTTTTGCTGAAACAACGGAGGCAGAGAATGGGGAATATCATATAGTGGTATGCCTTTTAACAGCAAGACTTGAGATTTTCTTAACCCCTGTGCATGAAAATGCAGTAAACATATTAGCTTGCCAACAATGCAAATGACAACACTTCTGTCATAGCCAGAAAGCACAGAGGAGTTAATAAAGACAACTCCTGCAAATATTTAATTCCCTGAGTCGTTTCTCTCCCTCCATGGATACCTGTCCAATTCCTAGACTCCTGATAAAGCTGCTGGAACATTTCCAGATGAGCTGCCTTTAACTGTTCCCATCTAATGGTGCTGTTTGCCTTAAACTATCCCAACTGATTAATGCAGTGGCCATATTTATTCAGAGCTATAGCTGGGCATGATTTGTTTTGGCAGATGACATGTCCCTTCATGGACATGCAAAACAACATTGACTTCTCTTACTTGTGCTACAACCTTCTTTCTCTGGCTAATTCTAATAGATCATTTTGCTAGTCATTATATTCCTACAGAACTGTCAACACTGACAGTTCAGTATTCCTAAATATTTAAAGGATTAGGGAGGAAAATTTAGTGACACAACAGTACTATACCATGTAGCAAATGAGGTTTATTACCCATGAGGTTTGATCCTCTGGACAGTGAGCAGTGTTGGAGCTGGAATAGAGAATATCGTCCTTGACTAAAACAGAGATTGCTCTTAGAATGAAAGAGAGGAACAGGTTCAGATGGATGTAGTTCCGAGTACAATGAAGTTTTCTAAAAAGAGATTTAAAAACAGACATTTCTGATTTTGAGATAGAAAGCTCTTGAACAAACTTTTATTACTCTCCAGTCGTTTCTTAGTAATATGAACCTTGAGTAAGAGCCTACCCTTTCCTCCTCTGTCATACTGTCAGTGCTGCCTTGCTGTTTTCTTTTATCATCATCATCATTCTCATCATCATTATAGGCTGTCCAAAATACACAAATAAAGTATCTCTTACTCCTTTTCCTTTTCAATAAGTATCACAGACCAAAAGATCCCAGTGTTTTTTCTCCCACACTTTAACAAAAGCTGACAATAAACATAGTTTACTATTTCCTTCTGTGTGTCCACTCATCCCAGTGTTTTTCTTGCAAATAAAAATTTGATTAGCCTGGATATACTTCAGACATGCTCTCACCTATTATCTTCTGGTTTCATTTTTTAACTCCTGCATTTTGCTACATAATGGCTTTTCATCCTATAATGTGAGTCTATGCAGGAACAATTAAAAAATGCATTCAAAACATTAGATTGCCTATCCTTTCTATCCAGTGACATGTATAACTCCTCTTCTTTAGTCCAGCAGCCGTGTGAAAGCCCCACAAACAAATGAAAAATTAAGTATTCCAAGTAAGTGAATGAGTGCCCAGGGGAAGCAAGTTTTAAGTTGAGGGCTTTTCACTTAAAAGACAATCCCTTCAAGATCTTCCCATTTAACAGAACTTTTTTTATAGCAAATCCCCAGAAACCAAACTGCTAAGAGGATTTTTTGGTCAAACCCAGCACCTTGAACTGCACCTGGAAACAAACCAGAAGCCAGCGCATCTTAGCAAGTAAGAGCAATGAAAGAATGAAGATGCAATAGGATGTTATGGTGGTGTGCAGTGGCAGCTTCCAAGTAGTCTTCATGTTTTGATTTTTACCGAAGAACACTAAATAATCCATTCTGAAACTACTAAAGCAAGCACAGTTACAGCAAGTGTAGGGAAATAAATAACAGATCCACTCTGCTAGCCCCCAGTTTGGCAAAGGACAAAATATCAGGCTGAACTTGAAGCAGTTCTCAAAAATCCAGTGATTTCTGTGCCTATGCATGTCCTTTGCTGAAATAGGTTCTGAGAAAAACTGAAATACCACTATTACTTTGGACTGCGTCGTATGTTCGTACAGAATTCAGAGATACCTGCAAGCTTCAAATGGGGGGAAAGTATTCTTCTTGAGTAATTTATTTAGATTACTACTTCTTCATCACAGTCCGTTGGTGAAATAACAAATGTTGGATATATAAAAGGCTAATAAGGTGAAAAGCTTAGTGGAGGAGGGAAAAGCTGTGCATGTCATCTACCTGGACTTTAGCAAAGCTTTTGACACCGTTTCCCACAGCATTCTCCTGGAGAAACTGGCTGCTCATGGCCTAGACAGGTGTACTCTTTGCTGGGTAAAAAACTGGCTGGACGGCCGTGCCCAGAGAGTGGTGGTGAATGGAGTTAAATCCAGTTGGCATCCGGTCACAAGTGGTGTTCCCCAGGGCTCGGTGCTGGGGCCAGTTCTCTTTAGTACCTTTATCAATGACCTGGACGAGGGGATCGAGTGCACCCTCAGTAAATTTGCAGATGACACTAAGCTAGGCGGGCGTGTTGATCTGCTTGCGGGTAGGATGGCTCTCCAGAGGGATCTGGACAGCCTGGATTGATGGGCTGAGGCCAGTGGTATGAGGTTCAACAAGGCCAAGTGCTGGGTGCTGCACTTGGGTCACAACCACCCCATGCAGCGCTACAGGCTTGGGGAAGAGTGGCTCGATAGCTGCCCGGCAGAGAAGGACCTGGGCGTGTTGGTGGACAGCCGGCTGAATGTGAGCCGGCAGTGTGCCCAGGTGGCCAGGAAGGTCAGGGGCATCCTGGCCTGTATGAGGAATAGTGTGGTGAGCAGGACTCGGGAAGTGATCGTCCCCCTGTACTCAGCACTGGTGAGACCCCACCTCGAGTACTGTGTTCAGTTCTGGGCCCCTCACTACAAGAAAGACATTGAGGTGCTGGAGCGTGTCCAGAGAAGGGCAACGAAGCTGGTGAGGGGTCTGGAGGATAAGTCTTATGAGTGACAAATGATAGGACGAGAGGAAATGGGTTCAAGTTAAGCTAGGCGAGGTTTAGATTGGATATTAGGAAAATTTTTTTCACTGAAAGGGTTATCAAACATTGGAATAGGCTGCCCAGGGAGGTGGTGGATTCGCCATCCCTGGAGGTGTTTAAAAAAAGGGTAGACATGGTACTAGGGGATACGGTTTAGAAGTGTTTTTTGTCAGGTTAGGTTAATGCTTGGACTTGATGATCTTAAAGGTCCCTTCCAACCTCAACAATTCTATGATTCTATGATTCTAAGGCTGTCAAACCAACATTTTGGAGCTAGCAGGCAACCAAGTATTTTTATTTGGGATATGTATGATGATTCAGAACAACAAGGAAATTCTGTTCTTTAACAATGAAACAAAAGCTATCATGCTTATTCCTTTGATATGACTACCTGATGATACAAAACTACCATATGAGGAACATTTACAGTCAGTTGATGCACACGAAAACACATCTTATAGAAATGAAGGAAACATATTTTCCTCTTTGGTAAGAAACACCTGTCAGGGAAACTGACATTTCTTTGGAAGGTTTTGTTATACAGGGGTAACCCTGAAGGAAGTATAGGAAGAACTATAGTAAGATCTAGGATGGCAGTTATGTAAAAATATGCTGTTCTATAATTTATTTTCACTCTGAGTTGGAACAAAACAACCTTTTTTAAAATATGTGAAAAATACTATATATTTTAAATTATTTTGATTTCGACTTTTCTAAAACTTCATGACATATCAAAACTTATTCAGAATGAAGAAATAGAAACTTGCATTCTAAGAAGGGTAAAGCAACTTTTTTTCACTAAATCAAAATTATTAGCTTTGCTGTTTATAAATTAAGTTTGCAGAAGCAAGAATGTGCCTGACAAATTGGCAACCTGCCACAGGAAAATATCATGCCGGAAAGTTACCAATAAGCTTTAATTGTAATATGTATATAGAGTATTATGTGGGGAGTGGCACCATAGTAACTTGAAAAATGCTGTCAGCTTAGTCTGGTGAGGTATTTACAGATATGCACTTTTTATGTCTTTGTTTTGAGATTAAAAGATTAGCCAGATACAAAATCCTTTCCTTTTACAATGCTTCTAAATGTGTCCTTTACAGATATTAATAATGGGAACCTGTATAATGTTTCTGTAAAGATTAAAATCAAGTCCAGTTTTTTGGAAGAAATGCAAAAAAGAATATTGCAACTCTATGGGAACTTTCAGAAACGACTCTCCTTTCCCCACCCAACAGTTCTACCTTTCATGTGCTTAGAGCTGATCTTGTGAACAACTGCAAAGCCCTGAGGCTGTATCTGTTCTGCCATGCACTACATAACAATATATAATGGACTGCAGAAGTCAAGTCATAATATTTTAAAAAGAATTTCCACTTTGTTGTCATGAACTACAATTAAATTAAACTCCACATTATTCCATGTTCTCCTTCATTAAAAATATTGAGTATTAAATGCAGTATAATTTGAAGCATAAATATACAAATCCAGCAACGCACAATTTTAATAATCTCTTGTGTTACTAATATCCAGAGTTCAAATCCTAATCCTGCTGGATGAAGTCAGGATTTTGACAACCCTACTGCATTAGTAACTTCTGATTTTTAACTCACTACTTAAATACCACATCTCCTTTAGATTCACTTAGAAGAGTTGTTCTTTGTCCTCCTTTTTAAACACAGCAAGGTGAAAGTTTGCCAGTTATGTTAAAAGGTGAATATGTTTCAGGGGTGAGTGACTGACCTTTATAAATAGTATATTGACATTCTCTATTAAGAATTCCTGGACCTTCCAGGGTGAAGTATGTTTCTTGGATAGGAGGTGTTACCAGCTGAGCAGTGAAAAGTTAAAACTTACAGAAACATTATTTTCCTTAAAAGTGACCATAACATATGGGATGCCCTACAACATGTCTGAGACAGACAGACATACACACAAAGATATTTGCATTCACTTTTGGTATTGATAGTTTACAATTGCTTCAGCTGCAGCCTTCCATAATAACTGGCTGCTTGCTATGTGCTTGGGAAACTATACACTGAACAGGGCACTTTTACAACTTATTTGGGTTCCTAATTCAACTCACTATGTTAGGAGGCCCCTACACTCCCTGTGGATAACAGAGAAAGAGGCTTCTTTAGGGGGAGACTTAGAATACCCTATGTTCCCCCCTGAAAAAAAGCTTGGGTCTTTCCACTGACTTCAACAGAGAAATTGAGGAGTTCTCAACTTGGACATTTAAACTGAAGGTGAAGGTTTTGAGTGCACCTCTGAAATTCTTGATCTGTTTGTTATAACTGACTTCTGGTGATGGACAACATTCAGATGTCTATAACACACTGTCTTAAATGTGTTATTAGTTTTTAGTAGTTTTGAAAACGCATGATCTGCCTGTAGCGTTTGCTGGTAGAAAGAAGACAACCATGAGTGACTTAATTAAATTTTTTCAAAGATATTCCAAAATATAATTATGGGCTATGTATCTGCTCTGAATAGTCTCTGAATATTTAAACATTGAGAAAATTTGATGGCGGACTGAAGGGCTTACAGAACTGGCCATAGGAATAGTTCATCAGAGGAATGAGGCTCTGACAAACCACGTGCTGTCCTCTACATACACAGACTTCTTTTCTACCAAATCTGAGATGCATTTTCCTGTTTTTCTTGGTGCAGAGTGGAACGGAAGAGTTGTGTGAAGTTTATAATGGAGAATATAAAGGCTATTCTATTAGACAGGTAGAAGTGATACATAAAGGCATGAAGGTGGAGAGACTGAGAAAAGCTATGATACTGATAAAACCATTTTTTAATTTCTTTTACCAGTTGGAGATCGCTTTCAGTGTCAGAAAACTCCCAGAAATTATGCAAAACCAACAGACAGTAGTGTCTTTCCTAACACTGCCTAACAAAAACACTGCACACCCAGTGCTGTCGTTCAGCACAATTAATTATCCATACCTTTACAACCCCACTTGGACAAATTAATGATTACCTTTGATTCTAGTACCCCTGGAGACCACTCAGAAGCTCCTGCAAAATATGGCTGCCCACTTGTCCAATGTTGAGACCAGCTTCCTACTAATTTTCAAGAGCAATTCAAGGTGTTGATTCTAATAATCAAATAGAAAATGCTTTATATAATCCATTCCTAAATGACTATTCTTTCTTACATGGGCCGTAACGTCTGTAAATTTGCTTTGAAATTTTTTAATATGACTGGTGCTAGCAAAAGTCAAGTTAGCATTACATTATTATCAGCTGTTTAATTGAGAAAGGTGTAAAACCAATACATTTTCTAAATATCTGAGCAACTAGACAACAGTTAAAACTGTCTCATCGTTGTTCATATTTACTCATCAAAAATACATACCTGAAAAGGCAAAGAATTATACTTCCTGTTGTAAGAGCAATCAGAGATACACTGTGTCCAAGAGTATAAATTGCCTTCACCCTTACATAGAAGTTGGCCTGCACAGAAAAATATATATTCAGAAACCACTTACTTATATTTAAAATTGACTGTGAAATAATATAATTTTCCATTAAATAGTTCTGAAGGCTAAATAAATAGCATTATTTTCACTCTTTGCTCTACAGTACGTGATGAGAATGTTGTATCTTTATTCCAACATATTTTTGCAATGCAACATCTCAAGTCAATTGACCTCAGTAGAAAATTCAGCCTCAGGAACTCAAAACTTAGACAAGACTTAGCTGGTACAATTTCAGCTGATTATTCCATGTCAATGAGGTCAAAGAAAGTATCAGATCCATCAACTTCCATAAACACAATCATAGTGGGAAGAATGAGCCACAGTTTGAAAGAACGGATTATGTCTGAAAGAGAGAATCTCTCTCGGTCCTTCTGCTCCAGTGTACTTTGTAATGCATTTATACAGGAGTTTAATTTTAAAGATATGTTTAAGTCTCATTAATTTCCTAATCTAAATGTTCAAATACTTTATTAAATTGTGACCCAAACAACCCTTTCTCCCTTTAGTAAAGTTATTTGCTAAAACTTGGAAAGGGCATTTTTCAACAGAGGAAAAACAGACTGAAGTGCACAGTTCCCTGATCAACTGCAGTTGTCTGTAAATTTACCAGCTACATATTACATTAAATCCTATTCTGAAAGACATCAAGAAAAATAACGCTAAATACTCTCAGAATTAAGCTGCTGCTTCATTTATGCCTATAATAGTCATTAGACTGACATTATTTTCCACTGAAGCTAGATAAAATGTTAAAATTGTAAAGTTT
This sequence comes from Ibidorhyncha struthersii, assembly GCA_013398815.1. Classification (NCBI taxonomy): domain Eukaryota; kingdom Metazoa; phylum Chordata; class Aves; order Charadriiformes; family Charadriidae; genus Ibidorhyncha; species Ibidorhyncha struthersii. The sequence goes on along the minus strand of VZSZ01000142.1, from coordinate 630,904 downwards.
TTTACTATGTTATGAAGCAAAAAGTTTTAATAGCAGTGTAGAATGTGCTATGTATAACAGATAAAATGTCAATATTTAGTGCACATGGTTATATCACTCACCTTCTTGAACAATGTTTGTAAAAAGTAGTAAGCAAGCAATACTTTTAAATAAACTAAGATAGCAAAAGGAAAAGAAAATCACTTAGTATATTTATTTTTAGCATTTAAAAGGCCAAATAAAGAGTTAACATTAGCAATCCCAATTCATGATGAAATTAGTTGGACATTCACTTAGCAAATACTATACAGATATGGAAAAGACTAAATGAAATGTTAAACGAAATGAAGAATCTTGAAACTGCATTATTGTAGATATGGTTAAAGGGGGAAAATAACGGCAACATTACTGCCATAGACCTTAAGTGTATTCATAGGAATGGTCATGCTTGTTAGGAGCTAAAAATGATCTATGAGGTGTCACAGGAAACAGAAATCTCTTTTTTTTTAATTAGAGAAGTAAGCTGTGATGGCCTTTTTGATAACAGTCCTGACATTTTAATGTTTAGTTCCCTCTGGTTAGACATTAAACTTCCTCCCATTACCCCCTTGCTTCATTCAAAAACTCTCCTGCGCTGACTTTCTCACTGCTGACATTTGGGTTAGACCTTTGTACCGGCTTTGGCTGGGACAGAGTTGATTTTCTACACAGAAGCTCGTAGGATTTGTGATGAAAACTGTGTTGATAACACAGGGATATTTTAGCTATTGCTGAGCAGTGCTTACACAGCGTCAAGGCCTTCTCTGCTTCTCACGCTGCCCCGCCAGCGAGGAGGCTGAGGGAGCATAGGAGTTGGGGGGGGGACACAGCCGGGAGAGCTGACCCCAGCTGACCAAAGGGATATCCCTGTACCGTATGACAACTTGCTCAGCAATAAAAGCTGGGGGAAGGAAGAGGAAGGGAGGACGGTTGGAGTTACTGCATTTGGCTTCCCAAGTCACCATTGTGTGTGATGGAGCCTGCTTTCCTGGAGATGGCTGAACACCTGCCTGCCCATGGGAAGCCATGAACGAGTTCTTTGTTTTGCTTTGCTTGTGTGCACAGCTTTGACTTTACCTCTTAAACTGTCTTTATCTGAACCCAGGAGTTTTCTCACTTTTACCCTTTTGTTTCTCTCCCCCATCTCACTGGGGGAGTGAGCGAGCAGCTGTGTGGGGCTGAGCTGCCCGTCGGGGTTAACCCACAACAGCCTTGAAACCCTTTTTCTGCAGATCATATAAAGAACTCTGCACACATAGGACACACAGGAATTACTAGAAGCTGACAGTACTAGAAACATTGTTACTTTGATACAGGGATCCTTAAAAATATTTTAATTAATAAATACATTCAGCTTACAATAAAGATATGAGCAATTTTGATTATATGATTCTGTTGCAAGTGACTACTTATCCGATATTTACATGAGAGATCAGAGTCCAGTGACTCTAAGAAGTAATTTCAACTTGCATGTTTCCTTTCAACAATAGAAAGTAGCTATTCTTGAACATGTTTGACATTTCGGAGAACTCATTACTCAAGTCATTGGCTTCTACCTGACACTAAACATAACATTAGTTTCTCAAAAATGAGTCATAAAATCCTTTACTATTAATTCATCCAAAGGGTTTCTGTATCTACCGCGAGGAGTGGATTTCAAAGACTGTACTATGGCAATATGTCTTTATGGTTCTGAGTGACTAATCCAGGCTATACAACATACACAAACATATTACATCTTATTATTACATATCATGATTCAGTTAAGCTGTATCAGCACCTTTACATTTAATGTCTCAAATGTCTTAAATCACAGTCAAAAGTGTGCATTCTGCTCATCAGTATAGAATACCTCAACTCATTGATACTCATTCTCTCCTTTCAAATACATAAATGAAAACCAGATAGACAATAACATCTTTCTAGCTATAAAATATCTGAACAATAAAACCCCATTATCAAATTGCCTTTTTTTGCTGGCCAGATTAAATAAAGTCAAACTACAAGCTCACTACACCGAAATGAACATGCCAGATTTCAGATCAGTACACGAGGTAAGAACAGCTTTGCTGGCTATCATGGACGATAATTTATTACCAAGTAAGAGAGGATAGAGATCTGTTCTCATCTGCGAAAATCCTGCTTGCAACATTTTGCATTACCAAAAGATTTGCCCAATTTTTCTGACTTTCATATCAACAGACATACTAGCTCCCCTCCTTCCACAGCCAGAGATACTGATTACAGAATCAAGACCTGAAAAAATGCAGTCAAGAGAGACATTTAGTTCACCCTTAAGTAGACATCACTGTTCGGTCAACACAAATTCCACTGACATAATGAACAAACTGTACCTTCTTGCCTAGATGTAGTCGTTCAGTACTACTTAGGGTATCAGAGAATCACAGAATGGTCAGGGTTGGAAGGGACCTTCGGAGGTCATCTAGTCCAACCCCCCTGCCAAAGAAGGTTCACCTACAGCAGGTCACACAGGACGGCGTCTAGGTGGATTTTGAATATCTCCAGAGAAGGAAATTCCACCACCTCTCTGGGCAGTCTGTTCCAGTGCTCTGTCATCCTCAGGGTAAAGAAGTTTTTCCTTATGTTCAGACGGAATTTCCTTTGTTCCAGTTCGTGCCTGTTGCCTCCTGTCCTGTTGCTGGCCACCACCAAAAAGAGTTTGGCCCCATCCTCTTGACACCCGTCCTTCAAATATTTATAAGCATTGATGACATCCCCTCTCACGTCTTCTCTTCTCCAGGCTAAACAGACCCAGGTCTATCAGCCTTTCCTCAGGAGACAGATGATCCAGTCCCTTGATCATCTTCTTAGCTGCACTCTCTTCAGTAGTTCCCCGTCTTTCTTGAACTGAGGAGCCCAGATGTGGCCACACCGGGGCAGAGTAGAGGGGAGGATAACCTCCCTTGACTGGCTGGTCACGCTCTTTCTAATGCACCCCAGGAGACCATTGGCCTTCTTGGCCACAAGGGCACATTGCTGGTTTGTGGTCAAGTTGTTGTCTACCTGTCCTGGTTTGAGGTAAAACAGACCAATAATCTGTTTTGTAACTTTACTTTTTAGTTAAGCTTCTTCTAACTAACTGAACTCTCTGAAATTAACAGCATATTTTGCAGACAGTATCTGCTTCCAGAGTGGTAAGACATGATTGTTTATAATTTATACCAAGCAATGGTATGCAGAGAGGGTCCTGCTTATCCTTATTGCTCTGACACCCAGGGCCAGCTGACTTTGTTATTGGCCCCGTTGGAGGGTCGGAAGCAGAAAAGCGCAGAGGGGTACCACCTATGGGGAGGAACGGACAGGACAGGAGACCCAAAACTGACCAACGGGGTATTCCATCCCATCTGCTCCATGCTCAGTATAAAAGCTGAGGATCAAAGAGTCAGCCCTCTTTCTTCAATGGACGGCATGGACAGACTCTGTCTGTTCGTCTGTCTTTGACCCCAATCAGTATGTTCCGGAATCCAGATCCGGAATCCAGTTCCTGTCCATCACTAAGTTCAGTCTGGGACTTCCCCAGTGCCTGCCGATGACATGATTGTCATCCTGGGAGCTCGGTACAGTTTTGTATATATTTCATTATACTATTTTTATTATTTTATTAATATTTTCATGAAAGTAGTTTAGTTTCTTTTTAAACTCATAAGACTCTCTTCTCGCTCATTCTTCTCTCCCTGAAGGGAGATGCTCTCCCTTCTCTAAATGGGAGAGAAATAAAAGAGAACTATCATCATTCACCTTAGTGGCCAGCTCAGCCCAAACCATGACACCACCAGGACTCTCAGTTCCCTCTCTGCAGAGCTGCTTTCCAGCAGGTCGACCCCTAACCTGGTGCATGGTGTTATTCTTCCCTAGGTGCAGGACCCTGCACTTGCCCTTGTTGAACTTCATTAGGTTCCTCTCCACCCAACTGTCCAGCCTGTCCCGGTCTTGCTGTGTGGTGGCACAGCCTTCTGGTGTGTCAGCCACTCCTCCCAGCTTTGTGCCATCAGCAAACTCGCTGTGGGTACACTCTGTCCTCTCGTCCAGGTCGTTGATGTTGTATGTTGAACAGGACTGGACCCTGTACTGACCCCTGGGGAACATCGCTAGTTACAGACCTCCAACTAGACTCTGTACGGCTGAGCACAAACCTCCGAGCTCTGCCATTCAGCCAGTTCTCAATCCACCCCACTGTCCACTCATCTAAACCATGTTTCCTAAGATAATCTTAGTATCCAAGACACCTACATGGCAGATGTGACCAAGGACCTCTTTGCTGGAATGGCATTGGCGAGTCAAATGGCACTAGATACCTACGCTTAGGCTATGTTTCCACACACTAATGATTAGACACCTACATCTCAAGTAAATATCTAACTCCAGGAATTTTGATTTGCAAGTCGATTTCAGCCTTCCAGGTTTTAAAATATGTGGTAAGTATGTTAATGTAAACGTCTGGAAAGAATTTGATGTGGCTGACTGTGTTGGCACAGACATGATTGAGAGACCAATGAAATTTTTTCCAGCACCTGCTCTGATGTTCTGAACAAAGCCAAGTCAGTGCCCACCAGATAAGGAAACATGACACATAAGGGGAAAGGTTTCACATTGAGCTTCTACCCTGAATGGGTAAGAACAAATCTCTTGTGTTCTGATCACTTCTGATGCAATTATTTGGAATTCAACAAGTTCACTGCTTATAAAACAATCGCCACTTGTGTGATCACGTTAATTCCCTCATCTCTGTATTGTATTTTTATGATGTTAATAATGCTTAAAAGGTGCAAGTATACCAGATCCACACAGACTTTGTATATTCTCCTTAATTTTTGTCTTGCCTTGGAAGTTTTTGTTTAGGAAATATGTAAATTGTTTGATGCCAAGTATATCAAAATTATATCTATGTTTAATCTGCATCGCCTTTGCTCATCTTTTCCATATTTTTGCCCATCTTCATTTCAGAATGAATTGCACTGTGTCCTAGACACAGCACCCATTATACTTTCATAAATTGAGAACACAGAATCAACCAATTTACAGACTCTAACGATCCATGGTCACTATAGTCTTTAGATGGCATGCGTTTTTGTAGGAACGATTGCGGACCAGAAGTCATGATTGGGAAATTGCAGTCAGACCAAAGTTCCCATGGGAAAGCCTTGATTCTGCTTATATGTTCTGCATTGCTTCATGTCAAGAACAATTTGAACTCAATAGATCCTTTACTTCCCCTTTTCTTGGAATCCACTACACTGAGTAACAACACTGAAATTTATCTGGTTTCTGTAATTCAAGTATTTTTTCCATTTTTTTTGGGTGGATTTTTTTTTTTTTGAGATCTCTATAAAGTTGCTTTTCAGATAAGCAATTTTGCCTTCCTGTGAATATTTTCCTTGTCCAGGAATGCACCGCCCCTGTTTACTTCCTGAAAACAAGTTAGAATAAAGTGCAGGACAGTACAGTAAAGAAACAGATGCACTAATAGCCACTGTTTTTTGCAGGGATGAGACCGTTTGAGCTAGGTATCAAGATTCTCTTTATAACCAATGAATAGAAGCAGCAGAGTGCTATTCATGTCATCCTAAGACAGGCAACTAAAATAATTTAGAAGGGTAGTAAAGTAAAAACACCTACTTTTTCTTCCTTAAATACGAATGGAACCTAGAGAGACTACTGCAGATGACAGATGTCTAAAGTTAGACAACGCGACTCTGTCCCAGGAGTTTCTCTACTCATTTGGTCAGCTTTCCATCAGGCAGTAAAAGCATTACAAAACTTTGGGTTTTATTTCCATTTCGATTTTTTTCCTCTATTCTTTTTTCCATCTTGTTTTAAATGCCAACATATGAAGTCTGGCATTTGTTCTTACTTTTATTTGGAATTTTTCCAACTGAGGTCCAACTCTCATGGGATTTCTGATACCAGAAATCTCTTTTCTCAATAATAACATAATGAAGAAAAAATATAACATATTGTTATAAAACCTTTCAAATAAGTACTGGTGACTAGGTGAAACGGATAAGGTAAGACTCATTTAGCTGAATACATTTAACAGTGGGATATAATCTTTCTAAAAGGTAGGCAACTCAACAGAATTACTCATTGTCTCCCAAGATGGGGGGAGTCAATGAAGAACACTCTTCTACACTATGATTCATGTGCTTCATTGTGGCAATTCAAAGAAATTAGGATGATATGATTTCCATCCAGGCTCAAAAGACTAGATCTCCTTTGACTGTAGAGAAGGCATAGGCTGTCTGGATTAAATGCAGATCAGTACATTGTACAATCTTGTAAGATGAAATTAATCTCACTTGTAATTCTAGTCATCCAAAAGTACGTATTTTTTGCCTACTATTCAAAAATCTGTTTTGTGATGTGTCCTTACATCAGCAGCCATCACGCTATTACTGGTAACTGCATATAGCCCTAGTGATGCCAGCGCGTAACATAACGAGCAAGTATCTCAAAATTGCTAAAGACTAATGAAAGAGAAACCAGTAGTGCTTGGTACAGAGAAATTACATGGAAGTGAGGGAGGAGGCATTTTTGAAGGGTGATTTAATAAAAGGTCAGGTGTCAGAAGCTACTGATTAAGCTATGCTTTAAATACTGTTTCCCCACGGAAATATATACAAATTTTGGATTTTAATTTTGTGCTGCACCATTCTCACAATAGATAAGGGGCTTTAATATGTACATACAGCACAGAGGTTGCTCCAGGTTGCTCAAAGCCCCATCCAGCCTGGCCTTGAACACCTCCAGGGACGGGGTCTCAACAACTTCTCTGGGCAACCTGTTCCAGTGCCTTACCACCCTTAAAGTGAAAAATGTCTTCCTAATATTTAATCTAAACCCACCCTCTTCCAGTTTAAAGCCATTCCCCCTTGTCCTATCACTGCATGTCCTTCCCCAGCTCTCCTGTAGGCCCCCTTTAGGTACTGGAAGGCTGCAATAAGGTCTCCCCAGAGCCTGCTCTTCTCCAGGCTGAACAACCCCAATTCTCTCAGCCTTTCCTCACAGGAGAGGTGCTCCAGCCCTCTGATCATCTTTGTGGCCCTAATGCCTCCACAATGTCCCAGAGAGTTTATACCTAATTCGTAACCCCTTGGTGCTCATGGTTAAGTGGACGAATTGTTCCTTTCGGGTCTGCTCTTGACTGGCCTGGCTAGACTATGATCTGCCACCATGCTGCCAAGTTAACCAACTTTGGAGGCTGTCAGTTTTCAAAGGCATCAAATAAACAGACAAAAGGAATAACGTATGAAGAAAAAAAAAGAAGGATGTTATTTTAAAAATTGTTCATAAACATTCAGAGAGAAGGAAAGCAGCTTAAATGGCTTTGCAGGCAGCCTTAGAATTCAATACAAATTTATCTAACAGCATTTCTGAGATTATTTTTATTTGTAAGGAGTAAATTTCCGAAGTCAGTAGTAAAAGCACCTGCTAAAGGGAATGGTGAATGGTCCAGAAATTCCCCAAAGGCAATAAAGGATTCCCACTAGAGACATCCTTTACTCCAGTTCTCTCATGCTTCAGCTATTTTCAGCTTGCAACTGAGATGATCTCGGTCCTTAGAAAGCATCTAATGGCCAATTCTATAGCACTAGCAAGAAATACAGGAGCCATTATATTTCCATTCTCCCAAGAGTCATGCCCTCTATATATAAGCCATGTGTCACCTCTTGAAGTAGATGGAACTATACTAGATATATTCACTAAGTTCATAGAATAGAAAGTTGAAAGGTCCTTCACCTTGTCAATTTTTGAAGGCATCATAAAAGCCCATTATTCAAGTTGGGAGCTGGACTATTGTCTGATAGCTCCAACTGTGGACGTAGATGCATAAATTGCATTCAACTGCATAAACTTAGCAAAATTGTTACCGTCTATAAACAAACTTGCATGGCAGGTGTTGATATTACAGAATTGAAAATATTACTTTAAATATTTTTCAGCCACTATACTACATAATAAGAGAGTGTTTTGCACTTTGGCATAAAGTAAGTAGCTGTGGGGTTCAAAGAGCATTGGGTTGATTGAAACATGCCCAACAAAAAAGTTGGATTTATTTCATTTTTTTTATCATTCCATACCATCTTGAAAAACCTGTATAGATTTGATTTCAGAAAAACTCCACTGACTGACTCTTTTGAAATTGGACCCGTCTTACTTGTATCTGATTTCAATTCTTAAATGAAGGAAAAAAAGGTGAAACCCCATATGAACTTTCTAACAAAAGATCAGTCGTCCAGCCACACTGATGTAACTGTGCCTCTAATTTAGCCTCCAGCTACGTACTCAGCTTCACAGTAACTGTCAGGCAGCCTGGATGTAAAAAGACTGCCGTTGCTTTTACCCACTAGGGAGAATAGAAGAGGTTGTCTTCCTCCAGAAAAAAAAACATGGTTTAGGCCAAATCCCACTGGGGACGTGGGGGACCCCAGATGGGACCGACAGATGCTCCCCTCTACCCCTCTTCGAAGAGAGAGGCAGAGGAGGAAAAAGAGACTTATGAGTTTAGAAGGAACTAAACTACTTTAATGAAATATTAATAATAAAATAAAAAGAAAATAATGAAATATATACAAAACCGTATCAAGCTCCCAGGATGACAATCACGACACCGGCTGGCACTGGGGCAGTCCCAGGCTGGACTCAGTGGCGGACGGGAACTGGATTCCGGATCTGCAGGCAGGATCGGGACCAACGGCAGACGAACAGTCCTCCTCAGATGTCGGCCATTGACCAAAGAAAAGAGAGAGCCAGAGCCAGTGCTCCCTGCTCCCCCCCCCTGCTCCCCCCCCTTGCTTTTTATACTGAGCATGATGCGGATGGGATGGAATACCCTGTTGGTCAGTTTTGGGTCACCTGTCCTGTCCGCTCCTCCCTGCAGGTGGGACCCCACTGTGTTTTTCTGCTTCCAACACTCCAATGTGGCAAATAACCAAGTTGGTTGGCCTTGGGTGTTATAGCGATAAGTATAAGCAAGAGCCTCTCCACATACCACGTCTGGACATCAGCCATAACATTGGTCTTATCACTCTGAGAGAGCGAACATTGTCTGCACAATATGCTGTTAATTTCAGCAGTTAGAAGAGGCCCAGCTAAGCAGCAAAGTTACTGAACAAAATTGGTCCTGTTTTACCTCAAACCAGGACAATAATGTTTCTGGCATTCTGTACACACACATGACCCCTACAACACTAAAACCAAAACAAGAATCCTGTGTACTTTTAGTCCCGTACAATAGCTGTCAGTGTCAGCAGGACTGAATCTATCTGCTGGCTGTTCATCGGCCAAACGGACGAACATGAAATAGCTACGTGGAGGTATAAGTCAGGATTGAAGCTAATCAGTACTTTAATACTGACCATGGTAATTTTGTTCAAATTAAGTGTAAGCAAATAAGAAATAATTACAGAATTGAAATTATTTTATCATACAACACAGATTTTTAATTATTCTCTATTCTACACTGGGAATTGTGGCTAATGAGTACATTTCCTTCTTTCAGACCATTTTACTGCTCTAGTATTATACTGGTCAGAAATCTTCAACGATCAAAAATTAACCCTGCTTCTCAAACTATTGCAAAGCTAAGTAAGCACTACTACATTTTGAATCTATTACATCAAAAATTATAATTATTTAAACTCAGGTGTTATGATTTTCAAAAACAAGCACAAATTTTAGATGATCAGCATGAAGCACTTTATCAGATTCAGCATCAAAGAAGTGCAATCACATTGCTACTTAAATTTCCTCTATAAGCATAAATAGAAGCGTCTTAATTTGCCTGTAAGACCTCTATAACTCCTAGTGACTCAACAATAAAAATGGCAAATGGTGTTCTGAAATTATATGTTTATTAAATATACATATGACCCCCATAAAGACACAGAATTAAATTCTGCATTGTCTTGTGTTAGTTGAACATCAGGAAATTACTTTAGATTAATACTGATTTAGTTATAGTTATTAAATATTTGCCACTACTCTGTATTTTACATCATACCATTTAGAAACAAACTCTTGGTATTGAATTGCTGCAAAAGAAACAGGCAAAGCGATATCAAATCTGATAGCACATAAAAATCAATGTCTTTCATGTAAGATGAGTGTATCTTCTTTCTTATTTACTATTCTGTGCAAACCATAATTAGTCAGTTCTCAATTAAACTTTAGCTTTAACCTCTGAACTTAATAAAGAATCTGAAAGATTGGCAGGAGTAAAATGAGTGCAAAGAAGGCACGGATTGACCAAAACAGAATTTAAAACTAAATTAAAATTTTAATAGATTTTAACACAGAATATACATCAAAACCCATTTAGATTTTGAACTGTATTCAAAGCGTAAACTGATTTGATTCATGCATATGAAACTGAAATGCTATTATGAAATAGAAATTGAAATGACATTAAATTTTCTGCATGTCTAACAAAAATAGTACTTTTGCAACAGTAGTAAGAACAGCTGGCCTCTGCAAAATATTCACGTAATTATCTGAGCAATACTGATTCCAAAACTGAAATTCAACAATCTACTTTCAAAGTTTTGAGGAAAATATTCAAATTACAGTCACTAAACTCAACAGGTAGTTAGGAACAGCAAAAATCAGTGATATGGTTTTCAGAACAATTTTATGAAACGTTTACAGAATCTGTAACTGCTTTCTAGACTATAAATACCTAATTCTAAAATATTTCCTCTTTTTTTTTGTGGCTACCGAATGTTAACAGGTTTTTAAAGAGTATGAAAAAGCACACATATAAATATAAATTGTACAAGTAATAGTAAATTACAAGTAATTATAAATAGTACAAGTTTGTGTAATCAGTGTTATCTTCAACACACTTTTTGGTAAATTTTATTCTTGCGCGCACTTTGTTTTGTTTTCTGAGAACAGACACCTTTTTTTCTGCTAATGTTTTGTTTAAAGTTAGTGTCATGTTATTTTTACTAAGTTCAGGAGACAGAAGTCTTCTGTTTATTTACAGAATAGACATAGCACAGAAGCTTCCTAGGCAAAGTTGACAGTTGCCCAGTGGATCTTTCAACCTCAGCCTTGGTTTGGAAGGACCTCTAGGGGTGAGAGGGTAACTCAGTGCTGAAGGACAAAACACTCTCAAGTACAACCTTTAATCTCTTTGTCCAAAGGAGTTTTACTATTAATCAGATGCCATCCTTAACGTAAAAGAAAAATGCACACCTCTTTATTCATATAGCCAAAAACCTAATTGATCACTACTAAAGTATTTACGATCATTATCATTCCAGGTGACCTTTCATTTTTTATTCTGTGGGCTAGTATATTCCTGTAATGCTGTATGTAAAGAGAGTCTAGTATTCACAGATATGATTACTTACAATTATATTAAAATTTGTGGTTTTCCATTTTCATGATACATGTGTCAGAGTACATTCCATGATATCCAAATATTCACACTAGAAGAACGTATCAGAAAATCTTAAACTGTACAAACATTGTAATATCAGAACTGGGCCTAGCAAATGAGTTCAGTGCTTTAGAAACACGGAAACCAGCAAATGCAAATAGAAGTGGAATAAAGGACCCTAGTTCTTTCCTTTTGGAAAATGAACTTCAACAACACAGTAACCATTTCTAAAATCTTGTAGTACTTACTTATAAGAGAATAAATATAAACTGAGATAAAGAGATGGATTACATGTTGTGGGCAATTTAATTTTTTCTTATCAGGCACTTCTACACCTCTTTAAAAGCAAACCAGAATTTACTAAAAATCTATGCAATAAAATTGGCATTCCTTATGGTATTTAATAATCTTTATGCAATTAATTAAGGATAACCCTTTTCCGACATGTTTCTCCTTCAATTCACCTTAAGCCTAAATATCACCCAAAAAAGATGAGACCAGCATTGCCTTAAGTATCTCTTAATAATAGTAGCATCACAAAGTAATGGAAAATGCAGAATGTAATGTAAATAAATACAGCATGACTTATAGGTACACAGAAAAAGCACTGATAGATGGCTGCCCTGCATCACATTTTGTTGAGAGGGAAGGATTTAGTTTAGACTCAATACAAACAATCCATTAGTCCAGTGCAATGATCCACTTCACAGAGAGGAGTAACGCATCTGTTTTCTAAAGCTAGCTACAGACATTCAAGACAGTTTTTCATTTGTGTCAGTCCTGACCCCACTGCCTTCACTCCATGTGGCTTGGGTAGTGTATCTGTATTGGGTAGTGTCCCAGGATGTTATCTCTGACAGCAGCCTAAGAGTGAACACTGCAGGGAACTGGCCAAATAGCGGAATACTTCTTCCATAGATAATGCTTCTACTCATGCACAAGCTGCAACAGTATCATTACATTTAACAGCCCTGAGGATCCTTCCATGAATTTGTCTTTGTATGACCCTATGCATTCAAATCACATAGCCTGTAACTTGTTTATATTGTTTTTTGTGTGATGTAATAAACCTCAGGCCAATTCACACCAAGATCAGACAACACTGTATTAACTGACCCAGCCATCATTTTAAGTAAAGTGGACACATTTCACTCCTTTACATTCACCGGGCATCTTGCTGTATATTAATAACGTTGACAAGAGTGTTCAATACGCTTTGAGGACAGCTAGGACACATCTCTAGCTTGTTCAGTCTAGATAGAAGATGTCAAAATATGTCCACATGAAAGATTGTGATGTGGCTTGGATTGGGTTAACACACCTTGACATGTGTGGCCAGCACGGTCAAATCAAGCTATTCATTTTCCCATTGTGCTGTCATGATCTCAACAGATATATAAAAGGAAAAAAAAGACACTTATTCGATGAATCTAACACTTGAAGGTTAGCAGTAACTAGTTTACTTATAGGAAAGAGATTGAAAGTCTATAATAAAGGTTTAGATCTACAATTTGATGCGATAACATTCAGATAGTTTGTTCAGACACACAGAATCACCGAATGGTCAGGGTTAGAAGGGACCTCTGGAGATCATCTAGTCCAACCCCCCTGCCAGAGCAGGGTCACCTACAGCAGGTTGCACAGGATGACATCCAGGTGGGTTTTGAATGTCTCCAGCGTGGGAGATTCCACACCTCTCTGGGCAGCCTGTTCCAGTGCTCTGCCACCCTCAAAGTAAAGAAGTTCCTCCTCATATTAAGGTGGAACTTCCTATGTTCAAGTTTGTGCCCATTACCTCTTGTTCTATGATTGGGTACCACTGAAAAAAGACTGTTCCTATCCCCCTGGTACTCTCTCTTTAAGTATTTATAAGTATTGATAAGATCCCCTCTCAGTCTTCTTTTTTCTAGACTAAAACGACCCAAGGCCCTCAGCCTTAAACACGGGTCATACTTGTCAAATTGTTCGCCTATAAATACAGACAGGAGCACTAAAGAATACTAACAGAAGATCTAACATAAAATAAAACATTGTATTTAAGGGTGCTGTATCAGGAACTCATAGTTAAATTTCAAAATGTTAAGCAAATAGTTTCTTTTTATAGAACCTGCTAATAAACCATTTGACATGGTATAAAAATTGAACGTTTTAACTCTGCGTAAAATCAATGCAAACTGTAGAAGCAGACAAGTTCTTTCATACCCTGAACAATATCAGTGAACTTGGCAGAGAAATAATAGATGATGTGTTTGTGGTATTTTTAAATAAGCTTTCTCATTTCAGCATATTTTCAGCATAAAAATTTGGTACCTATTAACAAATTGCCTGTTTAATGTTTGCTCACCAATCTCTGTAATTTAAACCTTCTCTAGAATACTCAAAACTGCCCAAAATAGATGCATATCTGAAGAGATATATGTCTGTGCGTATGCATATATATAAAGAAAATAAAGGTATAGAAATAAGTCCCCTTTGAAGTAAAGATACAAGTCCATACCCTAAAAGACAGCAAAAAAAGTGCAATAAATATTTAATTTGATCTATAATGGAAATTCATTCAGCAGTGAAGATGCAGGCACCAAACTGACAGCAGAGACACTTTCTACCTAATCCTTTAGCATTGTCTTCAGAGAAAGCGTACAGAAGAAAATTTAAAACTTATCATAAGAAAAGTATTTTGCCACTCTCCCTAAAATACGATGTTCTTAGTTACTGTAACTTTGAGGGCAACTACACACATCACCCACAAAGCATATTGTTGCATGATATTTTTGTGTCCAAAATATTTTGTATCCAAATACTTAGGATTTCATTTTTAGTTTTGTTGAAATTCTAGGTCAAATAGAAATGAACTATACTCATTTATGTTGAGTAAAGACTTCTTGTTTTGAGGTGCTACCACTGAGCACTAAGATCCGAATTCAAGAAAATATCTTTCTGTGTAACAGTTGGCTGATGCAGAATGTTAAATGCCTCCTGAAATCTCACAACTGAATGATACTTGCGTTTTTTATATTCTCCCATGAAGAGATGGATTTAAACACGTTTTCCCATTTCCCTTTTCAGATTTTATTCTGATAATTTTTGTCCTTTCTTTAACTGCAAAATATATAATATTTGCATGGGAACAGCTTATTTTCTGACAAGCCAGCACTATTGTATCCACTTTTCAACTTGTCAGCTTTAAGTTTAGGAAAGAATTACTGTCTTGACCCACTGAAATAAACAGTTTATGATCTTCAGGCAAAGAATATTGTCAAGCAATGACATTAGTACTGAAGAAAAACAGACAGGACCCTCAAGCCATGTTGCTTGAAATGCAGTAGGTGCTTGACTTTCCTCTTTCTCCCCCTGCACCATACTATGCATTTATTCTGTATACCTATATATATTCTATATATATTAGATACCTATTATATTTTATCTATTGTACTTTTGTTAATTACTTTTTCAGTACTTATTTTCCACATCTCTCTTCTGATTTTTATCCTTACTGGTTTATTATTTGCTCTTTTGCAGGCTTTTGTAAATGTTGCTACTACTTCCTATTTACAGCTTCTCTAGGTTCATTCCTGCAAGAATAGTCAAATTGCGTTTCATTCTTCTCCTTCAAATTACTAATGAATATGTCAAACAAGAACAGCTTTTCTATTATACTATTTCATCTGCTAATTAAGTACTTCTCACTACTTGAAATGTTACCTTTTGCTAAATTGAATTTTTAAGTCTTGACCCATTTTCACTCCACATGACAATGTCTGGGTTGAATCACAGTGTTTTAAAATGGCTGTTTTAGCAGTAATGTATGTGTGTCCCCAAGCTGTCCGATGATACCAACGTTTTATAATGTGTCTTCAGAAACGGGAAAACAACATGCTCTATCCATTTTCTTTGGGGATATTTAAAAGACATGTAGATGTAGTGCTGAGGGACATGATTTAGTAGTAACTTGGCAGTGTTAGGTTAACAGTTGGACTTGATGATCTTAGAGGTCTCTTCCAACCATAACGATTCTATGATTCTATTTTCAGCTACAGTAATGGCTGGGCTTTTAAATACAGAGAGATGGCAAGAAACGCATGTCTTAGCTAGAATGCCAGCCCATCTCTGCAAACCAGACAGAACAGGTCTGCTAGAGCTATTCCACACATACTAAAATCCAGAAAAACCCAACCAGCCAAGTATCTTTATTCATGAGAGGCCTTCATCTGTTCATGATAACAAGAGTTTTACTGACACTATGAGCTCATCCTTGTAAACAAAATCTTGCCCTGTTAGCCTCAGCAGAAAAAATAGATGGAAAAAGTACTTCCCTTAACAAAAAGAGCAAGAAATAGGATCTGCAAAGTGAACAAATTTGTTTTTCCATTTATACTGTATTTAAGATATCTTGATAGCTTTTTGAACCACTAGTTGCTAACACAATTTAGAATCCGATATAAGCTTGCAATAATTCCAATGACCTAAATTCATTCTATTTTACTTATAACTTAAACACATACCAGCAATCAAGTGGTGCATGTATTATTAACAGATTATTACAGTATTACGATTTGTTATAATAGAAACTTATGGAAATAAGACAATGAAAAACATACTGTGCATAAGCCCAGTAACAATGCAATATTAGAAATACAGATGTATTACTGCAATTACTAACTGTTTATAGCCTTGTGTTCCACAGTTACTGAATTCTACATTTGTGATTTTACGTTAGAAGACATTTGCAATCCAAGCATACAGCAATCAATGCTACCAAAAATTACTACAGATTTCCATTAATTCCGATGGAGTAAAACGGGAATTATTTTGAAGCAGAATGTCTGCTAGCCGTATTGAACACCAGCACCTAAATGAATTGAAAAAGTATTTTTCCTACCTTATAATCATCCTCATAGTCATTATATCCACAAGTACTTAAGATGTCAGGAAAAATATCTGACCATCCATTACTCGTACAATTTTTGCTAATATTTCCTGTAAAGCAAAATTTGAGAGTTTAAATCAGAAAGATTAAAAATTCTCCTCATCAATGAATCTTTAGACAACCTAACTTTGTCACTCTCTGTTAACATGCTGTATTTCCTAGTACTTCTGCTAAAGCAACCCAGCCATTTCCTTTCATGTCCTCTTCATTCATATTACAGCTACTTCTGTTACATCTGCAAAAGCCTGAAATATTTTGCTGTTTTATCTAAAGTATTCTGGAGGAAGCCTATCAGCTCATTCTATAAAGGGGATAATTTGTAGGTAAAGTAATTTGACAGAAAAGTAATTTAAGTGAAAGTTGTTCTAACCTCCAATTTAAGCTTTTCTGAGAACACAATACCAAATGATCTACTGAAGAGTTAAAAAAGCTCTTAGATATTATGGTGATGAATTACTGCTACAGCAAATGTTGGTAGAGCTGGTAATGCACTTTAAAGCCAAATTATGTGACTGGTTGAAGAACGAGGAAATAAATATGCATGCTGAATCTCACTCTTTGAAACAATCACTGAAACAAGGTAGTCCAAAGAACGTACCGAAGATGTGTAAGTGTAGTTGGAAAGGAATTTTGAACGTATATTAATTTCAGAAAGGATTTTTTTGGTTGGAAGTGAGCAAAGAACTTGACTCTTTTCCCAGATGAAGTCACGGAGATGCAATGGGGGCAACCCATGATTCTACTTCTTAATCTAATTAATATGAACTGATGTTCATGCAATATGGAACTGCTTCAATAGGAGAAAACTGAAGACTCTGATGTCAGAATAAAGAATAGTTATGAAAATTATTGTTACTCTTACAATGTTAAATCATAAGCAACTACTCCTCACCTTTTTTTACCAGCAATTTTTATGTTCATTATACTTGAAATGTGTAATACAACATTGCTTTGGTTTGGAGTTTACCACTGGTCTTCAACTGATGTAACGATGCCTGTTTTTCACCGCACAAGAACAAATTTATGTGTCACAGACCAGCTTTGGCCAAGAATAACCAAACGAGTTTATGTATACTCCAAACTAAAGCTTTTGTGATTTTTATCTTGCTGATTGGTTACTGGAATTTATGCTCTGTATAAAGTCTTCAGCGGAAAGTTGTAAATATCCTACAAATGGTTGACCAACCAACAACCAAATCTTTCTAGCTTATAACAAGGACTTGACCTCAAACCACAGTGTCTCCTCAAACAACAGGACCACTTCTGCCATTTGGCATAGACATGGCATTTTTCAAAGAAAATGTAACCTATTTATACACTCTGAAGAGTCTTCACTTTAAAAGTACATCAAGCTTCTCTGACTAGGCAGAGGAATGTGTTAACAGAACCACAAATTACGTCAAAGCCAGTTTTGCAAGAAAAAGACTCTATGTACTCAAGATGCTGAAGTATTTTCTACTATGAGCACTGTAAGACCTTCTAACTTAAAGACAGTTCAGCAATGTTCTACGGAAGCCATTGTTTATTTCTACACCATCATTCCATGCAATTAAATATTTCAGACAGCAATCTCATTTAAAAACCTGTAACTTGACACATATATTTGAGTAAAAAAATCACAGAATAATTCTCTGATAGTCATATACTTGCATCGTCATGTACAGAAAAAAACATTACAGGATAAATATGATTGCTTTTACAGTAAAAACATATAATATAAAGTTACTAATATTCAATAGAGAATTATTTATGTGGTATATGCTTAAACTATAACCTTGACCATCACAGAAGAAATTAAGAGCCAGTTCTCCAAAAGTTGTAAAGATAAGACAACTACTTTTTTTAATTCACAATTTAAATTAAGAAATACTTTAAAGAATGATGGTATTTAAAAGCCTACTTATGATTTGGAATACTTCCACAAAAAATAAGGTACTCTAGACCACCTTGTAGTAGAATTTTAATTCCGCCTAAACCCTGGAAAAACTAAAACATACTTCTCACAAATCTGGCTAAATAAAAAGCATTAGATTTCTTGTTTAAAAATATTTGTATAAATTACTGCCATAAGAATCAAATGAATTTGAAATGTGCTGCATACGAATTAAATAAATGACATATTCAAATTTTAAAGGTGCTGAGATACTTAGTTAGATCTTAATAGAATCAACCATGCAAGATATTTGCTGTCTTACATCAGAAGGAAGAAATTATAGAAAGACAAGATTTAAAAAATCCTCTTAATTGAACAGGTACCTCTAAAAAAACACCCTTTAAATTCCAAAAGCAAGAAGTAAACAGGTAGCCATGAAAAAAGCTGTATACAGGAAAATTATAGCAAACTATAAAAAGGAAGTGATTTTTTCAGTCTTGGTGATCCCGTGCCCAAGTGAGATTGACCTGTAACGCATTGTGAAGGTTTCAGACTTAAATATCTATTGCAGTTGTTTTATAGGAAAATTAAAATATTATTGTAATATAAGATATAACAGTTGTTAAATATCAAACATTCAAACTCCACAGAGAGCGTGCATGCTCTAGCTTTTGGCAAATAGACAGAAGCAGTGTGATTTAATTCAGATATTGAATTTTTCATACTTATTAGTTTGCCTTGTCTCATGACAACACCTTAATATCTTCACTTGAGTCATTTGAATACTTTCATAGATTTCACAAGATTCAGTGAAGATTATACATACTTTCCCTTTTATAAACTGTTTAGACTACCCATGATAAACTAATCAAGATTCACCAGCTCCAGAAATGAAAACCTTTGCTCATCTGTGGAATGTTTTAGTTATTTGTTTTTTACTGGAACAAGACTGGAACAACAGTTTTGAGAATAAAGGTATTTTAGTCATACCCCGAGTTAGTCTGTGTTAAAAGTAATATTGTTAAAAAGCTCCCTACAGAGACCTCAAAAGCAGAATTAAATCACTGTGATGTTCTGCATACTTCACTAGCTCTTCATGACAAAGGTTTCTCACCTGAGCAACGGGGATAAGAATTTTGTTGCTGCATTTTGAGATACGTATGTGAAATACTGTGTGTGCATCCTCTATTTTTAAAACCCCACTAAGAAGCCAAAGTGCAAAATTACACCACAGTATGATATATTGAGAAGACGGTGCAGAAGACAGTAGACTTGAAATAGTTAAATGTTTCAGCAGTCTGAGACACTGATGAGCTCTTTTCAAGTTCCACTAAAAAGCAGAATAAAAGGTTTCATAATAACTACCTTAAATTGCAGTAGTGATAATTTTTAGGCATTGTGTGTTAATGTTGGCTCGTTATTCTCATGAAGGCACGGTAGAGCTCTCCTCATAAGCACGGAAGGAACAACCAGCATGGGATCTGCTGGCAACTATTAAGTATGTCAGTCAGGCCCAGCTGCCTTAATAATTAACATAAATAGGTCAAAAAGAGCAAGCAATGTCTTCAGTCTTGATGAGTGTGACTATATCAGAATACATATTTAGTATTTGACTCAAAGACCACCATATGGATGACAACGACAATTATTTGGTCTTTTCATGATGTATCATGAACAACTCTGTTAAGAATCTATTATGTTAACTATTTAAAAAGAAAATAAAAACCTTAAACTGCAACCCCTCCCCATTTTTAGCATATTATGTTATAAAATACCAAAGAGAAGCCAGCAAAAAAACACCTTAAAATTAAATACCTGGTTTGCCAGAAAAAAGGCTAAATACTTTTGGACAAGGGACAGTGACAGTCTCTCCAATCTTCGCAGGACGCCAACAGGTGATGTTATCCCAGACTCCAATACATCCTGAAACAAAACCAGCAGTAACAGACTTGAAGGTTCAGTCTGGTCCAAATCACCCTTCTGTATTTACCTTATAAAATCACCCTTCTGTATTTACCTTATAAAATCACCCTTCTGTATTTACCTTATAAAGACATGAAGGAAGCTTTGGTTAAGTAGTTCAAGAAAGATTAGATTCTTTCAAGAAAGTTGCAAAGACAGTACTTGGTATGCAAATGTTGAGGGAATCATAAGAGTCTGTTAATTAACCAGCTTATTTTTATGTCAGTTAATACATTGTTTGCAAAATGTCTCATAAAAATGATGTCATTTTGATGGGATCACGCGAAGAAAAGCAAAGAAAATGTTAAAAAAGTAAAAGTAGATCATTGGACTCAGCATCACAAATACAATGGGAGCACACCATGACTGGACAATTTTTGGAACAAAGGGCATGGACTAACAAAATCATATCTCCTAAACTAAACAACAGTGATTTAAACAAAGAATGTTTCTGTACATTTATTTCAGGAAAGGGGGTCATAAAATATTATAGGCATGTTTTACAGTAGCAGAAGTAACAACTTGTTACTGTTTTGCTGATGCTGATGTCTCTACAGATGTGGCTCAAAAGTAGTATCTTGTGAATGAGAATAAATCTTCCTATAGCCTGCTATGGGCACTTGGAACAAGCATGCTCTATTTGTTTAAAGGTGACTACCTATAATGCAGGCTTTCTAAGCTAAGTGAAGAGTTATGAAGGTTTCTGTATATAAGCCTTATGAAGAATTATGAGTACAAAGTAAGGACATGTTACTCATCTCAGTTCAAGAGCTCTCAAAAAAAAACCAAGATCATGTGCAAAATTCTGGGCATTTATGTCTTCAAATAAGGCAACTGACAATCAACAATTTAAATTTGTAATTAATGCTAAAGAGAGGAGAAAAACCTTTTATCCTACCAGTATTATTAGAAAGTATAAGGGACAGTTTGTTCCCTTTAGGAGAAAACATGAAACTTGGAGCAGGAACTACTCACACCCATGTATAACACTATTCTTCAGAATATTTATAGTATTAGCAATTCCCTACTCATTTACTCTGTGCTAGTGGGGTCATGGCCAAAATCAAGCCACCTGACTTAAATGAAGCTGGAAGAGGAACATTTAAAAGTTCTATATTGGCATCCTACTTTCAAAGTTTAAGTTACTTTCAAAGTATATGTAAACTAGGCAACCCAAGAACGTTACAGAACTGGCAGTTGGATTCACCCCTGGGGGTATGTCCTAGCTGCAGCTTGAAAGAGAGCCAGAGGCATAGCATTCCCGTGAGCCTTGCTTTCCTTTGGAAGACAACTAAGTGTGATAGTCAGGAGGGAGCCTCAGTGCTGTACCAAGAATAGGGTTTGGAGATGAAAAAAGCAGATGAGAGGAGGATTATGGGCTAAATTCTGCATTTGGTCACCAATCGTGTAGAGTCATCTTTATGCAGTTTCCCAAGGAAATGCTATTCTCCAGAGGAGTCAGTTTTTCATGGGCACTGGGTCTTTCTTCACTCCTCCTAGGATTATGCAGCTCTGAATGCAGCATCTGTTCTATTTTCAGAAAGATGATGTCAAAAATAAGGGATTACTAATGGAAACACTTAACAAAGTTTATCTGTGTGGGTAGATAAAATGTAATGCCTTATTCTCCACTGCCTTGTATGCTGTATCAACCTCCCCAGAGGTATGCAACAAATGTATTATTGTTCATTACCTCACACACTCACCCATACTCACTTCAATGCCTTTTCCAGTCAAGCACCAAAAATCTCCAAAGAGATTTGGAGATTCCAAATATCCAATCTATCACAACCTCTCTGGGCAACCTGCACACACACAACTTCCTCCATGAAGCATTTTGCCATGCATCTAAATAGGATTTCCCTTTCT
The DNA here is from genome assembly GCA_013398815.1 of Ibidorhyncha struthersii. Lineage (NCBI taxonomy): Eukaryota > Metazoa > Chordata > Aves > Charadriiformes > Charadriidae > Ibidorhyncha > Ibidorhyncha struthersii. Next base: position 608,851 of record VZSZ01000142.1, on the reverse strand, counting down.
GCAGGTTGCTTCCATTGCTTCTTGTGCTTTTTGTTTGTTTGCGGTTTTTTTTCTGTTCACATCTGAGAAGAGTCTGGCTTCACCTTTATAAGCCCATTAGGTAGATGAAGACAGCAATCAGGTTGCTATTCTCCAAGCTGAACAAATTCAGCTTTCAGTCAATTGTTACATGCTGCATATTGTAGTGCCATCTCCATACCCTCTGCTGAGACAATTAATGGCTTTCCTGTACACGGGAGCCCAAAACTGGGCACAATACTCTGCTGAGAGTCTCAAAAGAGCCAAATAGAGACAGACAATTATTTCTCTTGATCTACCAATTTGCTAAAGTAGCACAGTATATGGTTAAACCTTATCTCCATAAGGGTGCACTCCTGACTCACGTTTAAATTAATATATTTTTAAAGCAAACACTTAAAATGAGTCAGAAGAATTTAATCCTAAAAAATACTTATTTCTTCTCAAGAAACTCTGAAGTTGTTAATCCAGTTGCAGAATTTAGACTGTAGATAGCTGTCTTTAATCAATCCCTCCCTTATTTGCTTAATAGCATGTCACTAACCTCAGCTGGTTCAATTCTCCAGTTACCTGAAGAGGACTAATTGTTTTGGTTCCTTTAGTAACTTTGACTCCTAGACCAATATGCCAAATTCCTTCTTTTAGCCTTACCTTAGCGTAAGGGAGATTTACTTAGGACAAGGAACTGTAAGAGTGGCATTCTTTTTATCTGTATTCCACAGTCGACTGAGAAGTTCCTGTTCCCATTGACAATTCACTTTTTCAGGTTTCTGGTCCTTACCTTTTGAATGAGTGTTTTTAGCAACAGACTCAGAATGTAATACTCTTTGAACTCCGCAATCATTCCTTTTTTCCTGATGATCATGCAGAGTTTGTCCTTTCTAGTGCATCTGCCCCTACAGTGGGTTTATAAATTTCTTTAAGAACTAACTCGTGAGTTTTATCTACGCTCTGTTTTACCTGACTACCTTCTACTCCCTCCAGCACTTGTGGTTTTTCTTTTACCATTAGTAATGATATCTCTGAGGTGATGTTGACTTGGCCATTTATATATAATTTAACAGGTTTACATCTGAGCAAGTCATCTTCATACCCTTTGAAGTCAATGGTACTTAAACATGCTTAGGTGCTTCCTGAGTTGCAGTACTAGATGAAAATCAAGTCCTACATCTCTATGAAGCAACATCAGGGCTTATGCAAAGTAAAAGAATATTTACTTCAGCCAATTGAGGTCATGCTTCCTTCCCAATTGATTTTAAGCCAGAAACAACATCAACAACGTGACATACAAGAAAGACAAAGAAACTATTTTCTTCATCTGCCAGCACTCAGAACTATAGTGACAAAATGCAACTCTTTTGGCTTTGATGGATGTACTGCCTGAGCCAGCATAAACAAGCCCTGGAGTACACAAGAATAATTAGCATCTTGTGCGACTTCAGACCTTTTTAGTTCATCCCCATTTCCACTAACAAGTGAGAGCCAGATGAATCATGAAAGTATTCATGCACACCCATAAAAGCTGACAACTTTCACAAATTTCCCTTTTGTTCAGTATACTCTCTGTAAAATGGTGGATTTGCTACAGTAATCTGCAAACAGTTCAGAGGCCTTTATAAATTTTTGCTACACTGCTATATGGACTGAGCTATGGTTTTGCTAAAGAGGCAGCTGAACAACATGGACTTCAGAGCTCCATTAGTACCTTTTCCACAAAAAAAAACAAACCACAAAACTGTTGTTCAAGCTTCACTTGCACGAAATATTGTACAGAAAAACTGAGGTCCAAGTCCTATTCCCACCAAAATCAATCAGCACAATTTGCATCAGATCTCAAAGCTAGCTTGCAGGAAGGAAAATCCGTATACAAGTTTTTGACATTCAAAATATTACAGGTAACTAATGTTTTCTGGGGAACCTATTTTTTATGTCAGTTTTTCTTCAGTATTTTAGGGCTTTAAGGCATCTACAGCACAGGAGAGAATGATACTTTTTCAGACGCCTTAAATCAAATAGATGAAATAACACAAAAGATGTATTTCCTACATCTGGACTACATTCAGGTGCCTCAACAATCATGAGAATGAAACTTGAGTAACTGTCATCAGAATTCCAAGAAGAACATTAAGCTTCAATTTATCTATATATACAAGTTTATTGTGTAACCTGAGAAAACTGCTGAAATGTCCTAGTGGCATTTATAGAATCACAGAATAGACTCAGAGTCGTCTAGGTTGGAAGGGACCTTCAAGATCACGGAGTCCAACCATCAACCTAACACTGCCAAAACCCACCACTAAACCATGTCTGTAAGCACCACGACTACCTGTCTTTTAAATACCTCCAGGGATGGCAATTCAGACACTTCCCTGGGCAGCCTGTTCCAATGATTGATAACCCTTTCGGGGAAGAAATTTTTCCTAATATCCATCCTAACCCCCCCCCGGTGTAACTTGAGGCTGTTTCCTCTTGTCCTATTGCTTGTTACTTGGGAGAAGAGACCGATGCCCACCTCACTACAACCTCCTTTCAGGTAGCTGTAGAGAGCAATAAGGTCTCCCCTCAGCCTCCTTTTCTCCAGGATAAACAACCGCAGTTCCCTCAGCTGCTCCTCATCAGACTTGTGCTCCAGACCCCTCACCAGCTTCACTGCCCTTCTCTGGACATGCTCCAGCACCTCAGTGTCTTTCCTGTAGTGAGGGGCCCAAAACTGAACACAGTACTCAAGGTGGGGTCTCAACAGTGCCAAGTACAGGGGGATGATCACTTCCCGAGTCCTGCTCACCACACTATTCCTGACACAGGCCAGGATGCTGCTGGCCTTTTTGGCCACCTGGGCACACTGCTAGCGCATATTCAGCCAGCTGTCCACCAACATCCCTAGGTCCTTTTCTGCCAGGCAGCTTTCCAGCCACTCTTCCCCAAGCCCATAGCACTGCATGGGGTTGTTGTGACCCAAGTGCAGGACTCAGCACTTGGCCTTGTTGAACCTCATACCATCGGCCTTGGCCCATCAATCCTGTCCAGATCCCTCTGGAGAGCCATCCTACCCTCAAGCAGGTCAACACTCCTGCCCAACTTGGTCTCATCTGCAAACTTACTGAGGGTGCGCTCAATCTCCTCGTGCAGGTCATTGATAAAGATACTAAAGAGAACTGGTCCCAGTACTGAGCCCTGGGGAACACCACTTGTGACCGGATGCCAACTGGATTTAACTCCATTCACTGCTCTTTGGGCCTGGCCATCCAGCCAGTTTATTACACAGCAAAGCATACACCCATCCAGGCCATGAGCAGCCCGCTTCTCCAGGAGAATGGTGTGGGAGACAGTGTTGAAGGCTTTACTAAAGTCCAGGTAAACTACACCCACAGCCTTTCCCTCCTCCACTAAGCGGGTCACCTGAATGACTACAGTGGGTTTCTGAAAACTGATCTAGGGCTGAATGCTGAAATGCTGGTGTTACTGGTGTGCTGCCAGGGGCTGTTAGAAGTAGAACTGTTAAACAACGTGCACTTTTCTGGGCTTTCAAGTCACACCTTTCCTCATTTGCCCCTCCTCCTATTACCACAGATTTTGGACAATATTGCAGTCATAGATCTTTTTCTTCTCCTAGCAAAACACACTCTTATGCAGAGTGTGGGATACAATTAACAAGTCCATTCTCACTACACATGCATCAATTTGTCTCTGCCATCCCAACGACATATCTCTACAGCGTGAGCTTAACTGTGTACAATTGAAACTAGCAATTAATCTCCCACTGATCTTGGAAATTCAAGATGTGGCACAACTAGAGACCTTGGTGAGTTTCACAGGTCTTCAAACAGACATTGCTGTTTACCCACCATATTATCCTTTTACAACAACAGTAACATATGCAATATTGTTAGAGGCTGACAGAGCATGATTCACTTCATCCTAAAACACATGAAAACAGGCCAGATTAATTGCTTCCCAAAATTGCCTGTTTCTCCCCAGTGGCTACAGAGAGTATACAGTAGTATAAATACCTACACTGTTGGAAAATGAAGGTACGATAAATGCTTTGTTAAATGTGTCTCTTTCTGCACATAGAGTATCTAGCATGATCAAGCTTGATATTCTACTCTCTACTCACTTAATGCTCAACTACTCTCTGTCCAGCCATTAATTCATTCAGTGTTAAGATTTCTGGACTGTCATCCATCACTGCCACATTTCATAAAATCATTATGTATGCTATTATTCTCTGGAAGTTTTACCCATGTCCTGCATATGTAAGCCTGTTTCCTACTATCTCCAAAGGTTATTAATCAATTAATAAGGATACTTATTTGTAGCTTTAAATAAGGTTTTATTTCTAGTTCTTTACAATTCTACCAGTAATTCTACAGAAAATATCTCACATTTTAAATACAAATTAAATTGCTCCAATATTGATTTTCATGGCTGCAATCTTCTTTATTTATGCTAGTAAAAAAAAAAAATTATTCTAAGTACCCGAAAGTATTTTAAAGTACATTTATATCCTTTTATGTTCATTCCGTGATTTAGTTTCTGTTTGCATCCAGCTTCAATACTCAAGCCATGAATGTTTTTGTCATTTCACCCTGATATGTACACATATAAAACCAGTTCAGCTCTTGATCTGTCCCACCTCCTCAATTTTCCTGTGCATCTCTACTACTATACTCTTTACCTATTTCTTTATCTATTAATAAAGCTAGCAAAGAAAAAAAATGGATTCTTCATCTCTGTTTCTGTGGTGTGTAGAAGAACTCCCCTGCACCCTACGTGTAAAAATCTCTTTTAGATCTCTTCATTTACATCACTTATTTCTCTGGTGTGTCATTTGCAGCATATCCAAAGAAACAACGAATCTTCCCAGAAAACCTTTGCTCAATGACTTGCTCAAAAGTGTGGCCATGGTGTCACTCCTCTACTGCTCTTGCCTCCTGTTCCTCTAGATGATATTACAGATGCTATTCTTAGTTTCAATGAGATCACTTACTTTATTTGAATGTTTGTTCTTTAATGCTTCTGATGCATTTGCAAATACTTTACAATGAAAGGAAACACAATATAGTATAAACTATGTTTTGTTTCTCATTTTTTTTCAGCTTACATAAGTATTGCTACCACTTTCTGCATCTTGCTATCTGAGATCCAGTTTTTGAGCCACAAGTTTGCTTACCTACATGCACTTCTTCATCTATAAAAATGTGTAACACTGAGTTTGTACTGGAAAGTTTTGTTTATATATGCATTTTATCCACATATTAACCACTAGGTGGCACTTTGCATTTGGATTTCAAAAATTGCCAATTCAAAAGAGGTTTAGCATTTTTTAAACTGTCTAGGTGTGCATGACACATGAAACAAAGAGAGTGCTTTGAAAATCATCCAGAAAGTTGTCAGCTAGGCCAGGGTTTATTTTTTGAACCGGGAAACATTTTGATTTTTGTACTTGACAAAGCAGAAGCAATCTCACCTCTTATGGGCAATGTTTTCTAGACTGTAAGGTCTGAACGCTGCAGCACGTAATTTAGGCCACATGAGAATTTATGAACATATACGGGCTGAAATTCTTTCTGCACTTTCACACAAGTAATAAGAAAGGAAAAGATGGTGCTAGACAAACAGCATGCTAGCAAACTGGAAGCAAAGCACACACACCAGAACTGCTTAAAGCTGCAACAGGAGCAAGACAGTAGCAAAAATACTGTTGCTCCAAGCTACTTTGCTAAAGTTATTTGCCGTCTACTTTTGTCAGGGCACTGAGTGCACTAATAGGCCTGAATGGCCCTGCCCAGCCTCATGCCCCAGCCCAGGGTCCCCTCCGAACTCAGGTCTGGGCCTTCAGCGATGCTGTGACTGCACCTGACTTCAGCTTCACCCCAGTGGTGCCTGTGCCCGCCTCTGCCTGGGCCTGACCCACCGCTGCGGCCCTGCCCTGCCATTCCAGGGCTGTGTTGGGCCCTGGTTCCCAGCACCAGGCCAGATCCTGACCCCACACCGGCAGGCTAATGTCCTTGGCTGTCCCTGATCCCAGGGAGGTGCCCCGGGCTGGGTCTGTCCCCGCTGTCCCCCCACCTTTCCTGGCTCCCAGGGGCCCCCAATGCCCTTCCGCAAGGAGTCGCAGCCTGCGATCCTGCGAAAGGAGAACACTGGCTGCAGAACGGTCAAGAAGCAGCTCCAATACGCTTATGCTGCACTAAAGCACTGTTGTGAAACTGTACAGAGTGTATACAAGGTCTGATGATTCAGAAATACCGAGGAAATGCAAATATAAACTTTTTAAATTACTGGTCAACACAAACTACTCATACGCGGGCAAGTAGAATTTGGAAAGGCTACAGTATACATCAGATTTAACTAGTTAAATAGAATGACGAAACCAGTACAGTTTCTCTCATCTGCACCTTAAATGTTTGCAGTTTAGGTTTTCAAAAGCCAGTCCTGTTACCAGGCATGGCAAAAATACTGTTCCTGAGATTTTTAGAGTACTGGCTTTCACTAAATGAAATGTTTCAGAAGAAATTACTTATTTCCGTTCTGAAAAACACTTTCCCATTACAGAATCAAAACTCTACAAGCCAATTTTGTTTTTTAATGTAATTCACAAATTTTAGAGTACTGTAAGGAAATATGGAAGTTGCCAGCTAAAAACTTTGAAAAAAAACCCACAACCTTCTGAAAAAGAAAACACATTTCCATCCAAATTTTCTACCAAGTAAATCCTGCTTTCCAATTACTTAAAATGTTATTTGGAGATAACAGCCTCTATTTTTGTATAACTGGACAGCACTCTAATCTTACCGTAAGAACACCATTTTCTATTGTACTGGAAAGATATTCATGGATGTATATTCAAAGCTCTAAGCTCTTAATCTTCACGTTGCCCCAATTTAGACATGCTGTATATTATTCATAAAATACCATTAAATATCAACCTCCTGTTCATATAAAACTCGGCACAAAATATTAAAAGTCTCTGTAAAGTATTGGGATGATATATTTCTGTTAGTTTGGATTATGCCTAACCCATGTGCTATTCCTTGTATTAGGTGGAGCTTTTTTAGTACTTTGGTATTCAAGATTTCCTCCTTGTGGTATTTGAACTTTGGATGTCATGGAGAGTAGACTGCCATGGCCACAGCTGTCTACCAGGATTCACGCGCAAAACTATGCAGGGCAGTATTTCTTTCAGAATCCTCTGAAAAACACAATAAATTCACTTATGGCTGTGCATTTTCCTTTTTCAGGGCTCCAAATGCCATTTATTAATGTCTACTGCTAAATTTCTATTTATGTTTTTTGGGGGTAGAAATTTCAGACCTTCAAAATTGTAGAATGTATCTGTGGCCACATGTTGCCTCTCTTCTTTCCAAAAGAGTTGATTATAGTTACTCTTAGTAACCTTCATTATGAGAGATTTTTCAATGAGGCTGATCAGGACATTTTCTTGGTCTTCACCATTTACTTCCTGTTGGTTATTTTTCAGTAGGCAGCTCCTTTCATTCAAGGTTCTTTCTCACCTACCACCCAGCCTCCTCAAAAGATGAGCCGCCTCTGCCTCTCTTCTGCCCTCAAATAATTAAGTATGGCTTTCAAAAAGCCTAACCATTGTCAACACCATAAGGATGATCAGTTTTATGTGGTGTCATTAACAACGACACTTCAATTAATGGAAGCCAAAATAGACAAACACTCAAAGCAGCCCCTTCAGCTCCCCTCATAAAAAAAAAAAAATATATGTGAAGCAGAAAGTAGCAGCATGTGTGTACTACAGCTAGAAAAGCAGCAGCACAGAGATTCAAGAAAGCTAAAGTCATCCTGCCAAGAGCTACTGGTGCTGCATGAAAGGATCCCACTATTTCATTTAGTTCTACTACTCTATTTAATGCTACTTCAGATCACTCTAAACAACACTGCAATCTGAACTACTGGCTTATTTTACAGAGAAAATAGCTGCAAAACCAAACAAAAGCTAATGGAAGACCTTGATGAGATTGGGAGGATTAAGAAAGGGAAAACCTTGAAGAGATTCCTTTTCACTTAGCAAAAGAAAGGCGTCATCTGGCTTTGTGTAAGTCTTATATTTACTGATGTAGAGGAGAGAGTGATCGTCAGGTTGGCTTAGTTATACTCACACTCAGTCCTTCTTTTGCACAATACAGAGATATGTATGTGTGGGTTTGGAATGCAAAACAGACACCTTTCTTACTGGGGAAATAAGTTTAACAGCAGAGGTTAGTTGGGTAAACTAACTTTTTGACAACTTGCCATAGGTCCAACATTTGAATATTCATCCCACTGTTCTGCAGAGCTTTCAGAAAGATCTGCTCTGTTTCATCCATAACATTATCAGCTCAGTGCTGAAATCACTGGGTGAAATTCTACTGACGGTGTTAATTCAGGAGATTAGATTACATAGTGACATTGGTCCCTCTTGCTTTCAATTTATGAATGAGAGTATCATTTTGGTAGTCCTGTCTGTTTTAATTTCCCATTACTAGCTGCATTATGAAGCCTCTCTTTGAGAGGTTTATGAAATTCTTTCCAAAGCCATTTCTCTTTCCATCTACATCCCTTCCTCAAAGTTAAGATGCCATATCTAAAATCAAAAATGTTGTCTGACATATGGGTCTCACAAAAACACATTTTGGAAAGCAAGAGCCGAAAAGACTCATTTAACTGTGCAGCCACTCAGTCCAAAATGAAAAGACCCAAACCCCACACTTCATTTTTCATAACGAGCTATTTTTAGAACTTTTTATTGTAGAACCCTGTTATAAAGTCTACTGACAGTTTTAACATTTTTTACCATAAGATTTCACTTTTCATTTAAAGGAAATGAATCAATTACCTTATAAGGTAAAATTCTAAATATTGAATAAAGACAGAAATTTGCAGTTGGCCATTTCTTGTGTATTTTCAATCACTTTTATTGGGAGCTTTCTATTATTTTTTAAGAACACAAGTCATGGGTAGTAGGTAAAAGATAAATCAGTGTTTTCCCATAGGGATCTCAAAACCTGTAGCTATTATAAACTATTTAAAACGGCATTAATCTGCCCTCCAAAAATGAGAGTGCAAAAAGGAAAAAAAAAAATACTCTCCTAGGCTTCCAGCTAAGGTGCATGCATACCCCAGGTGTCAAATTATAGGAGGAAAGACAAAAACAAACACGGATTGAAGCTAATGCAGCCTTCATAAAATAAACAGATTTGCTAGAGAGCACTACAGAGTGGAAGGCACTTCCACAGATCTTTGGAAAGTGACTTTCTTCCCTAAATGCAGCGTAATGCTCTCAACTAATGGAAGAGTATGTACTAATGCCTGAAAATCCCCCAAAGGGTGCAAAACAGGAGGTCCGGATTGCTGACTAACAGTTTGACGTTGGCAAATGAGCAGAATTTAGACAAACTGGGTCCTTAGCATTGAACAAAGGATATTTACACAGTATTTATACAGTGTTTCCTTGCAAAACACACTACTGCTTTATTAAGCCATGACGTAAGCCAGTCCTTCATAGACAATGATTTTAGGTGCACTACAAAAACTAATCAGCAGAACTCAGCCACCTGTGTTATAAGGCAGTGCAGGTTAGATTACTATAACATCATTTTATTATGTAAAAAAAAAAAACCCAAACCACAATCGCGGCCATCTAGGCCAAAGGAGAAACTCCCTGTCCCATAAAATTCAGATCCTCCAAAATTCAGTAGCTGTGCATGCCACTCAAGTTCTGAAGCATGTTACACAGAGGTGCGAAGGCTTCTCAGATGCCCAAGAAGTTAATGAAAATATTCCCACTGATTTTGACAATGGAGGCCCAATCCTCCAGTGGAAAATCTCAGTGAACCTTTATTTCCAAATTCTAGGCTTGACCTTCACTAGATTTCATTACAGCTTCTGTGAGGTAGGTAGCACGTACTAAAGCATGACAAGGGCTGTATAACCATCTTTCCCATTCAGGAAGAAGAGAAATAGGTTTTGTGAATTTATTGTAATTAATTATATTTCAAGTGTACTACAAGTTTTAGGTGTGGAGCTACAACTCGGACTAGTTCCAGCTTGCCAATTTTCATTAGTAATTCTTCTTTATCAGCAGTCAGAGTACCACTGTGACAATCTGCAAGTCTTTGTTCAAAATACTCCCTACATCTTTGCATAAATACAGAGAGTTTATCAGGAAAATAAGGATGCATAGAGAATGGATATTTTTGGAAATGCAAATACATATATTTAATGTAGGCTTTTCTGAGCAGGTTCTTGGTAAAAGTATCTATAACATGAAGCATAGGAAAAATTCTCCTATGAGATGAAACATACAGTTTTTAAGGGTTCATTACCACTGAGGCTTTATCCCAGTCTCCTACAAAATGGAATATTCCCTTAGTTTCAGCCAGGCATTCAACTGAATTTATAAATCCTCCCACTGCTGTTTTATCACTACCTGCAGGGCTGAATCAACACCAGACACGCTGTCTCCTTCCAAGACATGAAGTTCTTCCACAGCCGTTTGCCTTCAGGAGGCATCCCTCTTCCAGTGAAGGGGGGCTGTGAAGAAAATATTGACAGAAAACTTCTTTCTTCCCCTAGTGAACTGAAAATAAAACTGGTGTGCATCACAAGGACACCCTTGGAGCAGCCCAGCATCTGGAGCACAAAAGCGGATCTTGAAGAAAGCTTGACTTTCAAAGCTGTATAATAGTTAATAATGAATTTATTAATTCAAGATTTAATTCATTAAGCTGGGCTAGTAATTATTTCTCCATCTGGCTTCACACTAGTGTTATTTATGTAACAGCCATCTCTCTTCACCACTTATATAAATAAAAAAATCTAAATGTAGATTAATTATTCCAGCAAGATTTTGCTTGGAGAGATATCCACGTACATTATTCACTGTTGTTATAATTTTTCTAATTACTGATCTGGATTAATCAAAAGGCAAAATTATAGTAAAATACAAACTGTTGATGAACCTTTTAATTATTATATTGTATACAAATTGATATTAAAGTATGCACTGAGGGAGTTACGCTTTTAAATCAAGTAGAGAGGTGGAGAAACCATCATGGGTTAAGATTCATGTTTATGCTCAAAGGGCACTGCAGATGGCAGGGCCCTGAGGTACCATAATCATCTTCAGAGCGCATTCAAAACAGGCTGAATATGAAAAAACAGATACACTGTGTATCACCTAGTTCTGCTAAAGGAAAACAACTGCTCTGAAAGAGCTGTAGTATTCCAAGGAATCCAGTTATTCTGATACGATACATACCTGGACTACCACATCAAAAGGCAGGACACCAATGAGGCTTTGTAGAACTAATTTGAAATAAAATACTTCCAGCCACTTAAAGATCATTTGACAACAGAAATTTAATGATTAGTTTTAGATGTGACTTTGCAAAAATCAAAGTTGTATTTTGAACTGAAAAATGTTCAGTTGCCTTTAGATCTAAAATTTCCTTCCCTTTTTTTTAAGTCTCGGTGAAAGCCCATTCTTCCCTTCAACATTTTACATATTACCAGAGGAGTGCTGGGCAGGTAACAAACGCAAAAAAAGCACACTAAGAAGCACTATTACCTTTTCACCAGTAGGTGAGTAGAGACTGCTTTCTGCTCACAAGTTCTGGCATATGGTTTACAAAAGATATTAATCATAATACATTAATACATTTGTCATTAAATAAATAAAATTAAATTAATAAATACACACTTCCAACTTTCCTAAAAAGCCCAAACCATTTAACCAAGTTCTGCCCTAGCTCCTTTAATGTTACGGATTTGCTTTTCATTTGGCTGTGTGGATTTAAGTGTCGCCTTCACATTTTGCTTACTAAACAAATGGCTTTATCAGCAGCTCCAACTTACAAGAAAAATGTCACTTTTTCTTAATCTTATTCATAATTTTTGACTCATGTGAAAGTGTAGCAAGGAAATCTAGTAAAATCTAAAATAAAAAAAATAATAATCTACATCTGCTCTTCCTTCTTTCTTCTATTAAATTACAATTGGCCATATCTCTATCTCTATATTTATCTTTCTATGTAGAGAGAAAACAAAACCAATAAAGTAACAGAGAGAATCTGTTTTTTTGCATGTAACGCTACTGTCCAGTTTTTCCTTTGCATCACCCTGGTACTCTGGGGGTGAATCTGGTCTTCTGAAACAGAAGGCAGAAGATGTTTCAGATCTTCTGCCTGGGAAACCCAGAGACCGTTGCTGCTACTAGTACTTTACTCTCAGCCATAGCTAGAGAGAGGTGGTTAAATCCAAGGCTTTCAACTTTTCCTCAGACTTGGTCTTTCTGCTAGTCCTCCTATCATCACCAGCCTGCAGCTTCTCTGCCAGTCAGAAAATACTACCAGCAACAGCTTAAAACATGAGAATGCATTTTCTCCCATTTAGTGTCCCACCCAGTGCATGCCTAGCGCCTGGCAGACCTCTCAACCTGCTTGCTGCAGCTGTACCTTTAATGCAAAATATGTATACATTCTAAAACACATAAAAAATATAAGCACAGTGCAGAAAAATACAGCAACTGCAACAGCAAAGAACATAAAGGGAGAAAAATCTTGAATACTCCAGTTGTCTCTACATTACAGCTTATCTTTTCTTACCTTTGTAGTCCACTGGTTTTGCATGCTTTAGAAGTTCCATGCACCTTGTTTCCTCCTTGTGAATCTCCAGCTGAAATCTGCATTCTGGATGGACACCATTCACCTGTGTCAAATTAACAAACAGGCCCTGGTCTTAAAACACAAATTAAAATGCTTGACAAAGGATACAACTACCAGTAATGAAATCCACAATTTTAACTGGCACTGGTTTTGCCTAAGTACGTGCTAAGCATTTTACAGACACAGTTATTGCCCATTTTAGTTTCTCACACACTGACTTTTCAAAACAAAATGTTAAAATAATCTACCACAGCATTCACTGGCTCCTTCTTGTAGCATTTCAAGGCCAATTGTCATTTACAAGAAAATATATAACTTTCTAGTGCATTCACCAACATTGTTTGATGAGACTTTTCCCTGCAGAAAAACTGAGAGTTAAACTGAAGTAGGAAAGTAAACACATTCGCTTTTTTTTTGCTTTTGTAGTAAGTTAGGAAGCTGAAAGTTTAATACAAATCACAGAACATGAAAACTGATCAAACTGCATTCTCTTTGACATGGTAAATTTTGCTTTTCTTCCCTTCTCCACCATGTATATTTTACCTCCCGAAGGCCCCAGAGCATGATTACTTTATTCATGCAAGTGTTACATAGGAAGTAAAGCCCACTCCTTTAAAAATGAAAGCATTATTGTCTTTACCTGTTTCTAGCCCTGCCCCCAGTGCCTTGGTTTACAGAAAGAGTTATTTATGTCCATGGGAAGAGACAAGGATGTAGCAGTACGGGGCAGAGAAACAAGAAACCTGGAAGTTGTACTGAAGTCAGCTGGATTCACAGAGGCAGACAGAGCCTAACAGAGAAACATGCAGAGTTCGTAAAAGACTGCATGGGAGAAATGACTGTAGTAGGTGAGAAATGGAAAACAGGAATGCCACTGCAGATGAAGGGACAGTGAGATTAGCTCAGATAAAATAACATCATAATGAAATAAAATATGAGTATGCTTTATTTCAGTCATCCTCACACTTGTAGTACCAACAAAAGCATGGTCTCTCCAAGCCTCTCTCTCCTTTTCTCTCTCCTACTTTTTCTAGGAGACATTTACCAGCAGAATATGGTAATAGTATCTGATTCATGAGACACTATTCTTTTTAAGTGGCTATACTTAATTAATTAAGCTGTGATCGTGGACCCAGACCCTAGGACCCAGAGTTAGGACCGAGAACCCGGTTATTCTGCAGCCTCCTTGTGGGCAAGCCACTTGCTCGGCTTTTAAAAATACAGCAGGAGCTGTTATGAAAACTCATGAAAACCCATCTCTTCTCCAAATATCTCATTTCACCATCTACAACATCAGCACCTCAATTCCTTTTCTCTATATTGACTATTGAAATTACATGTTTCCAGGGCAGATTTTCTTTTTAAAGTGAATTTGTACAGATCCTTAAGATAAATTAGGATTTCTAGCACTTACAATAGGAATAGTTCAGTGTTATGTTGAAAATATTGTTATGTATTATCTACTTTCCAGATAGCTCCCACGTAAAATAGTGTCATGTATACATAATGTTTTTAATTGCATTTTCTTTGCATATAACAGATTTTGAATATTATTCTTTTTTTCCAATTGCAAACATTTGGTAACTGGAAGTAGATCTGCTCATCAAAAAGTACCATAATTACTGGGTCTTGGAAAGGTAGATTCCAATAAATGGAAAAGTTAACTAAATGAGGGGTAAATGAAAGCAGCTACTACAATTAAGAAACCTGACGAGTAAGTGACTTTTCTCTCTCTCATACTTATGAAAGAACTGCAAATTTCTCAGTATCGGTGATGTAATAGCGAGGGTTACTTTGAGAATGTGAATTTGTGAGTACCCAAAGGTAACAAAACATTACTTTTCAAACCTGGGACGCATGCCAAACTGTAATGTACTTTGTTCTAATACATACCCCAGTTTCATTCAAATGTACCAAGCTAAAGAGACTTAGGATTCAAGACTGTGTGGCAGTGACCACGTCCCAAGGCACATCAAGAACCCCAAAATGGATTTTGAGGGCACTCACCACCTTTCAGGGCTGGTGCTCATCCGCCTTTCCCTCTGCTTCACCGAGGGTAGGTCACACTTTGCAACCACCAAAAAGACAACGCTGTGCACCGTGTTGCGCATTGCAAAGGCACAACAGTTAGCTGGAAACCCACCTGAGTCGTCCCTCTGCAGTTTTGGCTTAACAATTCTTAAGGCACCCAGAACTGCAGTTTGACTGGAAACTTCTGACAGGACCTTACATTTACCTTCAGTCTGGGTGCCCGACTTTTGGTGAACTTACCTGTTATTTTAAATTTACAGTAACAAAAAAAAAAAAAGTGGAAAGATTTAGAGGGCAGGGGTTTTATTTTTTGTAAGTCACACTTTCAGCAACATTATGGTTTTACAAACAACTGAAGAACCGCTTACAAATATAAAGATGTTAAAAGCAGACGCTCCAAATTCGAAGACTTTAATATCCTGAATACTTTGTGCCGCGTTATCGGGCTGCGTATATCGAAACTAATCGCGCAGGTTTTTCCCCCCTCATTACGATCGCTGACCACCCTCTAGACCGTTCCAGGGAACCGCTCCGTGACAACTC